>NC_061168.1:20546267-20737580 GCF_022113875.1 Hydra vulgaris
GTGTTAACCCGAAATTCTCAATATGGTGTAATTCTAGAACATAAATATCAACTTTTGTCACATAATTAAAATAAAATAAAAAAATTCTTATTCAATGTTCTCCTCATCCAGAAGTGTGGTCCATAATTGACATTGATCATCATAATTGACTTCTGATACAATGCAAAGAAACTAAGTTAGGAAAAAATACAGTACTATCACTGTGATGTTTGTTAAGAAAGAAATAATGTTTTTATGATGCAATTATTTTTATACTCTGTTTGGTTAATTGCTAGTTCCACAGGTTTGTTGAGAGATTCCACAGGAGATATGCAAATCCACAAATTCTTTTTTTAAATTTACTTCTGCGCTTGTATTTTACAATTTGCCCAGGCAATTTTAATCCCTTTAAAAGTTTCAATTTGTTTATATTGTCCTGTAAAGACATTTTTATGTGCAATTTTTGGTTCATCTGAATAAAATCCTTTGATTCGTAAAGACTCCAATAGTCACATGCTAGGTTTAGGGGTATACATACGCATTAATTCCCCTATTTGTCGTGAAATCAGGTTCGAATCCTTTGACCATTCTTTTATGTGCTTTCGCCTAGCACCTCTTCACTCTATCACCTTTCTCTTTGTTCTTTATCGTTCTCCTTCTTCCCATGATTGCACTCTTTTAGATGTTATCTCTGATCAAATTGACCATGCCCTCTCTCTTTACCTTTCTGCCAATATTGTTGTTGTTGGTGATTTTAATGCCCATCACACTGAATGGCTTGGCTCTAACACCACTGATCCTGCTGGCACTAAAGCCTTTAACTTCTGCGTTTCTCAATCTCTTACTCAGATAGTTAACTTTGTGACTCGTTTTCCTGACAACCCTAATCATTTACCTTCACTCCTTAACTTATGTCTTGTCTCTGACCCTAGCTTATGTTCAGTTCTCTTTTCTCCCTTAGGCGGTTCTGACCATGCAATGATCTCTATAAATCTTTCTTCTTGTACTTCTTTTTTGGGCTCACTTTATCATCGCACCACCTACTACTACCCTAAAGCTGACTGGGATTCCTTTCGTGATTTTCTTTGTGATGGTCCTTGGGCTGATGTTTTTTCTCTCTCAGTTGACAAAAGTGCCTCCTACGTAACCTCCTAGATTCAGGCTGGAATGGAAGCTTTTATTCCTTCTCGTCGGTTTCAAGTCAAGCCTCATTCTACTCCATGGTTTTCTCCTTCTTGTGCGGCTGCTATATCCAATCGTAATCATTTTTTTCATCTTTTTTAAAAGAACAACTCTCTTGAGAACAAACGGCTATTTATTATTGTAAGAAATCGATGTAAAAAGGTGCTTTCTGATGCTAAACTCCATTATTCTCAGTTCACTAAATCTCGCATCTTATCGCAGAAGTTAGGCTCTAAAGACTTTTGGAAAATCTTCAACAGCATTGTTAACAAGGGTAGATCTAACATTCCATCTCTCATTCATGGGACTGATCTTATTACCTATCCCAAGGATAAGGCAGAATTATTTGCAAAGAGCTTTTCTTCTAATTCCACTCTTGAATCTTATGGACATTCTCTTCCTTCCATTCCAGTCAAACAGGTTGACCCATTGTTAGACATTCAAATCACTCCAGCTTCTGTTGCTAAAGTCATATCTCAATTAAAATCGTCTACAGCTTGTGGTCCAGACAACATTCCTGTCACAGTCTTGCAGAATTGTTCTCCAGAACTTTCTTCAGTTCTCTCTAAACTATTTAACAAGTGTTTGACTGAGTCTTGTTTTCCTGCTTGTTGGAAAATGGCATCTGTGGTTCCAATATTCAAAAACTCTGGAGAAAATTCTGACCCCTCCAATTATCGTCCGATCAGTCTTCTTTCTGTTATTAGCAAGGTCTTTGAGTCTTTGATCAACAAATTCCTCACATCTCATCTTGAGTCAAATAAACTGCTGTCAGACAATCAATACGGTTTTCGATCCTCTCGCTCTACGGCCGACTTGCTAACTGCTGTAACTGAAAGATTTTATCGTGCATTAGATGGAGGCGGTGAGGCTAGGGCTATTGCTCTCGACATATCTAAAGCTTTCGACAAAGTTTGGCATGCTGGTCTTCTCCATAAGCTTGCTTCATATGGTGTTTCTGGGAAAGTTCTTGAGATTATCAAATCATTTCTTTCTGACCGGTTTATTAAAGTCATCCTTGAAGGCCAACACTCTTCTTTATTTCCAGTAACTTCTGGGGTTCCCCAAGGTTCCATCCTGGGCCCTGTTTTGTTTCTTATCTACATAAACGATCTTCCTGACAACCTTTCATCTAAAGTAGCTCTTTTTGCTGATGACTCAACTTTATACTCCTGTCTTGACAAAAAGTCTTCTCTTTTCGATCGCCTAGAACAAGCAGCTGATCTTGAATCCGATCTCACTTCAGTAATAGATTGGGGTTCACAGTGGCTTGTGAATTTCAACTCTAAAAAAACCCAGTTGCTTACTGCAAACAACTACCGTAATATGGTCAACATTCCTATATTAATGAATGGCGATCCTCTTACTGAGTCGTCCTCTTTACATCTTCTTGGATTATCGCTTACTACTGACCTTTCATGGAAACCATATATACAATCGATTGCTAAATTAGCTTCTGCTAAGGTTGCTTCTCTTTATCGTGCTCGCCATATCCTTACTTCTGATTCCATTCTCTACCTCTACAAATCTCTTATTCGTCCCTGTATGGAATACTGTTGTCATATTTGGGCTCGTTCTTCTAACGATTCACTTTCTCTTCTTGACAAGGTCCAAAAACGCATTGTAAATGTTGTTGGACCTGGACTATCTGCTAAGCTTGAACCTCTTTCCCATCGTCGTAAAGTTGCATCTCTTTCTCTTTTCTACAGATACTATCATGGTCACTGCTCAAAGGAGTTATCATCTCTAGCTCCATCAACTAAAATTCATTCTCGTTTTACTCGTCATTCAGCTAAGTCTCATTTGTTTACTGTATCTGTCCCTGCATGCTCTAAAAACTTTTATTCATCTAGTTTTTTTCCCCGCACTTCAATCCTTTGGAACTTTCTCCCATCTTCATGTTTTCCAGACTCATACAACCTTCAACTTTTCAAGTCTTCTGTCAACCGTTTCCTTGCTCTATAACTCTGTTCTTTTTTTTTCCTAGTAACTCCCAACTTAATAGTGGTTGCTTGCAGCCTTGTTGGGAGTGAATGCAAATAAAAAAAAAAAATCCAGCAGTTTTGAAACACAGTTTGATAGATTTATATTTTTTTATTTATTTTGTGAAGTTTGCAATAATCTATATACTTTATGAAAAAATTATTTGGTTTAAAACACTTTTTACTTTGAATAATTGTTTCCTGTTTATTTATGGTTTGATCAATAAGTAAGTTGTCATTTTGTTAAAGATAGTTTGACAAAATGTTCATGGATGGTAAAATGTCACTGATGTGATTTTCTAATTGGTTTTCTAATATTGACAATAAAAGCATGTTTTTACCCAGAATAAAATTACCACATAAATATTAAATATACTACTTGTATTTAATAAAAGTTTCATTAAATCTCGATATTTGTTGCTTTTGAAGTTATTCTTCCGTAGAATCATACCTCATTGTTATTATAGAAATCTTCTACAGTAACAATAGATAAAATTATCTCCAAACCAGTTCAAATCTGCATATTCAACTTTTGATTCATTCAAACTCACATTAGAATCATAAATTTTGAAATAAGTGGAAGTTTGTTGGTCATTTCAAGTAGAACTTGATGAAACTTGGCTTATACTAATAAGGAAAGTAAATTCTAAAAATTTCAGTACAAAGTCTTTTCTGGTTCAAAAGATACAGTTGTTTAAAATTTCTGATCTTTCTAAAAAAAAATTCAGTAGTAAAAACATGTTTTATTCATATTATATTTTGATAATATAAACAAGCTCTATATTTGTAAACCTTATATATATATATATATATATATATATATATATATATATATATATATATATATATATATATATATATATATATATATATATATATATAATATATATATATATATATATATATATATATATATATATATATATATATACATATATATATATATATATATATATATATATATATATATATATATATATATATATATATATATATATATATATATATATATATATATATATATATATATATATATATATATATATATATATATATATATATATATATATATATATATATATGTTTGTAAAGACTTATCAAAATAAAAGGCTCTATTCTCAAAAAAAAAATTTTAACATAAAAATTATTTCAAAAAACTGTAATATTCATATTATCCAAATTAAGCAATTTTTTCAATGAGTTCTACATTATTTTAATCCAACTTTTATACTGTTAAATAATATTTTTAAAAAATAAAAATTGAAAAATTGTTGAAGAAGTAGATGAAATTAAAAGATCAAAGATACATAACAAATTTTGCTGAAGTTAATGAAAGACATTTATTTGAAGAGCAAATTAATAAAGTATTTTGGATTGTAAAACATCTTCATGTTATGTTTGAGGAAATATTAAAAGAAAAACAAAAATTAAAAAATGAGAATAATGAAAGACAAGGAATAAGATATATTTTTCTTAAAAGACCAGCTTGGTGAAAGAAAAGGAAGATTTGAAGCTAGAGATAAAAGATATGAGTGTTCTGTATAAAGAAGTAAAAGAAACACATCAAAGTTAAATAAAAGTCTACCAGCAGAGTTGTATAAGAATGGTTAAATTACTTAAGTTTTATACTATTGTATCTTTTAACTAATGAATTTGAAACCTGACAAACACAAAGAAAAAGTGCTTTGGATTTATTCAACTGCTACGGATTTATTCATTTGTCTTTTCTATACAGAGTGGTTTATAAAAGCAAAGCTAGGTTCCTTGGCACCAACACAAGTATAGTCTTTTAATATTTTAATAATAAATTAGTAAGCTTATTGATTAAAGTGATTCAAAATGTTAATTAATATTATTTATTAAGTTTATGAAGTTTGCTTACAGGCAAATGAAAAGGTTTGAAGAATGGAATCAACTTGGCTCTCCAGCTGCATTAATCTCTATTCTCAGACATACTTTGTCTTTCAATCTCATCCTTTATATTTTCTATATATGATACTACTTTTTATGTGTTATTGTATTATGTAGTACTTTTATGAATTTTCAAAAAGTCATAAAATAAAGGAGATTGTGGCATTATTTTGGGGCTTAACTTTTTACCAGTTTTTTCATCAATAATTTGGTGGGGATACTGTAAAGGTTTATATGTATTCCTATTACTAAAAGTTCAAACATTTTTTGTTCATTGTCTTCTTTATCAAGAATACAAATATGCAAATTCTATTTTATAGTTTTATACAGATTTGTACCGGGTATGTTTGATTTTCAAAAAGACTGAGGATCTTAAATATTTTAGAAGAACTCTGAATAATAGTTTTTTTTGCCTTTGCAGATAAAGAATATGGTGATATGGCTGAAAAAATGTACAGTTTACAAAGATGTCCAAGTGACAATTTTTCTTTGAAGCATCAGATAATGGACCAAGCTATATTGAATAGCCTCAACTTCAGTAAAAATGAGCCTCCTAGTGTGACTCCATTACCAACAGACGAGTCATGGCTAGTTTTTGACATGCCTAGACATGGAAAAGCAGAAACTCAATGGATGAAGACTTCACTAGAGTTTTGGAAACTCAACATTTTTTATCTAGAATTTAGAGCAATAATCAAGGGACATGATGCTGTTAATCTTCTCTGAGATGGCAGTTGAGTTAGCTCAAGATCTAATAAAAGCATATTCTGAGAAAAAAAGGCAGGGGAACTTTTTTTTTTTTTACAAATAATTATGAAAAAAACAGAAATGGCAGGTAAAAAACAGATTACAGAAAAAAAGTTAAGTCTAGTTACTTATGTTTTTTGTTAATAACAATTTTTGAAGAGAGAATAAAATCATAGATTTTCTGGGATTATTGTATTTTAATTTAAAACAAATTTTACTTTTTTTAAATTTTAATAACAACTGCATGGTTTTTACTATTGATTACAGAAAATGTATCCTTCTTCCCTGCAAAGGCCTTTGCAAATACTTTTACATATTTTCTATAAAAATCCCTGAAGCAGATTTAATTGAGAAATCAATATAGCACTGTATTAAAAGTAAATTGAAATTATAATGTACTTTTATGAGTTTTAAAAATTTATAAAAATTTATTTTGTGCTTAGGTGCTTTGGTAAATATTTATAGACTTAATTGTTTTTTGAAACAATTTTTATAAGTTTAAAATCTTTTTTTGAGAATAGAATCCGTTTTTATTTTGATTAAATAAGTCTTTACAAACATAAATATATATAAAAAAGAATTCATAATTTTAATGTTAAGACTTCCTACAAATATTTTTTAAAATGGTACAAAATGCCCTAAAATGCCCCTTTAACCCCCTGAAGGGGGGTTAAAGGGGCATTTTTCCACCTAAGGATTTTCAAAAAATAAAAAAATTTCAGTACTAAATCATGTTATGGGCAGATAATAAGCTAGGGCTCTTTTATACATAACCTTTTTTTGTAACACCCTAATATATATATATATATATATATATATATATATATATATATATATATATATATATATATATATATATATATATATATATATATATATATATATATATATATATATATATATATATATATATATATATATATATATATATAAATTAGTAGAAAATAACTTAACAAAAATATTTTTTCATTTTACACTGTGTTTCATCAACAAAAGACTCATCAGAAATGAATGATCAAATTAATAAAACTTCAATTTATACCAGAAAATTAAATTACAGGAAGTTGCAAATGTTTTAATCACTGTAAATTTTCACACATTTGTGGAATTTGCTGACACTATTATAAAAAGAATTCTTTAGACATAATTACTTATGCTTTTTTATAAAAATATTTTTAAAAGGGGGGATTTAATGTAACTATTATTTGAGCTCACTTATTTTTATAGTTTTTTAGGAGAAACTTATTTTGTGCCTGCATTTAGAAATCAATTTCGATTTTTTGTTTAATAAACATTCTTGGTTTGCATGTGTAATTATTTCAAATTTTTCTTGTAGACATAGTATGCATTTTTTGGAAATATTGTTGTATGCAGGCGCTGTTTTAAGGATGGACCAATTCAGTATAAAATCATCAATATTTTTATCTTTTAGTTCCCATATATATTTTGACAGCATGGTGTCTTTTGAATACTTTTTATTTTTTAAAGATTGCTTATGATTGGCAAAAAGTTTTTTCCATTCACCCTCTGTTATGCCTATATATTGTTTATTGGGTACATTCTTAGAGGAAACAACATATTTATATACCACATTTTTTGATAAACAACTTCCACTTATTGGACAATTGTTTTTTTGTTTACAACTACAATTATCTGTAGTTTTTTCATTAGGTTTTGCCAATCATAAGTAATCTTTTAAAAAAAAAAAGTATTCAAAAGACACCATGCTGTCAAAATATATATGGGAATTAAAAGATAAAAATATTGATGATTTTATACTGAATTGGTCCATCTTTAAAACAGCGCCTGCATACAACAATATTTCCAAAAAATTGCTCTCTTCTTTTAAGAACATTGAGTACTCTATTTTGTAGAATACATTTTTAAAATTGTTTAAATATATATTAGGCTCCTTATTAACATTTGTTGAGCACTTTTAATTTTTTTTTTTTAACATTTCGTGCAAATATGGAAACTGATAATTTCACTTACTCATTGAAAAATATACCTATAATAGATGAAAAAAGTTATACTATTTCTTTGATTTAAAAAGTTGAGCATTTTATAAAAGAATTCGTTGGAAAACCCATTTTTTCTTAAAACCAAATATAAACACAGATGATGTATTTAATAATAACCAAGATAATAATAATTATGGATTTAAAACAAAAAATACCCTGCCTTTTATACCTGATTTAAAAAAATTTGGAAAATAAGCTATTGCATTTAATTAAAACAATAAAGTTTCGCCTTATAAAAAATGAATTTCAAACAGAATTAAAGTTAGATGTTAAAAAAATTAAATCAAACCCAAATGTTTTCGTTTTTGCTGATAAAACAAATAACATTTACCAACTCACAACAGAAAACTATGGAAAAATTTTACGCGACAATATTACTAGTTCTTATGGGAAAGCCCTTAAAAATTTGGAAAATGCAATTAATTTAGAAGCCCAAAGTATTGCTAAAAAAAATAAACCTTGATAACAGAATCGAGTATACTGCCCCTGCCCAAGCTTTTGTAACACTAAAAGACCATAAATCAAATTTTCAAAACAAACTTCCTTGTAGGTTATTGGTTCCCTCAAAAAGTGAGATTGGACATGTAAGCAAAATTAAATTGAACAAAATTAATAATATTCTAGAAATAAATTAAATTTGCAATATAACACAAGATAAAAATAAAAAATACCACTGACGTTATAAATTGGTTCTCCATAATCGAAAATAAAGATGACTGCACTTTTATTCAATTTGGCATTAATGATTTTTACCCTTCAATAACTGCAGATATTTTAAATAAAACAATTGAATTTGCAAAAAGCCACACAGTTATTCCTGAAGAACTTCTTGATGTCACATTTAACCTCTCTAAAAATTCATATAAGCTTTTCAAAAAACCAAACGATGAATTATTGTCTATTATTACTAACTCAAATCATATACCACAAATTCTAAAACAAATCCCAATTTCAATTAATAACAGGTTAAACCAAAACTCCTCTAATGAAAATGTATTTAATTCCTCCAAACGAATATTTGAAGATGCCCTTAAAAAAAGTGGTTTTGAAAACTAAAATTTGACCCTGAAAAAAAGAATAAAAAAAAGTGGAAAAGAACTAGAAATGTAATTTGGTTCAATCCCCCATATAGCTAAAATGTTTCCACTAACATAGGAAAAGTGTTTTTAAAATTGGTCGATAAGCATTTCTCTCCCTCTAATAAATTACATAAAATTTTTAATCGAAATACAATTAAAGTTAGCTACAGTTGCACAAAAAATATGGAAAGAATTATAAAAGGTCACAATAATGCTTTGTTAAATAAAAAAATGGGGTATATAAATATGCTGTTTCCTCTAAGAATGTACCCAATAAACAATATATTGGCATAACAGAAGGTGAATGGAAAAAATGTCTTGCCAATCATAAGCAATCTTTTAATAGTCTTTGAAGACTGCATATGGTATTAACAAGCTTCAGTTAAGGAAACAAGATGCTCAAAATTGTTTATATTAGAGAAACAGTATAAGTTGGCAAAGCTAAATTAATGGTGATGACAATGATGATGATAATACTAATAATGATGATAATTATGATGGTTGTGATAATAATCATGATGGTCATGACAATGTTTATATGTATATATATATATATATATATATATATATATATATATATATATATATATATATATATATATATATATATATATATATATATATATATATATATATATATATATATATATATATATATATATATATATATATATATATATATATATTATATATATATATATATATAATATAACACAAATTTCAAATAAAGATTAGTATATTTTTAGGATGTATTAATGTTTATACAGCCCCTGTCACAAACCTGGCCCTGGCTTTTTTAAAAAAAAATTGGCCCTGGTCAAATAACTCTGGTTGCTCACTACTGATTAGGTTTAAATCAAAAAAGATTTTTAAAGTAAATAATAAGCTTTAAAGGGATCTTAAACTCCCAACAGATGTTGTGTTCATATTAAAGATAATTATGAAAAAATACACCAAAAAATATAATCTTTTTTGTACTAAAAAGTAGAAAATAAACTTTTTAATTTAAATTTAATGGTTCAGTAAACTAAAGATTGACAGCTCTGCGCAAGATTTATATAGAAACATACCTGTCAATCTTTAGTTTACTGAACTATTAAGTTTAAATTTAAAAGTTTATTTTCAATTTTTAGTACAAAAAAGATTATATTTTTGAGCAAATGTTTTTGCTATATTTTATTTTCTACTTTTTAGTCTTTACAAAGAGTACAATATATTTATATTTAACAAAAAAAGTTTAAAAAAAAAAAATTTTCTAAAAGATTTAAAAAAAATTACAAACCCACAAGCAATTTTAGCCAATTTTAAAAAAGAAAAGTTGTATTTATAAAAAGGAAAAAAGTTGATTATTAAAAAAAAAAGAATAACAAATCCACAAGCAATATTAACTGATTTTAAAAGTAAAAAGATTTATTAATGAATGAAGATTACTTTTAAATAACAAACCCATAAGCAATTTAGAAGCTATATAAAATATTAGTTTTGATGAGCGCCAAGGATAACAAAGTTACTTTATAAAGAATTTCAAGTGAAAGAAAAAAATAAAAGATTATAAAAAAGATTTGAACCAAGCTTTTTTGATTAAAAATAAATAATGGATGCATATCGAGAAAAACTAATCTTCTTGTTTTAGTCGAAGCTTGCCTTCTCCATTTTACTCAAAAAATCAGAGTCTTTAAATTATGCATCACAATCTACAAGTTTCAGTAGTTCCTTTGAAGCGTGTTTAATTCATAAAACTTTTAGCATTTGACGTTTTTTATTGATTTTTATTCATAATTTTTTTTCATTATTTGTTTATTTTTTTTCTAATTTTAACATTTAAAAAGATATTAAAAACCTCGACATTTTATGCTCATTTGTTGCTATAAATTGTTATTGCGCTATATTTAATGTTAATAAATGATAAAGTATTTATTATCTCAATCAAGATTCTGAAAAAAAATTGTTTTATATTAATTACCTGTATAAAATTAATAACAATATTTCTATTTGGTTAGACAATGTTTCGTCTGAATTTGCTTTGTATAAAGTTCAGGAAGTCAAATGAAAAAACTTAGTTTAAATAATCATGTCAAAATATATTTAAAACAAATGATTTTAATGGTGGGAGTACTAAAGTCTTTTTATAACAAAAGTAGGTAAAAAATAAATGAATAAATAAAAAGTTCAACAATAAACAGCTTTTTTTTTATTACATTGCAACTGTAAATATTAAAATAATAACTTGAACTAAGTTTACTTATTATTTAGAACGACTAAGCAATAAATAAAAAGCCCCTAAAATTATATGGTATTGTGTTGTTTTATTCTAAGATGAGAAAAAGCCCTAGGAATGTATTTTTTCTCATAGTACTGAAAATATATTAGAGAAAAAACAAAGTTTTCTTGTCTGACATTCAGAACTAAAATTTTGCGCCAAAAAGTCAGACGTCACATCAACTATTGTTTAGTAAAATTTTCATCAAGTGTTTTCACATATTCGCAAAATTTATCTTATTAAGCCATGTGAGAAAATATTTAATTAAATTTATTTTGAAAAACATGTATTTCTTATTTATTAATTTTGTTTTTTAATTTTCCATGTTAAGAGACAAATGTCAAGTACAACACATAAATTGAAAAATACCAAACATAATATGTTTTTTAATGTGCATTACCACATTTTGACAATTTAAATTAAATCAGCTTAATTAAAATTTGTAATAAACAAATTTAACAGTTCATCAAATATCTATAATTAATACTGTCAGTTAATGAAATTAATTAGTAATAATAAGTAATATTCAGAATATATAAAACTCTTGTACAAAAATGAGAGCCCTTATTTATAATGTTCTTTATAATGTAAAATACTTGTATGAAAATCATTTGATTTGGTAAAAGATTGGTAAGCAAAGCTTTAATTTTTTTTTTAATTTAAAAACAAAATAAATATAAGTAAGATATATAAATCTAAAAATTATTAAGATATCTGTAAAAGATAAGTTGCTCCTATAAAATAAAAATAATTTATTATTTTTACATTTTACAATTTTTTTTTGCATTGTTTGGAAAAATAATGCAAATAAATTTGTTTTGCTGTATGTTAAAAAAAATACTACAACGTACTTTTTAAATAAAAGTAGAAAAGCAAAGCTTGGTTTAATTACACTTTTCATTTGTCATAAGTCTACTGTGGCATCAAATACTAAAACTTTTATGAATTAAATGCGCTTCAAAGGATTTTCCAAAGTCTGTAGGTTGCAACATATAATTTAAAGACTTTGATTTTTTGAATAAAATGGAGAAGGCGAGCTTCGACTAAAATAACAAAATTAGTTTTTCTAGGTATTTATTCATTATTTATTTTTAATAAAAAAAACTTGGTTCAAATTTTTATTTTCAACATTATCTTTAATATGAACAAAACATGTGTTGAGAGTTTAGGATCACTTTAAATTAAACTTGAATTAAATTGAGGCTTTAAATAGTCTTAGGTCTGCCCAGTTTATTTACTTTTTAACTACTTTGTTTATATACACAACATTAAAGAAATAGAATTGAATCAATAGAAAAAAGCTAACAAAAGTTTTGTTTTATTCTAAATAACTCTTTTCAGTAAATAATCTTATTAAAAATACTTGTCAATGAATAAAACAATTAAGAGACCATTGCTATATTGCTGAAAAGCAAGCAGCATATTTGCAGCATTTAAAAAATAACATAACATGTAATCATTTTAGTATTATTAGACTATTGTAGCTGGTTCACAATACAAAATTTATAAAATGATATCTAACATATCAGCATGAACTAGATAATAAATAATTTGCAGAATGGCATTTTTATGTTACATCACATGAAAAGAGTGCCTGTGATGATGCTGACATCTCTGCCAAGCAACTTACAACAAGGTGAATACAATCATTAGTAGTTTCTATCAAAATAGCAAAGAAATGCATTTTTATACAGTTTGAATAATGCAATTACATTACAATGCATGAGTTTTAAATTATAAGTATATTATACTAATTGTTCAATAATACCTGCAATCACCATTTTTTTATAACACAGTTTACATGGTACTTTACATATGAAAAGGTTGTTATTTGACCATGTTTATACAAATGTAAACATTTCAACAATGCAGATCAATATGATGCTATTTGTTTTATTTTTCCACCAGAAATTTATGTAGCATGTTTTAATGGTACAAAAAGTTCTTTGTGCAACATTGTGGAACAATTAAAAAAATTAAGATATTTTTGTTTCTTCAAACATTTTTACTTAGTTACATAAAAGAAATGTTTGCTGGATCCCAATAATATGCATTTTATGCAAAATTTCATCTTTAAAAGTTTAACCAGCAACAAGCAAATGCTATGAGGTCAAGAAATAATTAAATTAATACGTTTGCAAAATAGCCTATATAATAACATAATTATATAATAGATATTAAAATAATAATGAAATTTTTTAAAAAAATGTCTTTATAATAAAAATTAGAAACCTGATTGTTATAATATAAATCAGAAAGCCTGTTTGTTGTTAGTAGATAGCCTGGATACCTTTCTTAAGAGTTTGTTTTTTTGTGTATTGCCTTATAAAATTGCTGTATTTATGGTCAGAGAGATTCATTAACATAATTTTAACAGACTGTTGCATAAATTCTAACAATGTAATCTCATATACTTTTTTCTCTTTTCTTTATCTTACTTTTGCAACATCTTGTTCTTTATAATCATATGCCAATTATTTGCAAGCCTAGTTAAACAAGCTGCATTGACATAATCCTTAAACTCAACATTTTTGCTGAGTTTAAAGATTAAACTCAGCAAAAATATTAAACTCAGTAAAAATTATCATCATAGGTGATTTCATAGTAGTTTCTTGGAACTTAGGTACTCCAGAACAAGCACAAAAGTGTAAAAATCTTTGTGAATAAGTAAAATATGTTTGGGAATAAATAATATTCACCTAAGATAAAAAAAATTTGTAAAAATTTGTTTTTAACTTTAGGTTGAGTTAAAAAGTTAAAAAAATATTTAATAGATTTTTTTAATCTATTTAACTATTTCTCTAGAAAAAATAATTGGATAATATATAGTTAGTTATTAAAAATATAAATTCGAGTCATTCAATTATTAAGATTTCTGGTAATGCTGGCATTTATTAAAAGTTTCTGTAATGTTCATGCAGTTATATTTGACCACGGCTGTTTAAATGTTTTAACAATTTAAATGCAATTTTAAAAATCGTAACGTTATGAATAACTTTTTGTTGTTGATCTTTTTTAAAGTTTTTATATTATGTAAAGGCTTTAAATAGTTTAAAAAACTAATTATAATTTTTACAAAGAATTATTTAAAAGCTTTTTTTTAAACTTGGCTTACTAATGTAATGATTAAAAATTTCTATTTTAAAAAGATTACGTTATTACTTAAAAAAGTTTTTGTTTTGTAACTTTTTAAAAAAAATGTATACATACAATTTAAAAATATTATATTTTTCTTTTCAATAATTTAATTTCACTTTACAATTATTTAAATAAAATTAGTTCATTGATTAAACAATGATTAGATGAATTTTGTAAAAGCGTTTTGAGTAACTTTAATAAAACGTTTCAAAAGATAAGTTTTAAAGTAATTTATTTCAATCGCAATTAAAAATGTAGCAAAAAGTAATTTTCGCTTACATATTTTCTTATTTGTAAGAAATTGTTTTTTGTTTTGTGTTGCTTTAAATTTTTTTTTCTAGTTTAAGCTTAGCGTTTCTTTTCAGAATAGCGTTTGGTCGCACACCATTTTTGAAATGTTTAATCATCAAAACATCTAAATGCTTGTGTCAAGTAAATAAATAAAAAAATCTGTGTGGTCAGCAATAGCATTTGATCGCACGCCATTCCTGTCCAAGCCAGGTACAAAATCAAAACCCATAGATCAACTTAATCTTTATTAATGTAGCTTATTAATTAAGCTTTCATTTTTATAAAATAGTAATAAAAAGAATAAAATACTTTTCAGAATGGGTGTTGTTAATAAGCTTTTTGCCACTCCACATGTTGTTTTTGTGTTAACTTTGAGCTGTTGTTTTTGATAAACTAGCAAAACTAATCAGTTGCCTATAACCAGCAAGCACGAAGTATGTGCCTAGGATTGTGCCATGGACTACTTCACAAAATTATATACTAAACTTTTTAGAAACTTATGAAATATATTAATTTAATTAGGACATAGTTTTTCATCCTTTTAAGGACATCTGGCACTTTATAATAAAGCCTCAATACATAAAATAAATCGAATCATTACAATAAAGCCTCTTTATTGTAATGATTCAATCATTGTTTATTATATAATTAATTTAAAATTTATTACATAAATCATTTAACTTTTCTTATTTGGTATTTGTTTTGTTCTAAATTTAAACATGATAAATCAAATAATTTGGTTCCTACTTGCAGTTGAAATAGCGCACAATTGTGCACTTTAGTACTAAAAATATTTTTAACAGATAATATTAACATTATTGTCATATACACAAATAAGTATGCACATTTTGCCAAATTCAGAAAAGACTAAAAAATTGACACAAAAAAGAAGCTGTTCTTATGTATGGGTTTATGCGGTGTTTAATGAACTTTAGTGTATCTTGCAGCAATATTTATCATTGAAATAATAATAATAGTTATATTTTTTGGAATAAAAATTTCATGAGACAACTTTTAAATGTTGATTGTGTGTGGTTGCACTGTGTTCTCTAATATGTACACATAAAGTGATACAATACCATTAAAGATAATTTCCAAAGTGGTTATTCCAATGTGCTTCCTTAAGTTATGTTTAGGGTAGGACTTATCACATAACTTCTTCGTGTTAATAAAAATGTTTGTTGCTTGAAGTTTATGCATATTTTGCCAAAACTTGCTAACTATAGTTATAATGGGTTTTATTTATATTTCTATGAATCTATTTAAATACGGAATAATAATAGGCCTTGTGGGATAAGTCAAAAAAAATGGTCTAAAGGTTAAAAAAACAATAATGTTCTTGTGTGATAAGTCAAAAAAAATGGTCTAAAGGTTAAAAAAACAATAATGTTCTTGTGGGATAAGTCAAAAAAAAATGGTCTAAAGGTTAAAAAATAATGTTCCAGTTTTATTAAATAAAAAGTACAATCAAATTACTGTTTTTTGCTTTGGAAATTTTGAAAATAAATAAAACTTGTTTTTTGCAACACTGTTATCTAAATATGACAATTTGTTATAAAATTGAATCATTATTAGTTGCTTTAAATTTTGGATATAATTTTGTTTTGGATATAATTTTGTTTTTTTGTGTGACATTATTTTGATTTATTCTATAAAAATGAAATAATTAAAAAATTCGTTCAGGGAATTATATCGTCATGATTGGTTACCCACACATACAAACTTTGTGGGTTATGCGCGTTCAAAGTTATCTGTAGCCGATATTCGTAGTCAAGCTGAGCCATTTATGAAGGTGATTTTTATATAATTTTAAAATATAAAGGAAGGTGGCAGAAAATTTCCGGATTATTTTTGTGGCTATTTGAAAAAGTCTTCTTTTATGTTTTAACAAGACTATTGCTTGTCTTATTATCTTTAATTTTTGCAATATAACTTTTCAAACAAGTTTATGATTTTTTTTTTTTTTAATGAAGGTAAACGATGATCAGCGATCCAAGTTAGAAGAATTTTTTCATGTTAATTACTATTTCTCTGGTTCTTATACTGAAGCTGATGATTTTATTAAATTAGATGAAGAAATTGGAAAGTTAGAAGAGGCTGAACATATTGAGAAATCAGACAGAATTTTCTACTTAGCATTGCCACCATCTGTATTCATAGTTGTTACACAAATGATCAAAGATTATTGTCAAAGCAAAAGGTTTAACTTTCATGTTTTAATAATTTTAAACTAAATTTTTATACCTAAATTTTTATGTAAAATTATATAAATCAATTTTCTTGCAGTGGATGGACTCGTATTGTAGTTGAAAAACCCTTTGGTAAAGATTCTGAATCATCATCAGTACTTTCAAAACACTTATCAATGTGCTTTAAAGAAGAACAAATATATAGAATTGATCATTATTTAGGTAAAGAGATGGTCCAGAATATAATGGTGCTAAGGTGAGTTACTTGCAACTTTTTATGACTTAAGAAGGTTACCTCATCAATTTAATTATGGTTTATGCTTAAGAAGGTTACCTCATCAATTTAATTATGGTTTATGCTTAAGAAGGTTACCTCATCAATTTAATTATGGTTTATGCTTATGTAAATATTATTTAACTATTTAGATGTCACAGATTTAATTTTGTATTGTATAATTATAAACTGATTAAATAATAGTAATATTTCTTATTTATCAGGTTTGCAAATAGAATCTTTGGTCCTGTTTGGAATCGGGACAATATTCAATGTGTTCATATCACTTTTAAAGAAGATATTGGTACATATAGGCGAGGGGGTTACTATGATGAATATGGAGTTATTAGGTAAAATATTTTATTTTAGTTTAAAAAATTTTTTTGTTTTCTACTAAGTGGACATACAAGGTTGTTTTTTAAGAAATAGAGAAAGTGCATTTAAATATTTTTTTAGAGACATTATGCAGAATCATATTATGCAAGTACTGTGTCTTACAGCAATGGAAAAGCCTGCTTCCAAAAATGCTGATGATATAAGAGATGAAAAAGTATAATTAAAAATCTTTTTATATCATTAAATACTTAACTTTTTTTCAGAAAAAAATTTAAGTAATAAAGAACTAGTTAAAATAAAATAATAAAAAAAAACCAAATGTAGTAATTAAATGTAGCTTCACAATAAGAAAAGAAAACGGCTTATTATAATCTCACTATTATCAAAAAAAGTAAATAAATAAAAAAGCAATAAATATTTTTAAAACAACTTTTAAAATGAATCATTCAAGACCAATACTTTTTTTTAAAAAATACAAAAAAATTCAAGTACTTTTCAGTACAGAAGCCTTGTTTATCATGATAAATTCTTGTTTTGATTTTAACTTCTTAGCACAGAAGTCATGTTTTTTTAGGCTCACAATAAGATAAAAACTTCTCATCTTTTTAAACTTTGTCACTAAATAGTATGGTTCTTTTAGTAGAAAATCTGCATAAATAATGCTTATAACTAACTAATATTTTTTATCTAAAATAATTTTAAAATTTAGTTCAATTCATATACAATTGCAATAATTGTTTTATTCAAATTTACTTTTTCTCTAATTTATAATAATCTAGTAAATTGAAGTATTCAAATCATGCTTTTGTTTCAAAACCACTGCCTAAAAAGTGTAGAATTTAAAATATTACTACAATATACTAACAAGGCAATATTATTTATAGCATGGTTAACCAATATGACTATTTTCTGGGATGTAATCTTGACTAATTAAAGTTATTTGCAATTTCAGAAATAAAATTGAAACAAACAAACAAGATTTAATAAACTGAACCTATACAATACTTGGCAAAATTTTACAATGCAGTGTTACTCCATTCATAAAAAAAAATCTTTAATTAACTAACTTTTATTCATTCTATTAAATAATACATTTTTTCTTAATAAAAAACTTTAAAAATGTATTTTTTAATTTTTTATTTTTACTTGATATGAATTAATTGAAGAACAATTAGTGAAAATATTAGTTCTCGACATTATTTGTAATAGACAATACTGATAAAATAGTATATTAAATAGATGAATGAAAACAAGTATTTTTGCAAATAATATTGAATAACCAGAACTTTTTTTATTAAAATACCAATTAAAATGCAAGTCTTGGTACCACACCGATCATTTCTATATTTCAATATTTTTTAGTTTTTTACTTCAATATTTTTTAGTAACCAATAGAAAAATAATTCATTTAAAAGTTAGTCTTAGAGCAAAAAAAGTTAATAGGCACACTTTGTCTACATACTTAGAGCTTATTAACACCTTCATCATATTTATTTATTGTTACAAGGAGCTAGTTATGTCAAATAAGTTAACTCTTTCTTTTTGACTTTTCTTGTAGCAACTTTTTTGCAATAAACTCTTACAAAATCTTTTAATTAAGCTGTTTTTAATACCAGATTTGGCGGATTGTTAAACTATGATGTAAATTTTTGTAAGCATTACAGAAGAAGGAGGGAGGAGGGAGCATGAGGAGTTAGTAACTATATCGTTATAATTTTTATAGAATTATGTTTTTTTAATTTCTTAACTTAAGTGTTAATAACTCAGAGTGTTAAGCTAATAGTCATCAAATCCTCTGCTTTAGAGTGGTAAGCTTATAGTCATCAAATCCTCTGTGTCAGAGTGGTGAGTAGTCATCAAATCCTCTGCTTGGATATGAAAATAATTTTTTTGTTTTTAATCTTGCCAATTTTTTTAAAATACAATAATATAAATGCAAAATTTCAAAACAAAATAATTTAAGCAAAAAGACTTTTAATTGTTGAGAGTTTTAAAAGTTTTTATACATACATCTTATACATACACAAATATTAAAGTTCTTATACATACACAAATATTAAAGTTTTTATACATACACAAATATTAAAGTTTTTATACATACACAAATATTAAATACGCCGTACTGACGTTTACACAGATGTTTTTACATAACTTTATATAAGTAGATTTTTTACATTCAAATATTACATATTGTTTTTTACATTTTGCATATTACATCTTTTTTAATAAAATTTATTTAATTGTATTTAATTTAAATGTTTTTTTTTCTTGGGTTTTTTATTTATTTTTTTTTTTTTGAAAAAATATTGTGGTTTTAAAATATTTCTTTTATAAATTTCTATGGAATATAGTTGTGATAACTTAAAGTATTAAACTACGACATTGGTATATAATTTTTAAGTTAATTTGTTATTTCAATTGACATTTTTATAAGGAAGTATAAAAATTTATGTAAATATGCGAATATGTTTTTACATTTAAAAAAATCTGATTGCTGGGGAAAAAAAAAATTTTGCCACCCTCCTCTCATCCCTGGAGCCGCTTTGCGGTAATGGCCAGGGGGGTTGGGTTAGTATAAAATTGTAGTTTTTGTTCATTAGTTCGTAATTGTTATTTTTTTAACATAATATATCTCATATTTAAATATTATCTTATTTTTTTTTTTGGCCAAGTTTAAAATAGCATAAGTTATTGTTATAATTTACAGCTTTAGTTATAATTTAAAGTTGCAGTTATAGTGTAATGAGCAAGTAACGTATTTAATACTATTAAGATATTCTATTTAGTAATTGTTTTTACTTAACATGATACTTAAAAAAGTAAAAGTAAAAAAGTAAGAGTAAAAAAGCAAATATTATAACATTTTAACCACTTTAATTAGTCATAGAAATCTACTTAATGTTCATTCTGACAGTAAAATACTTTTTATTTTTAAAGAGTATATATTTTTATTGTATAAAGCTATAAAACAACAATAAAACAAACTGCAAAGTTGTTTTAACAATATAATGAGCTTGTATTAATGTAAAACACATTCATGATTTTATTGCTGTTTTATACAGTTTATAATCTTAATAACATAAAACGCATTTAAAACAAAGTAAACAGAATTGTTTTAATAAATTAAAGGTAGTCGGTAAAAGGCAAACCACGAACTGCAACCCGGTAAAATACAAACTTTTTTGCAAACAAAGACATAATATTTTAATGACCAATATGGTTAAGCCATTTAAATAACGCTTGCTCATCAGTTTTTCGTTTCAATCAAAAAGTTATTTATTTAAGAGAATTTTAGAAAACTAAAACTATTATTCAAATAGATTTCTTTTTAAATAAAATTCCTAAAAGCAACTTGCATATTTATAGAAAATCTTGATATCGTTTTGAATAAAATATAAAAAAATGGTATTGCGTTTTTTATATTCTATTCAAGATTTCTTGGTAAAATAATTTTTAGTTAGAAGCTTATATTATGTGTTTAAAACAATGTGGTTACAATATTATGTGTTTATAAGATATAAATAGAAACATTTATATGGCTAATTTTTGTGAGTCTTTGAGTATATTAAATTAATTTTATATATATATATATTAATTTTATATATTTAATAAATAAATTAAAGTAATTAAATTAGAGTAAATTTAATAGTTGAGTTAACCGTAAGTTACTGCAGTAGCTTAACTGGTTGTTTTGATTTAGTTTAAAGGTAAATTTATTGTGATGTACTTCATTAAATCAAAATAAATATAACTTTAAAATGGCTTCCATGCAGAGATTTAAAGTTATTTAAAATGGCTTCCATGCAGAGATTTAAAGTTATTTAAAATGGCTTCCATGCAGAGATTTAAAGTAATTTAAAATGGCTTCCATGCAGAGATTTAAAGTAATTTAAAATGGCTTCCATGCAGAGATTTAAAGTAATTTAAAATGGCTTCCATGCAGAGATTTAAAGTAATTTAAAATGGCTTCCATGCAGAGATTTAAAGTAATTTAAAATGGTTTCCATGCAGAGATTTAAAGTAATTTAAAATGGCTTCCATGCAGAGATTTAAAGTAATTTAAAATGGCTTCCATGCAGAGATTTAAAGTAATTTAAAATGGCTTCCATGCAGAGATTTAAAGTAATTTAAAATGGCTTCCATGCAGAGATTTAAAGTTATTTAAAATGGCTTCCATGCAGAGATTTAAAGTAATTTAAAATGGCTTCCATGCAAAGATTTAAAGTTATTTAAAATGGCTTCCATGCAGAGATTTAAAGTTATTTAAAATGGCTTCCATGCAGAGATTTAAAGTTATTTAAAATGGCTTCCATGCAGAGATTTAAAGTAATTTAAAATGGCTTCCATGCAGAGATTTAAAGTTATTTAAAATGGCTTCCATGCAGAGATTTAAAGTTATTTAAAATGGCTTCCATGCAGAGATTTAAAGTTATTTAAATTCAAAAGTGCTTTATGTTGAATAAAATTACCGCGCAAGAGAGCAAAGATTATACTTGTATTCAAAAGATAAATTTAGCGTGACGTATTTTATGACCCATAATAAAAAAACTTATACAAAAATGTTACTTTTTAAGAATGGCTAAAAAAAGTTGCTAAATTAGAAAAGAAAATAAATTAACAAAAAAACAAACAAATCAAAAAAATATTTTTTTAAGAAAAAACTAATTGTGAAGGTTTGAAAAGCAATCGCAATATGTTTAATTAGAGCCCTGACATGTTTTGCATTATACATATACTCACAAATTTATTCTACCTATGTTTACACAGGTGTTTGTATGTAATGTTATACAAATAGAATTTTCACATTAAATGTAAAAACATATTCGCATATTTACATAAATTTATACTTCCTTATAAAAATGTGCTCTTTCTTGCCATTAACTCGGGTTTAATGGCAGCCATAAGTTCTGTGTAAACACACATAAATGAGCATTAAGTTGCTCAAATTATAACATGATCAGTAAATCTATTAGAATGGCCAGTAAATTTATTAAAATGACAAGTAAAAAATAAAATTTTGATTAGAATTTATTATTAAAATACCATTGGAGTCATTCCATATCAACTCAACCAGCATTTTGACAATTGTTTACCACACCATTTCAGATCTTCCTAAAATTTTCAGGGCTGGTAGTACATACAAAGTTAAGCAATTGCTGAAATTTTTAATACATTTCGTCAAAAACTTTCTGAGATATGATTTTTTAAAGTTTTAAGGGTTGTCGCTAGTTCACGTGACTTTTACATTTTCGCGATATTTGAATGTGAATATTATCCAGGTATCAGGTTGAAATTTTCAGCATTTACTCATTTTTTCATGCTGAGTTGAATGGTGTTTTTATTTCAAATGTAGCTTGCATACAATATCCCCTAAAAATGTCCAAACATTGCACTTTGGACAATATTCACCAATATTTGACTCGATATAGCCAAGAACCTGTAAAACACGGAATGATGTTTGTCATACCATTAATAAGTATCATATATGTGTTTATTTTTTTCATAGAAAATTCATGTTAATCAATAATAGTGTACTCATTGTAGGCACTGTTATGCATCACAGTCATCAATTTTTGTGCGCATTGCGACCCCCAGATGACTATGTTGACAGTAATTCACACATTTCATATTTTGCACACTTATTAACCTTAGTAAGTACTAGCTATGGTGAAAATTTCATGTTGGTGTCTTGAGCCTTTCCTACTAAATCAATTGCTAATTAAAACCATATTTCGTTAATTTTTTTTTTTAATATTTTTTGTACATTAAAGTGTATTGTGGTAAATCATCAAAGCAATGAACTGTCAATTAAATTTTATGAAAAAATAGTTAGTTTAAGTTACAAAATCAAATTATAGACTGTTTTTATCAGCAATACAAGCAACCATGTAAAGCGATATCAGCGTATAGTGCCAACCCATTTAACTGTTGGTATCTTATCTATTTAACTGTTGTATCTAATCTATTTACACTGTTACATCTTATCTATTTAACTGTTGTATCTTATCTATTTATAAATCCATTTAACTGTTGGTATCTTATCTATTTACACACAGTTCTATTATCAAACAGTTTCTTACAATTGTCAAAATGCTTATCATTATAGAAATATGCACAGCACATTAGTGAATGGTATCCAGCAGATATCTTCACGGTGTGGGCAAGTTAATCTGTTTGTAGGTGTTCTGTTCATGAACTTTACCAAGATATCTTGATGTTAATCAGAATGTTTATTTATGCAACCAATAAACCAATCAGTGTCATAAACAACAGCCGCAAACTGTCCTGGATGCAAATTTGTTATACTTGGTGCCGGTTCAACTGCCAGGTCAGGTTCTGGTGACACATTGACGGTTATACCCAAGTCATCACATGACAACCTGAATATCTTCAGTTTGTTTTCACTTACTGCCACAAACAGGTGGTGTGACCATATGCCAGGAACAGTTTGAATTGAAGCAAATCGTTTAACCAAACAGCTACGATGCACCTTGACGTCATCTTTTGCTGCAAAAAAAAGAAGTGAATTCCTGGAATATTTTTGGTTGCCCAATCGTACATCTGATTTGGTGTTAATATTTGATGTTGCAGAGTTGCCTGCAAACTTGCTCTTGCCACTTTACCACCAATAACATCACAAGGACTTTTTCCATGACTGGTAGCAAAAAAATTCCACTCCGCTTCAATACCAAAATGCATGCACAGATTCTTTAATTTTTTGCAGTTTTTATATTGTGCTGCTGCTCTATCACTGAAGTAAATTATTTTCTGCAAATCAGTCATTTTGCTCCTGAGAAATATCAGTACTATTTCAATGAAGGCATGGACTGTACCTGCTACATGTTCACAGCCATCACTTATAATGCAAAGAGACAAGCAGCATAGGTCATTGCTGGGTAGCTCACAATAATACACAACAAATGGATGCAAAGTGGCTTGTGATGTTTCCCAGCGGAAGCCTTGCACTGCATCCTGACAGATAAATGAATTATTTTCTGCAACACAACTTCTGCAACACAACTGCTGTTCCAACTGGCAAACACTCCTTCAGATGACGTAAGTAGGATGACTGTGCATTGGTCATGAAATGATGATCCGTTGTTTTATCAGCAGAAATACAAAGTGAAGTATTGAAGTCAGCAACAGTCTCACATACAGATTGCAGCGTTGACTGACCATCATGGGTCCATCGTTTGTAATTATGTCATCTAAATCCATATCAGCTTCATTAAAAAGCTGTTCAAGAAATGATTTCAGTTCATCAATACCAGAACAAATAGAACAACGATGCAACATGCATCGTTGTTCTATTTGTTTATTCAACAAGTAGAAGACGTTTATTCAACAAGTAGAAGACTTGTTTATTCAACAAGTAGAAGACGTTTTTGTTTACAATCACATTCATCATCAATTCTGATTGACAAGAATTCTTTTTGACCTGGACACATGCGGGAAATTTCATCATCTTCAAAAAGTTTACGTACACTTTCAACACATCATCTGGGAGAACTTTGCCTTGTTTTTTTTGTGGGTATGCCAAAATTCCACAGGACTTCTTCAGTTTTCTCGCTGGCTTAACGACGTGTCTGGTTACTCCAAATTCCTGTGAGACTTTTTGTTGGCTCCAGCGAGATGGTGCTAGTGTTACCATCTTAATTTTTTCTTGCCTGGAAGTTGTACAGCACTTAATCTTTAATTCAGTCACTAGTTTTATTAAGTCATTGCAAACATCACATTCTGTAGCATCACCTTTATTCACAACTAGATAAGGAGGTACTTGGATGACTTTGCTTACTTTCTTCTGGATCTCTGTTGTTGCAGTTGCAATTTTACGTTTGGCATATGAAATTCTACTTCGAACAGGCATTGCATGAAGCTTAACTGGTGTGCAGCCAATGCTTGTTATACTGTCAATGTCTTCTATATCGGTATCACTAGCTGAATATCCATAACTCTGTTCAGGTTCCTGGGATGTATCGTACTTTCGACAGCTTGGGCATAGCTTCTCACCAGGTTTGATGTGTCTCCCAGTTGTTATTGTTAGCTCCATGGCTTTGTCAATACTGACTGCTCTCAGTGACTTTGTGACTTTGCATTGATGTTTATTGAATGGATCACAACAACTCCGCTGCAATTTATCAAATTTTTCAAGAAGAACCTGTTCGTGGTGGAAGCATATATTGCAGCTCTCTCTTTGTAATTGATCAACAGGCTTGGTTCTTAAAATCAACAATTCAAAGTTAGCATTGGATAATTCTGACAGGTTATGCAAGCCGACACTGCGTGTATGAACTGTCTTGTGGCATTCATCTTTAAGCAACAGTCCAAATGTGCACAATGGCAGTTCAGCTATATTCAGTAAATATTGAATCTATATCAAATATTAAAAAAATGTGATAACATATTTTTATAAAAACATTCCATACTAATTCAACCAAAAAAAAATACAAATTTACATGCTACTTTCTCATAATTCAATAAAACTTTTAGTATATGTTTATAAATGTTTTCTATTAAAAAAATGAATTACCTAAAAAAATTAATACCAAAAAAAAAAATAATAATAAAAAAAAAAATTAATAATTATATATTAATAATATGAAATACCTAAATAAAATATTAAACGAAAAACTCATTTGAAAATATTCAATTTCTTGCAGATTTTTCACCAAGAAGGGGGCAAGACACCAACATGAAATTTTCACCATAGCTAATACTTACTAAGGTTAATAAGTGTGCAAAGTATGAAATGTGTGAGTTACTGTCAACATGGTCATCTGGGGGTCGCAATGCGCAAAAAATTGATGACCGTGATGCATAACAGTGCCTACAATGGCAAAAGTATTGAGAGGCTCGGAAATATGCTTAACCTTATAAAAATGCGTGCTTTCTCGTAACACTTGTAAAAAAGACAAATAAACTTTTTGAATCTGATACATGAATATTTTTATTTTGCACTAATAAAAAGAACTTTATCAAATTGTTTTCATGCATCAAGTTAACTCCTTTAAGAATTCCAGTGTTTATAGATTTGTGCTCAAAAACACGCGTAATTTAGAGTAGAGCTTAGCAAAAGTGTGCACCAGAAATAGGTTTTTTTTCTTCCTTTTTTGAGGACATTTCTCAAGTTTTTGCCATTCTCTGAAGTCCACTGTGACTATTAATAACCAAAATAACAAAATCTGTTGTCAAAAAGTGATTTTTGTAAAATTTAAAAAAATGAAATCTTTTAAAAATGAATGTTGTTTTGTTGTCAATGTTATTAAATTTCTTAGGACATTTTTGTATTTTTAAACATTAATGAATAGTAAGGTGAATAATATTATTAGTGTAATGCATGGTTTTATTTTTTATAAATATTGAGTTTTTGTAACAGGCTCAGTTTCGTTTATTTAAAATATTTTAAAAGGCTCATAGTAATACTTAAGCTTACAAAACCGCGTATAAAACACACAAATAAAGGAAAAAAGAGGAAGACATGCACTAATAGTAGAAAGCTACTGTTTCCTGTAAAGCATTCTATCAACCAGCTGTGATAAGCAGCTGATTGATATAATATTTTAACCAGCTTCTCGGCATCGGAAAACCTCAGATATACAATTTTATAAATTAGTACTGATGACTATTTTAAAATTCTTTTCGATTTAAGTCTGTTCTCAAAGGTTTCCTAGCAAATATCTTACCTGCCAAAATGTATAATAAAAAATATCTGTAACCTTTCTCTTTGTTCTATATGGCTCTTCTTAATCTCTAGACTGCACTTTTATTGATGTTATTTCTGGTAAAATTGACCAAGCTTTTTCTCTTTATCCTTCAGCCAATATTGTTGTTGTTGGTGACTTCAATGTTCATCATACTGAATGGCTTGGCTCTAGTGTCAGTGACTCTGTGGGCATTAATGCCCACAACTTATGCTTTTTCAATTTCAATCACAAATAGCCAACTTTCTAACTTCTTTTCCAGAAAATTTTAATCATTTACCTTCTTTACTGAACTTATGTCTTGTTTCTGATCTTAGTCAGTGCTCAGTTTCACCACATTCACCCTTAGATGCTTCTGATCACAGTTTAATCTCTCTAAAACTATTATCTCACTCTTCTTCCTCATAAGAATCCCTCTATCATCATACCTCTTACAACTATCATAAATCTGACTGGGACTCTTTCCATAATTTTCTTCATGATGGCCCTATGGATAGAAATCTTTTGTTTTCCTGCTGACAAATGTACTGAGTAGTTGACAAAGCTAAATTGTTTGCTAAAAACTTTTCAACAATATCATCTCTTGATTCCACTAATCTCATTCCACTAATCTCATCCTACCTGATAAAGCGGAAAAGCAGGTAGATTTACTGCTTGACATTTGTATCACTCCAGACTCTATACCTAAAGTGATTTCCTGCTTAGGCTCTTCTTCAGCTTGTTGTCTGGACAACATACCTGTTATAGTCTTGCAGAAGTGTTCTCCGGATCTGTCATCTATGCTTTCAAAACTATTTAACAAGTGCTTATCAGAGTCTTGTTTTCCAACCTGCTGGAAAGTGTCATCTGTTATCCCTATTTTATAAAGTTCTGGAGTGCGATCTGACTCATCTAGCTACCATCCTATTAGTCTTAATATCATAAGCAAGGTTTTTAAGTCTTTGATTAACAAGTACTTAATTTCTCATCTTAAATTTAATATCTTACTTTCTGATCATCAGTATGGATTTCAAATCTTCTTCTACCGCTGATTCAGAATGGTAATAACCTATAGATTTTATTGTGCATTAGATAGATGTAGAGAGGTTAAGGTTATCGCTTTCGATATTTCTAAAGCCTTTGATAAAGTTTGGCATGCTTATCTTCTCCATCAGCTTTCTTCTTACAGTGCATCAGGTAAAATCTTTAAGATTATTGAATCCTTTCTTACCAATTGTAGTATAAAAGATATCCTATAAAAGACGAGCAGCACTCTTCTTCATATCCTGTAACTTCAGGGGTTTCTTAAGGTTTTATCCATGGCCCTATACTTTTTTAAATTTACATTAACAATCTCCCAGATATTCTCAGATCTAAGGTGGCATTGTTCACTGATGATACTACCATTTATTCTTGTCTTGATAAGAAGCCAACACTCTATGATTGCTGAGAGGAGGCATCTGAGCTTAAAAAGGATCTCACTTCTACCACAGCAGAAGTGCTCTCAGTGGCTGGTGAACTTTACCTCAGATAAACCCAATTTTTTCAGGTAATTGTTATCGCAATAATCTAGATCTTCCCATATTTATGAACGATAATGTACTCAATGAGTCATCTACTCTTCATCTTCTAAGATTAACTCTTGATCTTTTTTGGAAACCATATCTCAAATCCATTGCAAAATTAGCATCTGCTAAGGTTGCGTCTCTTTATCATGCTCGCCACTTTCTTACTTTGGATTCTATTCTTTATCTCTATATACCTCAAATCCTTCCTTGTATGGAATACTGTTACCAAATATGGAGTGGATCTACCAATGATGCCTTTTCTCTTTTAGGCAAAGTGCAAAAATGCAAACATAGTTGGACCTAGACTTGCAGCCAACCTTCAACCACTGTCACATCATTGTAATGTTGCTTTTTGTTCTCTTTTCTATAAATACTATAATGCGCGCTACTCTAAAGAGCTAGCGTCTCTTATACCATCTACTAAAATTCATTCTCGTGTTGCTCTTTATTTAAATAAGTCTCATCATGTTACTGTGACTGTTCCTAAATGTTTAAAAAATTCTCTTTTGCCTCCTTCATCATGTTTTCCTGGTTCATATAGTTTGCATTTTTTTTAGTCTCCTGCTAATCTTTATCTTGCTTTATTAACTTCGTCTTTTCTCGTCCAGTAACTTCCAACTCTAATAGTTGTTGCTTGCAGCCTTGTTGGAAGTGAAAATGTTCCATTTAAGTACATTAATGAAGAATTCCTTTTCCAATAACACATTTAATCAAGCTTTTTTGTTATTTATACGTGTAAATGTAGCCTTAAAACAAACTGTGCATATTTTGTAATTTCTTGAGCTTTCACAAACAGACAGATTATTAGCAAGTTTTAACTATATTTGATATATCTTTTCTATCTTTCAAAAACACATACATACAGTCAGTGCTTAAAGTGGGGAAAAAAATGTAGCAGGATGTTAATCAATTTACCATCCTTCCTATTTTAACAATTTATTTTTATATAGTACAGGTTTTGTTCAAAATTTAATGTGTTATAAACAACAACAATAACTATGAGTTAGTTATATACTTAAGTGATTGTCATCATAAAGTAATGAATCAAATTACAGTTTAAGAGCCATTAAACAGTTAAAAAATAGTTGTAAATATGTTGAAACATTCAATGTGAAGTATCCCTTTATGTAAATTTTATTTATGTGTACTAATTTCATAAGTTGAACAAAATGTTTTTGTCAAAATGTCTACCAAAATATTTCTCATTGATGGACTTTAATGCACAAGCCAAGGCCGGATTAAGAGTCTTAGGGGCTGGGTGCAAAAGTTATTTTGGGGCCCCATTCCTAAAAATATATATTTAAAAATGAATGCAACAAAACATGAAATTACTTTTTTTATTCATAATTTTTTTCTTCTTGCTTTCACATTGGCAAAGTCATCTTCAAAATTTATATTTTGTAAGAGTTCTTTTAATTGTCATTAAACAAAGAGAATTTAAATGACCATTTAACTTAGGGTTAGAAAAATTAGATATGTAATGTCAACATTTGGAAAAACCTATTTTTAACTTATTCCTATATATTTTTCTCATTTGCCATGAACTTGGAAAACTGGACAATTTCATCGTGGTAACTGTGGAATTGTGTATTTAAGTATGAAGGATAAATAGTACTCAAGGATTTGGCAGCAGCAGCAATGACAGGAACATACATTTTTACAAAATTATACATTCGACAAAAAACAAATTGGAAGTCATAAAGACAACTACAAAAACAGATTACATACACAATCTGTTACACCTGCCATCATCAAGCATAAAGCCAATTTGTTTTTAAAATATTTAACATGCAAATCTTTTTTATCTTGCTCAGTCATATTATTCTTTGTTTTAAGAAGCTGGACATTTTATACATTTTTAAGCTGTTACAGTAGTGTTGTAGAGGCCCTAACACACCCACAACTGCAGTTGCATATCTTTAAAAAACTGGGGGCCTCTACTGGGCCCCTGGTTTCAGGGAGGGCACCTGTGTGCCCAGGGTAATTTGGCATTGGTAGAAGCTTCTTAATTTTTCAAATTAGCATTATGTTTTATTCCAAACCACTAGATTACATAATCCTTTTGACCAAATTTATTAATCAGTGGACATTCTAATGAATAAACATTAAACTTGACATTTTTATTATTAAAGAGTTTTGCAAGGAAGACAATATTATATTCATAGTAGAATATGAACAAATGCGTTCTGCTGTTGAAACAATTAAGGTATTTATAACTTTGTGGTTGATTAAAAAATTTGTGAATATTTTATAACAAATTATCATTAAAATTTTTTTCTGGATTGTTTACTTTATCTTGTAACGGTTTGTATGCAGTTCTAGTTGTAAACATTTTAAGATTTTTACTTAGTTTACTAAAACATTGTTTTGATTATTTTTGGAAACTTTACTTATCTGCAATTTGATGCCGTTAAACTCAAATTTTTAAAAATATAAATGTACTTAGTTGCACATGATTGATGACATTATTCAGAAATAGGCAGATATCTATATATAAAAGTAATCTATTAAAAGGTCTAGATTTTTTTATAATGCTTTTATTTTTTTATTTGTAAAAAATATTTTATTTATTTGTAAAAAATGGAGATTAATGTATAAATGAAATGTAAATTACATTATTTGTGAATTTAGTAAAACCATTCACACTATAATATCACAAACTATGATATTAATCATTCAATTAGTATGCATTTTTTCTATCTAGGTAAAAGTTTTAAAATCCATCAAACCTCTTTCTCTTAATGACATTGTATTTGGTCAATATATTGGTAACCCTGATTGCTCTTTAGCGGATTCAAAGTTTGGTTATCTTGATGATGCAACTGTTCCCAGTGAATCTAGGACACCTACATTTGCATGTGCAGTTTTGTATATTTGTAATGAAAGATGGGATGGTATATTTTTACTTTTTTTTATACTTTGCAAGTTGTTTTTATTTTTTATTTTCATACTTAGTGTGTATATATATATATATATATATATATATATATATATATATATATATATATATATATATATATATATATATATATATATATATATATATATATATATACATATATATATATATATATATATATATATATATATATATATATATATATATATATATATATATATATATATATATATATACTTTTTCATGTAAAAAGTATATATATAAAGCCCTTGAATTAGGAATTAAGGTTGGCAAAAATCTAATTCACCAATGCCAATCTAATTGCCACCCTGTCAGTGTCTGAGGTTGGCAATTTTTTGCCAACCTCAGAATTTAAAACATAATTTTATTTACTATTTTAAATAAATTAAAAATGGCATAATGAACCCTTTATTTAAATTCTAAATAAAATAATTAAAATAAAGATAGCAAAAAAAAACCTTTTTTAAAAATTCTAAATAGTTAAAATAAAAAATAAAATATTCTAAATAGAATAATTAAAATAAAAAGGAAAAAAAGCTAGCATTTTATTTAATTTCTGAATAAAATTATTAAAATGAAAACAGCAAAACAAACGTTTAATATAAATTCTGAACAAATTAGTTTAAACACAACAACAAAATAAATCTTTTATTTAAATTCTAAATTACAATAAAAAAATAATAATAATTTCAATTAAACTCTAAATTAAGGAGAAAAAAAAAAAAATAAGGAAAAACAATTTTTTTTTTAATTCATAATAAACAACTAAAATAAAACTGCAAAACAAACTTTCTATTTAAATTTCAAATATGAATTTATATAATACGAACCTCTTATTTAAATTACAAACAAAATAATTAATTTAAAAACGGAAAAATAAACATATTAATTCTAAATAAAAATGTTTTAGTTTCTAAATTTTTAGGCAAATGTTGAGTTTAAAAAAAAAGGTTTGAAAAAAAAGTCAGCAAACTCTGCGTTTGTTTTTCTGTCAATTTTATGCTAATTATTTGCACATTTGTTGATTTGTAAAACCATGTTTCAAAATTATATGCCAACCTTATGCCAATTTATTTTTTCTAAATAATAAGTTCTATATATATATATATATATATATATATATATATATATATATATATATATATATATATATATATATATATATATACATATACATACATATATATATATACATATATATACACATATATATACATATATATACAGCGGTGGCCAAAAATTAAAGACCACTTATTTTTAGTTGGTTTCTTAATCTTTAAATCAAAATTAAGAAGATTCTATTTGACATATTAATTTTTTTTTTTTTTTTAATATCTTGTTAATTAAAACATACGGATTAAAATGGTATAATTTTTTTAATCTTATTCTAATTAAATAGCGTTTAACTTATTAAAAAACTGATGAGTACTTATAAATCTTCTTTAAATAAATTGGACAAAATTTAACGACCACTTTCAAATCTTTAATTTGCACTTATTAAAAATAATAATCAATTATTTTTTTTAACTGTCTTAATTGCTTATTATGTTGGCTATAAAATAAAATGTCGAAACCTGAGTTTCGATATCAAATAAACATTTATTTTTTGAATTGCAATAAGGATATAAAAATATTGCAAAAATGCATGCAAAGATCAAAGAAAACGACAGATATGCGGCTCTTGTATTAAAAGAAGAAGGCTATAGCATCAGACAAATAGCAGAAAAGCTTGGAAGGTCTCACTCTTGCATTATTAACATAATTCAACGATACAAAGAGACCGGGTCAATTAATGATCGTTATAGGAGTGGACGCAATAAAATTTCAAATGACCGTGATATTCGCTCGTTAGTGAGATTAATGAAAGAAAACAGACAAGCATCATCTACAGACTTGTCTATGAAATGGACACTGTTAAATGGTCTGAAAGCAAGCCCTAGAACTGTGCGAAGGGTTCTCCACAATTTAAATTATTTATGGCATGCTGCTGCAAAAAAACTACGTTTAAATAAAAAAAAAAATTTGCCAGGAAAGAGTGGTGCAAACTACATAAAAATTGGTCAACAGATCAGTGGAGCCGTTTGGTCTTTAGTGACGAAATGAACCTTGAGTTAGACAACAGAAAAGGTCGCGTAATGTTGTGTAGACTTCCAAGCGAGCAGTTCGATGAATCATACATTTTAAAACGAACAAAACAAGGCAGTGGTTCAATAGGCATTTGGGCCTGTATGAGTGCCTGTGGAGTTGGTGTTTTTCATTTATTCGATGGTAGACTTAACAAAGAAAGGTACATCGAAATTTTGGAAAACTCGCTTATTCCTAGCATTGATTTATGGCAGTTGCAAGATGGGTTTATTTTCCAGCAAGATAAAGCGCTGTGTCATAAAGCGCATGTTGTTAGCAATTGGTTTAATTCTAATAAAATTCAAGTGCTTCCATGGCCTGCCAATAGTCCAGACTTAAATCCAAAAGAGAATTTATGGTCGTGGCTTGATCACAAGCTTGGTAAAGAACAACTTTACAATTTGGAAGATTTGAAATCTTCTATCTCTCATCATTTGAATAATGTGCCAGATGAAGTAATCAAAACTTTAATGAATTCAATGCCAGAACGAGTACAAGAGTGCTAGAAAACAAATGGAGGAACAACACGTTTCTAAATTATTTTTTTATTGCTTTTTGAAATATTTTTGAAACTGTTCTTTAAATTTTCACCAATTTTTTTTTCCATTTATATTTTTTACTAGTCAGTTTTTTAATATTTTAACATTTTGTAAAAAAATTATAAATTCTTTTATAATAAATATAAAATACAATAAAAATTCTTTCTAAAAATGTTTTTCTTTTTTGATATCTTTTTCCAAAATAAAATTGTACTAGGTTAAAAATAAATTTTGAAAAAAAAAAGAGTGGCCACCGCTGTATGTATATATATATATATATATATATATATATATATATATATATATATATATATATATATATATATATATATATATATATATATATATATATATATATATATATATATATATATATATATATATATCTTTATAGTGTAGTCGAAAAAGACTTTTATGGTAAAAAAAGTCTCTTTCGACTACAATTTTAATTACCTCGGCTCTTAAGCTGTATTTGATTGTCATCGAAATGTCAAAGCAATTAAATTAATGGGGAAGTACATTAAATTTTATTGTTTTTTAAAAAAACCGCAATAATAATGACTAGAAAGTTTTTTTTAATTAATAGTGTTTTTGTTTTTGTTTTATTAAAAAAACATTTTTAAAACATGCGTAAGTGTTGCTACATCAACTATTTTATAGCCTGACTCGCAAGGGAGTGCTGCTACATCGACTGACAAATAGCCTGACTCGCAATGGAGTGCTGCTACATCGACTGACAAATAGCCTGACTTGCAAGGGAGTGCTGCTGCATCGACTGAGGGTTTGGTTTGGGCAGGCAGTCTATCACTTAAAAAAAAAAAAAAATATTTTCAAAGTTTTTTAACATTTTCTGGTCAGGTTTATTTACGCGCTCTTTAAAACTACAGTTTATCGGAAAAACTTTGTGACTACCATGCAAGAGTATATATATATATATATATATATATATATATATATATATATATATACATATATATATATATATATATATATATATATATATATATATATATATATATATATATATATATATATATATATATATATATATATATATATATATATATATATATATATATATATATATATATATATATATATATGTATATATATATATATATATATATATATATATATATATATATATATATATATATATATATATATATATATATATACTCTTGCTATATATATATTGCTCTACAATCTTTTTCTTTTCTCTTCCAGTAACTTCTAACTCTAATTAGTGGTTGCTCGCAACCTTGTTGGAAGCAAAGATGTTTGAAAAATATATATACACACACACTATGCTCATGTTAGGTCGAAATTTCCTAATATCATTTTTGTGCTCTTTACCTTAAATAAAAATGTGCGCTTTAATTTTTCAGAAAAAGATGAAAAAAAACAAAGAATAATGAAAGAAAAGATTGTTGTCCCATTCCAAACCCTCAGTCGATGTAGCAGCAATCCGCTGTAAGTCAGGCTATAAAATACGAAATCTCATCACAGAAGTATCATAGGAGATTTAATAGACTTAAATGTTTTAGATTGTAATAAATATTACAATAGAATAGATGGTCTTGTAATGAATTCTCCTTTAATGCTATGCAATTGGTTACCTTTCAACTTATGTTTCAGCTAATATTTTCATGAACAAACATGGATAATTTTTTACTAATGATATTTGATGAAAATAATTGTTTCACTTTAGTACCAAATTTTTACGATCTTTATGTGGAGTGTTTAATTGCTATCTTTAATTCTGAGTATAAAGTTTTCTTTAAACACCTTTATTTATATTTATTTTTTTAAATAAATAAATATTCCGTAAATATTGATAGGTATTAATACTTAAAATTTAACATTTTTTTTTAGGTGTACCTTTCATACTAAAGTGCGGCAAAGGTAAATAAACTACAATAAATTAATTTGTTTTTTCAGAAAACAATACTATCTTGTTTCATATTTCTAAAGTATGATAAATGTTTAAAAAATAAAATAAAAACCATAAATATCAACTTCTATGGTAGCATTAAATGAAAGGAAAGGTGAAATTCGAATTCAGTTTAAAGATGTTCCTGGTGATATTTTTGAAGGTCGAACAGTACGGAATGAATTGGTTATTAGAGTGCAGCCTGATGAAGTACTTTTTTTTAACTTATTTTGTTCATTTTGTTTAGTTATGGGGTAATTGCATGTCAATTGACCCAGGCCATGTCACCATACATTTCAGATTTTGCTGATTTTTATACAGTTGAGAGTACATGATAAAAAAAGAATTCCTTGAAATTTTAGTCTCTGGCTCCAAAAAGATCCTGAAATATGATCATTCAAGTCATATAACTTTGAAATTTTTTTTTTTAACAATTTCAATATATTTAGGTAATTTTTTATATACTTTATTTTAATGCCCAAAAAAGCTATGTTTTTTTTTCACTAGTTTCCAGACAAAATGGAGCTCTGAAAATTTCACATTTGTGTAGTCCTCATGAACATGTATTAAAATTGATTCCACTGCAAATTTTCAGAGGGTCGATGAGACCAGGGCACCAGGGACCATGCCCCGCTTATTTTCTAAAAAAAAATTTTTTATTTATTTTTATTTTAACAAAGTAAAGGTAAATTTGAAAATATTTTCTTTATAAATTTTTTTGGTTTATACTTGTTCTGTTTTATTAAACCATTTACAAAATAAAGTGTCAAGATTGTGTTAAGATTTGTTTAGATGCATCAACGGTCAAAGTATACATACATCCATTTATTGTTACAGGTGCATCAATGACACAAATTGTGTTGGTGATTAAAAACCTAAACTCATTTGCTCTAGATGGCTAGAAAAGATGATTAATTTCTTTTTTTGAATAGAAAAGATTTTTTTTGTCTCTTAACAAGGTTGTTTAATTGTAATTAAATTTTTGGAAAATTGTCATTTGACATTTGACATTTTCCGAAATCAGATAAATCCATTCTTACTGTAAAATTAACTACTAAGTTGCATTTCAGAGTAAATTAAAAATGAGAAACCAATAGTAAATAATATAATGAAAGCAACTTAAACAACATGATAATGGAAAATGATTGATTTTTTTTTTTTAAATGGAAAAGATAATTTTTTGTCTCTTTAATGAGGTTATTTAGTTGTAATTAAATTGTTTATGTTAAAAATGGTAATATTGAATAATGAAAAAATATGGTAATATTTCTACACTAGTGTAATGACAGTATGTTTTTTTGTTACTGTTAATAGTTCTTATCTAATAAAACAACTTGATGTTAAAATTTTAGAATTGGCAAATATCAATTAAAAGGTGATATATTTCTTTTTTTATTGATGTAATGTTATGGCAGGATGTTTGTTTTTTTACTGTTAGATTTTAATTGATTAAACAACTTAATGTTAACATTTTTAAACAACTTAATGTTAACATTTTAGCATAAAAAGTACTACATTTTCAGTTCAAAAGTTTTAAAATTATACAATCATTATTTTAGATGGCTTAAATCTGTATACTGGCAAATCAAAATTCTCATAAACATATAAACTTTCTTAAAATATTTTAAAAAGATCATATAGAATAATCAAAACCGAATGAAACAAGTAAAAACTGATAAAATTTCAAGGCAATTTTTTTAAATTTATCTTTACTTTGTTAAAGATTAAAAAAATTTTTTTTTTCTAAAGTTGGGTCATGACCCCTGAATCCTCATGGGCCCTCTGGTTGTCTGCACTGGAAACAATTTTAACACACATTCATCAGGACTATGCAGATGATAAAATTTTCAGAGCTCTAATTTGGAAAGTATTAAGAAATCTATCGCAAAATTCCATTTTTAAAGAAGTGGGGCACATAACTCATCCCCCTTGAATCTGGTGTCTTGGGCCTTGGAAACAACTTTAACATGCACATTAATCAGCACTACAGAAATGCCAAAAGTTTCAAAGCTAGAGCTTTGAAACTTTTGGCATTTCTGTAGTGCTGATTAATGTGAATTAAAGTAGTCTGAAAGGTAGTGAAAAATTAATGGCATTATTCCACTTCAAAAAAGTGGGGACTGTGCCCTGTTATTTATATATGAGAACTCATATACTTGCAAATCAAAAAAAAGTTAAATTTTTTTTTATATTATTAAGGCCTCATGGGTTTCTTGAGCATCAAAATCAGGTATATAAAACATTGCCTAAATTAATAAATAGAGGTACTTAATAATAATTCTTTACATTTCTGATCATTTCATTGGATTCGTCACTCCTGAAAATAGCTTTTTAAATAAAAAATCAAATATTTTTAAGCTATGTAACTTAAATTCTCTAAAAAACCTTGCAGTTCTGAAGGGACAAGTGGAGGGTGCCCAATATCTGCTAAAAATAAAGTGGACATATTTTTGAAGCTTCTTTGTGCTAGAGGCTAAAATTTTAAAAGAATTCTTATTTTACTAAGTACACTCAATCGCATAAAAAACAGCAAAATTTGAGATATAAGGTGTCACCAACAGACACCAAGAAAAAAGTTCTTTAAATTTTTATTTAAGCCTTAAAATTTTAAAATTAGCAAAATACACACAGGAATATGTAGTTGTGAAGTTGAATAGAATGTTAATATTAGCAATATAAATGAATTTTTGACAGTAAAAGTTAAACAGATTTAAACGTCGCCTAATTTTTTTATAAAATTAAGCGACTTTTTTTTATATCAAGTAACATTTTATGATTGTTTAAAAAGGAAATAAATGTTCTTTATTTGATAAAGAGTGTTATATAATTTTTATTTATATAGACTTTTCATACTTCCAGTGCTAGATTAAGGAGGGATGGGTTAGAGGGGGCTATAGACCCGGGTCCCGCAATGTTTGTCCCTAAAAAAGTCAAGGCCTTTTTGTTTAGTCATGTTTACGCTGTGGTACATACAAAGGCATCCAAAATAAAAATAGCCCCTGGCCCCAAAAAGTCAAACAAGACTCTAATAAAACTAACGCAACTTTTAGTTTTGTCTGAGCTAAATTATTTTATAAATAAAAAAGATAATCTTTTACCTATTTTATGCTTACCTATTTTATGCTTTGCGTAGTTTGAAAAGTTTAACATATTTAAAACAATTCTTCTTGGTAACATGAACAAATGAAATAATTAAATCATTGAATTACTATAGAAATTAAATAAACTAGATAGAAATCAACAAAAGGTTGAAAATACTTTATGACGAGGAAGCGAAACTACTTCATAATATCGCTAATGATGTTTAGTGAGTGGGCTTTTTAATTTTAATTAGTATTTACAGGGCGCGAAAAATCATTTTTTTTTAATAAATGTTGACATTCGCTTCTTTATTTATTGACGAACATCTAATTTAAGAGGTATGTCAAATATCCACCACCCCTCTCCCCCCCTCCACACATACACACTTTTTTTTAAACTTTTTTTATATATTTTTTTTATTTAAGAGAAATTCAAGATATAGAGGACTTTTTTCATTAATAGATGGTTGCGCACCTCCACTTCGAACCTGTGTGTCGGCCAGAATAAATCATTTTCATTTTAACTTCTTTAATTTTTTTTTTTTCTTATTTAAATAATTTTTTTATTTAATTATAAGGGAGTTTTATTTTCAAATAAATTTTATTCTAGTTAATAAGATATATAATAATTAGATATATCAAAGATACTTATCGAATTTTATCAATTTTTTATTAATTTAAAACAGTTTTTCACGCATTTGCAAAGTGTGTGCAAATTAATGATAACTAATATGCAATAACCTTTTCACTGTAAACTGTTATCTATTAATACAAAATAGTGAATTTTCTCAATTTAGTTTGTTAAATTACAAAAAAAAGATATAAACTTGATAAAATTTAAATAAAAGGGAACTATATAAAAATAAAATAAAAGTTATTTTGTCATTTTTATTTTTTAAATATTTAAAAATAATAATATAGTATTAAGCATTTAATAAGTTATTAAATTTATAATTTAATAAGTTACTATCAAATACCTGATATGCTATTATTATATTTATAATATTAAGTATTTAATAAAAAAATATTATATTATTGGTTGTTGTTAAACGCACAGTAAAAAATGAAAACTATAATCAACATAATAGTTCTATAAAATCTATTAAATTTTATATATTTCTGCAAATTTTTTTAAAAACTTTAAAAACAGCAAATAAACATTAATTTAATGATAATAAGAAAATTTAAAAAAAGCACGCCTTTGGAAAAAGAATGTTTTAGCATGGTTCCGTTTAAAGTAATTGCAAATGCATTCATTTTAAGTTAAACTTGCCATTCTTTTGTAAACGCATGTAAAAACCATGCTAAATATAATTTTTTCTACAGTTGCATACTTAAAAGAAACGCTATCGAAGAAAGTATTAGTGCGGTTAATTTTAATGTCGTTGAAACTGCGTTTTAAATTTTAGTAACTTATTTTTTTTATATTAATAATGTTTTTTTTTATAATAAATAAAAAACTATCAATTGCATAATTATTTGGAAATAAAAAATTGTTGAAAATATGTGTTTGTTTTTAAAAAATTTAAGCGAACGCCAACGTTTGCTTAAGTAAAAGTAAGGAAACGTGATGTTCATTTTTCTGTCTTTTTTTTAACAAACATTCGCACGTTCGTCGATTTGTCGTGCCCTGATTTAAAGGGATCCCAAACTCCCAACACATGTTGTGTTCATATTAAAGATAATGTTAAAAAAAAAGGTTTGAATCAAATTTTTTTGATTAAAAATAAATAATGAATGCATACCGTGAAAAACAAATGTTGTTGTTTTTGCCGAAGCTCGTCTTCTTCATTTTTTTCAACCACTCGGAGTCTTCAAATTATGCGTTGCAATCTACAGACTTTGGTGATTCCTTTGAAGCGCGTTTAATTTATAAAAGTTTTAGTATTTGACGTCACTGTAGACTTTTAACAAAAGAAAAGTGTAATTAAACTAAGCTGTGTTTTTCTACTGTACTATTTTTTAACATAAAGCGAAACAAATTTATTTGTATTATTTTTCTAAACATCGCAAAAAAAAATTTGTAAAAAGAAAAAATGATAAATTATTTTTATTTTATAGGAACAACTTGTTTTTTACAGATATCTTAATAATTTTTCGATTTATATATCTTGCTTATATTTCTTTTGTTTTTAAATTAAAACAAATATTAAAGCTTTACTTACCAATCTTATGATTATCTTACAAGTATTTTACAGTATTATATATTCTAAATCTTACATTAAACAATCAAAACTATTTTCTAACTTCTCTGGTCATTTTTACGCTATGAAGTTTTTTTTTTTTCCGTTGAAAAAAAGTAATTACAAGCAATTGCTTTCATTTAATTAGAGATATTTGATAAGCTGTTAAATTTTTTTATTATAAAAATTTTTTGATTACGCTGATTAAATTTAAATTGCTGAATTTGCTAAATTGGATATGGATAAAAAAAAAATCATCTCATTTTGCATTTGATTTTTGATAACGAAACTTTTGAAATGTCGGCAACTCCATACATAATTTTGTTTTTACTCTAACATATTTTACATACTATAGGAACAAATACGTTCCTAGGGCCTTTTCTGATCTTAGAATAAATTAACACAATATCGCTTAATTTTAGGGGCTTTTTATTTATTGCTAAGTCGTTCTAAATAATAAGTAAATATAGTTAAAGTTAATATTTTAATAATTACAGTTGCAATATAACAAAAAAAAGATGTTTAATGTTAAACTTTTTATTTAGTTATTTATTTTTTACCTACTTTTGTTATAAAAAGACTTTAGTACCCCCGTCATTTAAATAAATTGTTTTAAATATATTTCGACGTGATTATTCAAACTAATTTTTTTCGTTTGACTTCCCCAAGCAAATTGAGACAAAGTATCGTCTAACCAAATAAAAATGTTGTTACTAATTTTATTCGGGTAATTAATGTAAAACATTTTTTTATCAGTCTTGATTGAGATAATAAATATTCATAATTTATAAACATTAAATATATGGCGCAATAACAATTTATAGCAATGAACCAGCATAAAATATTTAAGGTTTTTAATATCTTTTTAAATATTAAAAGTAGAAAAAAAAAAAAACTAAACAAAAAACCAAAAAAACCTTGACTAAAAATAAATAAAAATATTTCCAGAGTTTCTTTTCTTAAAAGTCTACCGTGACGTCAAATACTAAAACTTTTATGAATTAAATGGGCTTCAAAGGAATTGCCAAAGTCTGTAAATTGCGACGCATAATTTGAAGACTCCAAGTGGTTGAAAAAAATGGAGAAGACGAGCTTCGGCAAAAACAACAACATTTGTTTTTCACGGTATGCATTCATTATTTATTTTTAATCAAAAAAAATTGGTTCAAACCTTTTTTTTAACATTATCTTTAATATGAACACAACATGTGTTGGGAGTTTGGGATTCCTTTAAAGCAGAAAAAAGTATAGCGATTTTTATAAATGGCAACTGAAGCGAAAATAATTAGAGTTAGTAAACCAATATCTAGAAACTTTTCTTTATATCTAATAACTTCCTATATATATTTGTGTTCTGTCATGACCTCGGGCGCAGTGCTTGTTCATCTACAAGTTGCTTTGTATGCTTTGTTTGTGTTTAGTAACCCAAAACTTCTTATATGTTTGTTACATAATTAGTTTTATTAAATTTTAAGATTATTAATAACCTTATTAAAAATGCAATTATTTTTGCAAGTCTTTGTTTACTAATTAAATCCTAAAAATTGCTTTAAAAGATTGCATAACGATAAAAAACAGTTGAAAAAAAATTACATTTACATAAAAAATATATACTTTTTAAATTAATAATAAGAATATACTAATAAAATCTATATTTTATAATAAACTTTCAAAAATTTGACAATTTAAAAAATATATATTATAAAACATTAATTTTTGTAAACAAATAATAATAGTTTATAAGATTTACGGCTATGCAGATGTGCTCTATACTGTGCTCGACTTTGCAGATGTGGCTCCAAGAATGAGCCATAGTATTGATAATATATTCTTAAAATAATTTATGCTAGAAATTTCAAACATACATTTTCTAAAACATTTCAACAGAAAACTGTAGAACTTTATTTCCCATAGTCAGCGTATTTTTTGAACTAATAGAATTAGTTTGTTCGTAAATTTGGCGGGTTTTTAGTGTTCGCGAATATTCTTTTTATTCTTCTGCACCAAGATGTTTTGAGAACATTCAAGTTTATTTTGTTTCCACGTATGTTCCTAAAACAAAAGTTTTTGTTACGTAAGTAAATTTAAATGTTCTCAAAACGACTATAAAATGTGGCCAGTTTTTCGCAACTAAATATTATTTCCGTGGTCAGTATTCGAGAGCGATCGCTCCTGATTCCCAACCAAGCCTGAGTAGAACACTCACCATCACAAACCATTTTAGTTGAGCATCATAGAGTGTACCCACAATAAAATTAGGTATTTTTACAAAGATTTTTTTCTTGTATGATTTCTTGATAAATTTTCAGGTAATTTTATTGAAATAACAAAATTTGCTTAAATTTATTCTTGATATTTTAGGCTGTTTATTTTTAAATTATGACAAAGAAACCTGTTATGCTTATTTTTTCTTGATATTTCAGGCTGTGTATTGTAAAATGATGACAAAGAAACCTGGTATGTTTATTGATCCCATTGAAACTGAGCTAGATCTTACTTATTCTCGACGCTACAAAGTAATTTGCTTTTAAACAAAAAATATTTTTTATATATATTAAATGTTTTTGATAGTGCAAATTATATATTTTTTCTCAACTTAAATTTTGTAAAAATTTATAAAAAGAAAAAATTTAGTTTTAAAGTTTTATCGCCATCTTTTATTTTATTTAAAAAAAAGGGTTAAATTAAATTATTAAAATAAATAAGCTATTCAGATTTTTCAGTCAATTTTTTGGAGTAAATTATAACTTTTTAAGTAATTACGAAATTAATTTTTTACAAATACATGTTTGACTATTAATTAAATTAAAAAAATATAAATTAAATATTAGGTAAATTGCATAGGACCAATTTTCACTTTAATTTGGCATTCTTTATTTTAATTAAGCGATTTTCACTATTTTCACTGTAGAAAAAGAAAACAGGCTGTTCAAAATTGTGCTACAATATATATATATATATATATATATATATATATATATATATATATATATATATATATATATATATTGTACATATATATATATACACATATATATATATATATATATATATATACATATATATATATATATGTATATATATATATATGTATATATATATATGTGTATATATATATATGTATATATATATATATATATATATATATATATATATATATATATATATATATATATATATACAGTATCGGTGCAACCAAATAATGCTAATTTAGTTTCTTTATATAAAACTGCTTCATTTTTTCAAATTAGAGAAATAACTATGTAACTGTTTAGAGACAATGTACTCAAGTTTTATTCATCACAAAGTTCATTATTTGTACACGAAAATTAATAAATTAATCAAAAGTATTAAAAAAGTTGATTTCCTTCTGGACAAAACAAGTGCAACTCCACAAAATATTGACCAAGCTGTATTTCGCTATCAATATTTCGTGGCGAATCCTTTGTTGTCGATCACAGCTTTGCTCTTCGAGGCATAGATTCGATCAGGTGTACAATGAAACTTTGTGGAATCGCTGCCCAGGCCTTTTGGATTTGTTCAAACAGTTGATCCTTATTATGAACACCTTCACGATTAATTCTGCGGTTGACGATCTCCCACAGGTTCTTGATAGAGTTGAGATCCAGAAATTAAGACGGCCTATCCATCACCGATAGGTAGTTGTCTTGAAACCACTGCTTGACTACTTTTGCAGTGTGTTTCAGATCGTTGTCTTGCTGAAAAACCCATTTTATTGGCATATTCCATTCAGAATGAGGTAACACAACATATTTCAGGATGTTTTTATACATGAAATGGTCCATTATTCCATGGATTCGATGTATTGGACCTAGACCGTTAGCAGAAAAACACCCCCAGACCATTACATTGTCTCCACCATGCTTCACAGTCTTATGGCAGTAACATAAATTGAGGCGTTTTCCGGTCGACGTACACGGCAAATGCCATCGCTCCCAATCATGTTGAACTTCGATTCATCACTGAACAGGACAGTTCGCCATTTCTGCACATTCCAGTCAATATGAGATGTAGCAAACAGGATTCTTTATTCTAATTCTTTAGTGAAATTAGCGGTTTCTTTGCAGGGCGTCAAAATATCAATCTGGCTTCAACAGCACGTCATCTGATTTGGTCCGATACAGGACACTCAAATTGCTTTGTATCTCGACTGATGATATCCAAGGATCCTTCTTGACGGATCTTAAGGTCAAAGAATCCTCTCTAGAAGTGGTGGAACGCGGTATTCCACCTTTGTTATCTTTCAACTTCCCTGTAGAACAATATTTGGAACATAGTCTTGATACGGTCCATTTTTTCACGCGATATTTATCACTAATACTTTTTTATGACATTCCACTTATGTAGTCGCCAATAATTTTCTTTCTTAGTTCCAATCCAAGACTGTCGGGAGCCATTTTTGCACTTAAAGTCATTAAAATAATAAAAATAAATAATCACGCTTCTCAAGGCTTACCGTGTTACATTTAACTTGTGATGATACAATAATGCTCTGTGGAACACAACGTCTTGATTGGATGTGAACTGTATTGATGTAATAAAACACTTATTGTATTCCACTTCTTGTATTGATGTTCTTCAATAAAACACTTTGATAAAACTTACTTCGATAAACTGTCTTGACAATACTGACTTAGTAACTGATTGACTTCCATATACTGACTGAATTACATGTCGGTTTACATGTCTCTTATATAGTAAAACGAACCTGTGTAAACCTGTTTTGGAAGATTCTAGATGCTTCTTTTCTATGTTTCTGGATGCATCTGGATGCTTCTGAATGTTTCTAGATACTTCTGGATGCTTCTAGATGCTTCTTCTGGAAACTTCTGGAAGCTTCTGCATGCTTCTGGAAACTTCTGTATACTTCCTTTAATTATTAAAAAACTTCCGTGACGTTGACACGGACCAGACTTAAGAAAATGAAACAAACCAAAAAAGTTGCACTTATTTTGTCTGCTGCAAAATGGCACTTGTTAACAAAATTCTGCCTGTGTGCTGTCACCTATCAGCTGATTGCTCATGTCATGGCATGCTATGACTCCAGACTCCTGAACTGTTTACTGTGGTAGTATAGTTCGTTTCGTTTTTAAGACATGTAAAATTAGGAACACTTTTTAGCATTGTTCGATCTTGGCTGCAAATGTTTTGTCCAATACTGTATATACAAGGTAAAAATGTTATTATAGATTTAATCTTTACAAAGTTTATTATTAAAGTTTACATTACATTAAGGATTTGAGTAAATAAAATATAAGAAATTTAATGCAGTTGTGACATCCTAGGATTAGCTCTACTCATTCCAAAAATTCAATTGTTCTCATTTTACGTGATAATATTGTTGATTATTATCCTTAGTGACCCTGGATAAACTTGATGCTTTTGTATATTATAAAATAATAAATTATTGTAAAATATTATTTTGATTATTATAGAAAGAAATAGAGGATATAATAAAATAGTTATGACAATGTTTATTCTTTTGCTCTAATTATTAATTAAATAATAAACTTTGTGCTAATATTTTTTGATTGTGTTGTAGAGATTTTTATTTTCTGTTTAAGATGATGTAAGACTTTCATAAGAAAGTTTTTTTTGTTTTTAATAAATTGTTAAGATTTTGACTGCATTTTTCAAAAATATAATAAAAAAAACTATTGAAACTTAAATTTGCATTTATTAAATACATCAAGCATAATAACTTTTTTTATAATTAAGTTTGGTACTTTCAGAAATAAGTTATGAGTTAAAGTTATAAATGGTAAATTATGGCCTTAAACACTCATTAATTCTTCAATGTTAAATGCAGCTTTTATTAAATGAATTATGCCAATTGCTTACTTGCTTAATTTAGCTTTTATTAATTAATTCTAAACTAAATCAATCTCTATAAATTCTTTGTATAGAATTTAAACTCATTATTATCAGATTTATGCCTCACAAAACATTATGTAAAGAAAAAAGAAAAACTATATACAAACAGCAAGTTAATTTTAAGTAATTTTAAGTTAATTTTCACTCAACAAAGCTGCTTCATTCATAATACCAATAGCAAATCTTTATATGTGTGTTCATGGCATCAGTGAAGCAATTGACAGTGGTTCAACTTTGGTAGATATGCTCATCTTTGACTTATGGAGATTTGGTAGACTTAAGTTTGACTTAAAGAGATTTGGTAGAACTTAAAATGGTATTATCACACTATTTACTAGCTTTCAACACCAAGAACAACGACATTTTCTCTAAGGTACATTAAGGATAGGTTGGTACATAATTTTTATCAACATATGGAGTTATAAGTTATACATCATAGCTACAATATTTCTTGACTCTGAACTGCTTCTTGCATGCAAGAAATAGTAGCAAAGTGTTTCAATACACTGCAAAAGCATTCAACAAAGCAAATATTAACAAAACACTTTATTTATAGATTCCAGGTAATTAGCTTAATCTTTAACTTAATCAATTTGTTAAAAATTAGTTAAATCATCTAATTGATTTTCAGCCAATTCTTATCGCAAAAATTTAGACCTTCCTGTATTTATGAACGGTAATGTGCTCGATGAGTTGTCTACCCTTCATCTTCTAGGATTAACTCTTACTTCTGATCTTTCTTGGAAACCTTATATCAAATCCGTTGCAAAATTAGCATCTGCTAAAGTTGCATCTCTTTATTGAGCTCGACACTTTCTTACTCTGTATTCTATTCTCTATCTCTATAAATCTCAAATCCGGCCTTGGAAACCTTATATCAAATCCGTTGCAAAATTAGCATCTGCTAAAGTTGCATCTCTTTATTGAGCTCGACACTTTCTTACTCTGTATTCTATTCACTATCTCTATAAATCTCAAATCCGGCCTTGTATGGAATACTGTTGCCATATCTGGGGCGGATCTTCTAATGATGCCCTTTCTCTTTTAGACAAGGTGCAAAAACGCATTGTAAACATAGTTAGACCTGCTCTTGCCGCCAACCTTCAACCTTTGTCACATCGTCGTAATGTTGCTTCTCTTTCTCTTTTCTACAAATACTATTTGTAGAAAAGAGAAAGAAAATTTTAGTAGGTGGCACAAGAGCTAGCGTCTCTTGTGCCACCTACTAAAATTCATTCTCGTGTTACTCGTCATTCAATTAAGTCTCATCCTTTTTCTGTTACTGTTCCTAAGTGCTCCAAAAACTCTTATTCGTCTAGTTTTTTTCCTCAAACATCAGTTCTTTGGAATTCACTTCCTCCATCTTGTTTTCCTGATTCATATAATTTGCAATCTTTTAAGTCGTCTGTCAATCGTTATCTTGCTCTACAATCTTCATCTTTTCTCTTCCAGTAACTTCCAACTCTAATAAAACCTTGTTGGAAGCAAAGATGTTTAAAAAAAAAATTGTTTAGTTAAATAAGTTTATATATAGTTTTTGAGTTATATGTATTTTAATTGCAATCAATATGTGACATGTTACTTTTTGGGTTGTACTTATTTGTATAAAAAAAAAGTCTTTTATTTTATCTTTAATTTGCTTGACATTCTGTAGCCACTAGATATCAAAAGAGTCTGGTACAAATTACTTCAACAATTTTATGCAAAGACAAAGTTCAGCAATTTATCAAAAGAATCTTTTATTCAATATATATATATATATATATATATATATATATATATATATATATATATATATATATATATATATATATGTATATATATATATACATATAAAGAGCCAAAACAATGTTTTGGAACCGCTAGATTTTGCTACAGCTTTAGTTAAAGCTGAGAAAAAACCAGTGGTTCAAGCTTTTTAAAATATTAAGAAAATTTAAACAAATTATTAGCAATAATTTCGAATTTCTAACTTCTTGGATTATATTTTTAAAATTTTTTTGAATTAATAAAATTAGTTATAATAATTTTAAAGGTGAGTTCTATTCCCTCTAAGAGCGGGGCTGTCATAAAAAAAAAAAGTTGTGGCTCCACAAGACTGCTGATTGATTATAATTTTGCTCATTGATTATAATTTGATAAAGTTCTGTATTGAAACAATTGTTCCTCTATTAACTGTTAAAAAGTATGTTACTTTGTTATAATTTAAACTATTTTTTAGAAATCTAACAGAGTTATTCTTTTTTCATTTTTAGAATGTTCATATGCCTGATGCATATGATCGTCTTCTTCTTGATGTATTTTATGGAACCCAACTAAACTTTGTCAGAAGGTAACCTGTTTCGTAAAATTTTATTATTATTTTGCTTTTGCTTTAAAAGACAATTTAATTTATTTCAAGTAATGTTTTTAACAGTGATGAATTAGCTGAAGCATGGCGGATATTTACACCTGTTTTACATGCATACGACGCTGAAAAGATTGAGCCTGTTAAATACAAATTTGGAACGTAAGCATTTATGTTTTATGTTTTTATAATTGACCAGTTTTTATAAATTAAAAAAGTTGAAATATTGCGCATTATAAGAGGTTTAAAGTTTTTTCAGTTTTTAACTTAGTTGACTTAAAGCTTTTGACACTTTTCCGCAAAGTTATTCAATTTACTTACATAATAATAATTCCTTAGATCCGTTACCAGGCCGTTATTAGGTGATTTTAAAATTAGAATAATAGAGAAATTAAAATAATGAAGTTTTTTATACTGTTAGATTAATTTTGTAATAACAAAGAAATTCTTTATAATAAGCGAATTACTGAATTTTAGTTCCGTGTTCGGTAAATAGGTATTTGTTAAGGTATGTTGAGAGTGGCGCCAAACAAAGAGATTTAAATTACCTTTTCTTAGTTAACTACGATTAAAACTAGTTTTTTCTAGATTATATATAAAATCTGGGAAATTGAATTAAATCTTATTACTTTTAGACCATATAAATAAAACATTGAAATTAAAATAAACAGATACAAAGGATCAAAGATTCGTATTTCATAGAGAATAAAGCGGGTGTTGTTAACATTAATAGTGCCCGTTATTCTGCCATGTTCAATAATTTTGTAAGGCTGATAAACCATTCACAACTGTGGTTTCAATAAGATTGAGTCACTACGCACACATCAATGAAGTAATGATGATATTACGAAACATTTTTGATGAACTCATAATTTCAAGATGCAGTAACATTAATTGGCCTTTGCGTTTGCAAGATTTAATTGCACCTAACTTTTTTCTATGGTTATATTTATTAATGTCGACATGATTAAAGCTAGAGATTTAACTTAAATTTAATATTTAAGAAGAGATTAAGTGAATAACAACAACACGACAAAGCAAAGCTTAAAACAGACACCACTTAAGTGATCTTAATTTTGGCGTTAAGTGAAATTAATTTTTCATACTTATATATTTATTTAAAAAATTATGGATTACTCAAATCTCTTAGTTTTTTTTGCGCCACCCTGAATATATACACAATATTATTTTATACTACTTTGTTTAAACAATTGTAATTATTTATTTTTAGACGCGGTCCAACAGAAGCCGATAAGTTAATAGTCGAAAAAGGTTATTATAAGTACTCTGATACTTATATATGGAGCAGCAATTGCAAAGCTGCATTGTAAATAATAATCACCGAACTTCATTCCTTCACTTTTTATTAAAATAATTTGTAGTAATGCAACTTTTACTTACATAAGTAAATTTGCTTTTTGAATATTTTTGAAAAAGTGTGAATGTGTGAAAGTGTGTATGTGTGAATGAATCAAATCAAAACACGCAGAAATTTTCATATAAAGTATTTTGTTTGTTGTAGTTGTTTTTGTTGTTGTAAATACTAATTACATTTTTTTAAAGTATATTTTGTTTCGACATTTCTATTTGAGTAATGGTGGAAAGCAATTATATTTTTACATAAAAATCAGCTAACATATTTTTAGGTTTTCCAGTGAGCAAATCCAGGTTTCGCGTTTTTTGTAAAATCAAGTCCCGAATTATTTTAACTTATTTAAACTGTTTATACTCATTTTCTTATAATAATTTATAGATAGATAATTTAATAGGTTTATTATATTAAATAATTCTTTTTAATATATTATAGCAAAATTTGTTATAACTTGTACACTATTAAAAACGAAATCGATATTCAAGCACTTATTATATTCGAGTCAGGATTTTATAAAAAAACGCGAAACCTGGATTTGCTCTCTGGAAAAAAGGTTCAACCAACTGACTTAGCCAGAGTTATTGAGCATTTTTGATTATGTATTTAATAAGCATGTTGATAATATTATCGTAGAATGGAATTTCAAAACAGCCATAAGAACACAAGAGCTAAGAAAATTTAACAAAATTTTAGTAAAAAAATATAACGTGAACTTTGGGAGGACTTCCCAAAATTCACAGGAAAAAAAGTCAGACGAAATATCGTATACTGGTTTTTTGGTTTTTAACCTGGTGACTTAGACGGATTTATTTTTATGACAAATACTTTTATTGAAAATATTGTTTTTGTATTTATAATGATATTAATTGACTTGCCAGTTAAAAAATTTTATATTTTTTTAACTAAAATTTTGTTTAAAAAAAAGTTTAACTTTATGTTTCAAACTTTATTTATGCATTGATATATCTTTAATATAACAATTTTAATTTTAAAAAATTAAAAAATATAAATTTGGCACAAAAAACAATTTTATCCCACTTTGCATTGAAAAGATTTTAATTTATAATGAATATGACACAACCAGTGACCATTTGAGACTCAAAATTTGAAACAAGAACACGCATGATTCATATGTTGCCAGTTATCAGCATATTTTCAAACATACTTGTATTATGGCAACGATGTGGATATACAACTTGAAATTTTGTTGAAGTTGTTGGTGAAATAATAAGTCTGCAGAACTATAAAAAAAACGATGAAAGTGCTAAGATCAATTTAAAAAAGCTACATCGAAAAAAAAAAACGTAATAATGGTAAATAACTCTAGCTCTTTTACTTAAACTATTTTAAACCGCAAAAGTGCATTTAAACTAGGAAGTTCACGCCTCCTTTCGAATTACGGGCCTCTTGGTCCTGAGCCAGAGCTCTAACCACAGCGCCACGGCTATGCTTTTTAACAAAGATATATTTGGCTTGTTTAAATATTTTACTTTGAATTTTTGCACCAAGATAGAACTTAGTTGAAAAAATGCAATGAGCCAAAAATATTTATTGTATGTTACTAAGTTTAAGGTTTAGGTATTATATACCCAAATCCTGTAAAAGGTTCCAGTAAAGATTCGTATAAATATTGAGTACCATGTAAGTGGATCCATAGTAAAATAAATGCTTAAAACGGATTTTTTTTTTTATTATTGTTTTTATCAGAAAAACTACCTATCTTTCAGAAGAGAGTGATTTTTATTAATTGTTTACATAAAAAATCTGTTAAAAGCAAAAAATTTGTCAATTTTTGTTAATAGTTGTCTATAGCAACCCGCATAGCAACCACAACTGGTGGTCAATTTCTACTTTTTATTTTTAAATTATCCAAATCTGTGTTATTTGAAATATATCCAATACATTTTAAAAAGTATTCTGTTTTTATGTTTTCCTATTGTTTTATTCGTAGATTGCTTAATAAACATCTTTATATTTATGTTAATTTCTTTTGCATTTTTCTTCGTTGTTTATTTTTACGAATGGAGTAATCTTAAGGCGAGTTTCCACTCATCCGTTTTTTTACGGGAACGGGAAAGGGACGGGAAAAAAATCCCGCGGGCATGCGTAGTATAAGTTTTAATATGTCCGAAGGACATATTAAAACTTAAACTACGCATGCTCACGTAATTATTTTTCCCTTTCACATCCCGTTGCCGTGAAAAAACGGATGAGTGGAAACTCACCTTTACAACGTTATCTTGAAATCCGCTCATAGTTAAACGTTCAAATTATCAGGAGTTGTTTATTATACTTTAAGTAAGTGCCTGAAGCAAGATCTTCAACTGAAACATTTTTTTTTAATTTATATTTCCCTGTCAACTTTTAGCCAAACTTTTGGATTATTCACCAATTTTGCTGCCATTATAAAACAAAATAAATATATAAAACAATTCCGCTTCAGGCATTTTATCAATATGTTGTCTCCAATTTATAAAATTTTTCAATCAATCAATATATATTTTGTCAATGAACAAAAAAGAAAAGAAAATTTTACAATGTACTTGTAAAATAAAAATTAAATAAAATATATTTTTTAAATTCTGACAGGAGCAAGCAGAAGACAATACATCTTATCATCTTGCCCCTTTGATAGTAAAATAGTTAACTTTATTTACATGATTAAGTTCGTAAAATCTATAATTATAAAATTAGTTTATTATAAAACTACATATTTTTGAGTTAAACATACATATTCGTATTAGTAAATACATAAAAATACGACTTAAAAATACAAAAAAATACTTTTATTGGTTAGATTTAACAAATGTTGTTTCACAGTTTTTTAAAATGCTTTAATTGAGGCTATAGATTTTATGTCATTCAGGATTGAGTTCCACAGACGTGAACCCCGATAAGTAATAGAGTAGTCCGATTTTTTAAGAGTTGTTGATGGTATTTAAAAATTGTCAATAGAATATCTTGTTAAGTATCTGTGATTAACTAAAGAGAAATGTGGCTGAAAATATGATGGAAGCATGTTATTGTGAAGTTTAAACATAAACAATAAATTTTGATAAATGTTTAGTTCGAATACATTCAGAGCTTTAATTTCTTTTAGTTAAGGCTTGGCGTGTGCATATCTGTCTGTATTAAAAATTAACCGAGTCGCTTGTTTTTGTTTGCTATAAATTTTTTTTAATAAAGACGAGTGATTACTTGCCCAAGCTATATTACAATAACTAATATAGCTATGTATAAATGAAAAATATAAATTTTTGAGGCACATATTTTTCAAAAGGTGCCTCATTTTGAACATGATCCCCAAGGTTAAAGAGATTTTGTTTTCTAATAATTTAATATGATTTTTCCAATTTAAATGTTAATCAAGTAATATACCTAAAATTTTCATTGAATGAACATTTTTTATTTTAATGTTGTTTATAAATAAATCTGGAAGTTTAAGGGGTAAGTTATCAGTTTTTGAGGGTTTTGTGAACAAAATGTATTTCGTTTTATCATTATTTAAAGAGAGTCTATTAGCTTTAAACCAGTCGTTGAGATTTACTATTTCAGTGTTAACAGTAGAAAAAATGTACTTTAAATTATTACCAGAAAAGAAAATATTGGTATCATCCGCAAAAAGAATGAAATTAAATAACTCTTTAAAAAAAATAACTCTTAAGAAAAAAAATAACTCGGAGGATAAATGGATATCATTAATATATATGAGAAATAGCAGAGGACCAAGAATTGAGCCTTGGGGGACACCATAACTAATACTTTCTAATTGTGTACTTGTTAAGTCATACGTAATACATTGTTTACGATTCTGAAGATAAGACTGAAGCCATTTTAAATTCTGATTCAAAATTCCGTAGTTTTGCAATTTATATAGAAGGATTTCATGATCTACAGTGTCAAAGGCCTTCGATAGATCTACAAAAACTCCCAGTGTATAGTTGTTGTCATCAAAGCCTTTCAAAATAGTATTAGTCAAATCAACTATCGCATGCTCAGTGCAATGGTTTTTTCTAAATCCAAATTGTTTATGGTATAAAATATTATTTTTTTCAAGATAATTGTATAATCTATTGTACATTACACGCTCAAGAAGCTTTGAAAAACAGGAAAGTATTGATAGGCCTGTAGTTGGTTTCTATTGAATCATCGCCATTTTTATGAATTGGAATTATTTTCGCAAATTTTAATTGATCAGAAAAGACTCCATTTTTTAAAGAAAGATTAAATATAACGAAAAGTGGTGACTCTATAATATCATAGACTGCTTTCACAACATTTGAACTAACATCATCAAGACCAGCGCTTTTATTCGTTTGAAGTAGGTTAAAAGCTAAACGAAGCTCATCAATAGAAAGTTCTCAATCTTCCATAACAGAAACAGATTTTTTCAAAAAAAACTTAAATGATTTGTTACTTGGAGAGATTTCACTGGCTAATTTGTTCCCAATGTTTATAAAAAAATTATTAAGTTTCCCAGCAATTTTTTTCTTATCAAAAATCTCAACATTATCCTCTGTTTGAAGTCGTTTGGGAATGTTGTTAAATTTAGTTTTTTTTTTACCAATTATTTCATTTATTATAGCCCAAGTCTTTTTAGGATTTCCTAACGCTTTATACAGTAAACTCAAATAGAAATTTTTTTTGATTGCTTTTTTAATTTTTCGAAATATTTCTTGTAATTTTTATATTTTGTTTCGTTATTAAAGGTTAGTTTTTTTAAAAAATTTTCGTAGAGTTTTTGTTTTTTCTTTGATGATTTTAAAAGTCCTTTCGTCATCCAGGGGTTATGCACATTTTTAGATTTTATAGTTTATTTAATTTTAGGGAAAGCTTTGTTATATTGTTTAGTAAATACACGGATAAAAAAATCATATGCTTCACATGCATCATTACAATCTTTCAACAGTTCCCAATTGATTTCTTGCAAAAGTTTTCGAAAATGTAAAATTGAGTCATCGTTAACTTGCCTTATATATACTGTTAAGGGTTTTTTTTTTATACAGCTTTCAGCATTTATTGTTAAAAAAATAGGGAAATGGTCACTAATATCTGTTTTTATGATACCACTCTTTAATTTTGAGTTTCTGAAGTTATTAGTAATAATATTATTTATGACAGATGATGCTTTATGAGTAGCACGTGTTGGTTTGTTGATCGCGGGAAAAGCATTAAATTGAGAAAGGGTATTTATAAAGCTTTTAACGTTATTATCTTTGTTAAAATTCGTTAGATTTAAATTAAAATCTCCAAGTAAGTAAATATTTTTTTTTCCAGTTTGAATAAATATTTTCTTAAAGTGGTTTTCAAATTGTTTATAATTGCCGTTTGGTGGTCGATATACAGCTGTTACAAACGCATTTTTTTCTTTGAGATTAACTATCTCTATTGTTAACGATTCGCAATGTGAGTCGTTAACTTTCGATCACTTTCGTTTAAGGAAACTGGGTGGTTTAAGTCAATTAAAGCTTTCTGTATACATGTTTTTAAAGCAAGGAAATGCTCTAGCATCGATAGAAGAGAGTTCCATCTTGTTTTGCAATCCAAAATGAGCGAAAGCTCGCTGCCTTTCTCTTCTTTGACATATTTTTGCAAGACTGCATCATTTTTTGTCGGGGATCGTTTAAAAAGAACAACTACCTTACGGACTTTTTTCACTAGTTCATTGATATTTTGTTCATTGGTGAGTAAATCCATATTTGCTATCCCATCATTTTTGGGGGAAGAAAGCCTAATCCCATTTCCTTGTCGATATTTTCTTCATCGTGATCATCTGTTTCATCAACAATATCTTGAGTTTCCTTCAATGGTGCTTCGGTGACGGACATTGGCGTAGAACTTTTTTTATAAAGAACATCACAAACTGCAAGGTGAATTCCATGGACTAAACACAACTGGTGTTCAGCCTCAATAATTTTTCCCACACGAACCATTTTATTTGGACCATCCGTAACAATAGCAACAATGTCTGTATCAATATTAACATTATGCTCCTTTAGACGTGTTTTTAAAACATCAATACATTTCTCAGCATTCATAGAACCATATACACGAATAAGACCCAAGTTCAAGTGCTTATTTAGGATATGTACATTAATATTCATGTATCTTTTATTTGTTGTAGAGATCCATTCATCAAAGCTCAGAGAAAATCGTGTTCCCAAAGCTTTATATTGATAAATTTCTTTGGAAATTTACTGTCTAATATTTAAGCTGTAACTCACCACTATCCTTTTAATTGAGTTTGCTGACTTGGGCAAATTTTCGAAACCACTGGTAATCAGTAATTGCCTTAAATCTTTTGATGTTATAAATACATTAAATGTTAGCCCATCTAAAGCTGTCATTCGAGCCAGTGTTTCGTCTAAGGTTTTTTTTTTCCGGATGCAAAGTAACTCGTTATTCTTCGTTTCGTAGGAGGCTTCTTGTCGGTTCTGGCATCATTCAACTGTTGACTCGAACTAGGTAAATTTTTGTCGGCTGAAGTTACTTTCAAATAATGCTTAGTTGATAAGTGCGTATGAAGGCCTTTTGTAGAACCACCCAATGTTTTCAAAATTACACCACATTTCTTACATTTTGCTGCCAAATTATCCGCAGACTTCAAATAATGTGACCACATTGAAGTTGGGTCTTTATCTTTTTTGTGTAGAAAAAATGATGTTCCCTTTTCACTGTTTTCATTCATGTTTAGAAGGATATTTTTTTAAGGTGCATTAGTAAACAACATATTATTGCGGTAAACAACAAAAGCATTAAAAAGGTTATCAGTTCAAAACGTTCAAAACGATTCATTACACAGTCAAATTTTGTATGTATTCACACTAGAATTCCTTCAAGCGGAATTAATTGTCAAGGGCATTATAATGTTGCAATAACTAATAATTGTACAAATATAATTATACAAATCGCTAGAAATATCCCAAAGGGAATTGTTATGTAGTAATCATTAAATTTTTTTAGATATAATTATTTTTTTTATTACTTGTTCATTTTTATTCTTTTCATTCTCTAAAAATATTTTTTGAAATGAACAAAACGACTTAATAAACTCAAGCAATCACTTAACCACAAATTCGCTCAACAATTTTAAAATTTATCTTTTTAACGCGAGAAGTCTTGCCAACAAACTTAACGATTGTTTTTTATACAATAGTCAAACAAACCTGCCTTAATTTGTGTTTGTGAAACTTTTTTCAATGATAAAATCCAGAACTCCATGGTCTTTTCAAAAATTTGTTCCATTTATCGTAAGGATAAAGCATAAACAGGATAAACCTGCAAAGCAGCATTATATAACTCGTTATAATTCAGTACAGTTACCAACTTTGAACATTTTGTTTTACAAAATAATTTAATTAGTTCAATCCTGCTATAATCCCGAAAATCCCGGGATTTTGTGTTTAGAATCCCGGGATTTTCGGGACCCAAAAATGTCCGGGATCCCGAGATCTCGGGATCCGGGATCCCGGGATTGCAATCTCTAACCTTCATATAACGCTCGCATAGCAAAATGGATCTGTCTCGTCAGGCTTTTTTTCTACATTTTGAGAGAAGCACGGTATAAAAGACTGACTTATCCAATAAAAAATCTTTCCTGAGTGTAATTTTGATGAAGTTTGGTTAATAAAATATCCATATAATATATCCAAAATATCTATATAACATCATACTGGGTATGACGATATTAACACAAATATTGTGATTGATTCATACGATGTTATAAAAGATATTCTTTATAAAATCTTCAGAGCATCCATTTTACAAGGGTCTTTTCCAGATAAACTAAAAATAGTAACTAATAGCGAAAGTAACTCCAATCTTCAAGACAAGGGATCGTACAAATATAACAAATTATCGCCCTATTTCAGTTCTTCCAGTTTTTTCAAAAATTTTAGAAAGAATAATGTACAACCGAATCTACTCTTACCTTGTTGAAAATAAAATTCTATACGAAAACCAATTTGGTTTCAAAAAAAATAATTCAACCGAGCATGCCATTCTTCAACTTACGCGCAATATAACCGACTCATTTAAAGACTCTTGTTTTACACTAGGAGTGTTTATTGATTTGTCCAAGGCATTTGATACCGTCAATCATCAAATCCTGTTAAAAAAATATCATATGGTATTAAAGATAAAACCCTATTATGGTTTGAAAGTTATCTTACTAACCGTAAACAGTTTGTTTACAATAAAGATTCTATATCTCATCTATTAATGAATATAGCATGTGGTGTTCCACAAGGTCCATACTTGGTCCTCTTATTTTTTTAATATACATAAATGATCTTCATAAATCATCAAATTTAACAACAATAAATTTTGCAGATGACACAAATTTGTTTTTGTCTCATAAAGATATTAATATGCTTTTTACAAATATGACAAATGAATTGAAAAAAGTTTCTGTTTGGTTTAAACAAAATAAATTGTCTCTAAATATAGAAAAAACTAAATGGACACTTTTTTATCCACCTTTAAAATACCAGAAACTGCCCCATATCATACCAGACCTTCTAATTGATAATATAATAATAAAAAGAGAAAAAGTTACTAAATTTCTTGGAGTATATATTGATAAAAACCTATTTTGGAGAAATCATATTGATAATACCTCCAACAAAATTGCTAAATGCATCTATTAAGTAAACACCAGTTAACACAATTATATTATTCATTTATACATTGTCATATAAACTACGCGAATATTATATGGGGAAGCACTCACAAACAAAGCTAAAATCTCTTTACCTTCATCAGAAACACGCAACTCGCGTAATAAATTTTAAAAATCGGTTTTTTCACACAAAACAACTTTTTAAAGAAATGAATATTTTAAATGTATATCAACTAAATGTCTTTAATATTTTATGTTTCATGTTTAAATGTAGAGAAAATTTGTCGCTAAATGTATTACAAAATTTTTATTGTATGAAACCTAAAAAACAAATATAATTTTCGAATTAATTACAGTCCTATTGCCCCTTTTTGTCGTAAAAGCAAAGACCAGTTTTTTGTTTCTTACCGAGGTCCTTATCTCTGGAACAAAATAGTCTTACCAAATTTTGATTTTTCAACCCAAATGACTTTTGCTTCATTCAAACAGAAACTTAAAAAAATTATATTTTTATTAGAAAATATCTTGATTTATTTTTAATTGTCTTTTTTGTTTTGTTTTGTTTTTGTTGTTATTTTATTTTGTATATTATTTGGTTTAAAATTTTATCTTGGCTTTTTAACATTTTATCTTGGTTTTTAAATATTTTTGCATAGAGGTGTATTATTATTTCACTACAGACATTGTATTTTTATTAAAAGTTAACCATATATTGTAAAGGGCTTCATGACAAGATCCTCGTGATCTTCTAGAAGTCCTGTCGTTACTAATGTAAAAAATTGTAAAATATATTTAGTTATTGTAATATTAAACGGCAAAAATAAAAAAAAATAATAAAAAAAAATATAATGACTAAAATCTTCCTTAACACCTGTGAGGAGAATTGCATTTATTAACAATTAGCAATATCTATTCCATTTTTTTATTTGTTTTTGTTTCAATAAAAAAGTAAAGATTACAATTTTATAAAAAAACTTGTGATATCAAAGAAACTATTAACTTCCAAGATATGTATCAAAGAAACTATTAACTTCCAAGATATGTATCAAAGATACTATTAACTTCCAAGAGGAAAACTGTACAGGTGACAAAAAGATGAATAATTAAATTATTTACTTAAAAAAGAAAACTAAAAACTTAAAAAACAGATCACGCCAAATCAATATAAGGGTTGACGAAATCGCCTAACCACTCTCTAAAACATAAAATGGCTGTACAACTTACTCAAATGCGTATTTAAAAATTAGTTAGGAAGAGAAAAAGAATGCTGTGATTTAAATATCTAAGTTTTATCAGCAACCTCTTCAAAACTATTATTAATTGTTAAGTACAATATCTATTTAAGTAAAAAACTGATTATTAGAACATTAGTTTTATGAATAATAATTTAAAAAAATTGTATAGGTAAGATATATAAAGGAAGCAATTTTAAAAACTGCTTGACCAAGAATGAAGATTTTAAAAAGAATTGTTAAAAACAAAATTAGTAGCAGTGTATGTATCAATAACATGCAGTTTGGTTTTAGCCCAAAGAGAAAAACAGAAGCAGTATTTATTGCTAAAGTAAGTTTAAGAAAGATATTAGAAAACAAAATCTGTACATGGCAATAGTTAATTGACCTAGAAAAAGCTTTTGACAGAGTACCAAAAATTCTTGATTTTGAAGAAAATATGACAATAGTGTTCTTTTTATAAAATCAAGGAAACGATCGCTATTATAAGCACCATTTGCTAACTCGTATCCAATTATCCCTTAGTTGAAACAGCTGTTATCAAGCTTATATTTTGCCCTCTGTTAGCTGCAGGGCCGGATTTACCTATAGGCCGACTAGGCCACGGTCTAGGGCCCCCAACATTTGGGGGCCCCAAAATTTAATAAACATAAAAAGTTGAAAACTAAAAATAATGTGTAGAAAAATCAAAAATGTTGTAAAATTTATTTTTCATTAAATTCTCAATATTCACACTGTTTTGTATAAATAATAAAATTTTAAATAAAAAAATTAAATTTTTTTTTCCCCAAAATTAAATTATTTTAGGGGCCTCAAAAATGCTTTGGCCTAGGGCCCTCAAAAGGCTAAATCCGGCCCTAAATAATGGTTCCAGCTAACTTAGCTGGAACCGTTATATATGTTTCCGTGTTTATTGAAGCATATCCATAATTAGATGAGGTGTGGAAGTTGAACCTCGTTTTATCCAAAAAAAATAACTTGTTATTATTTGATGAATCTCTCTTGCATAATTCTGTCTTAAATCAAAAGTTTTAAATTGTTCCTTTCTTGACGAATCAGTGATAATATATATATATATATATATATATATATATATATATATATATATATATATATATATATATATATATATATATATATATATATATATATATATATATATATATATATATATATATATATATATATATATATATTGGAAAATAAAATCTCAAAAAATATTTCCATATTACATAAAACTAAACTATTTCTTAACACTGTTTCTTTAAAAAATGTATACTTTTTATTTATTCATAATGCTATCTCTTACTGTAATATCGTATGGGGTTGTACTAACTATGGTAAATTAAAAAAAACTTCATAGTAAGCAAAAACACACATGCAGGATTGTATTTGGTGCACACAGAATTGTATAATATTTATTGCAAACCTCTTTTAAGGAAGCTTGGTGCCTTAAGACTCTCTAAACTTAACATACACCAAGTTCTACAATTCATGTTTAAAACAAAACATGGACTCTCTCCTATTGTATTTCAGTCTTACTTTAGTGAAATCTCGCACAAGTATCCTACTAAATTTTCAATTAATAACTTTGTTGTTCCAAAAACTAAATTAAAACTAAGTTCTTACCAAATCCAATACCGTGGACCGTTTTTATGGAAACATTTTTCAAAGTTTATTTTAAAAAGTAATAATGTTGAAAACGTTTCTCTTGAACTTTACAGGAAAGAATCTAAGAGTCTCTTATTCAAAAAGTCTGATTTAAAATATCTCTTATAAACAATAAATCTTATAAATAATAAAAATATATCTTATAAATAAATACATAAATAATTTAAATTATCTAAAAAAATAGTTATTGACACTATTTCTTTTATTTTGCAATTTTAATTTAGTTTTACTTTTTGTCGAAAAACTTTAATACTTTTAAATTTTTGTTAATCTTTGATATTTAATTATATTTCAACACGTGTAACTAATTTTATATTTCACGTTATATTTCAACACGTGTAACTAATTTTATATTTCACGTTATATTTCAACACGTGTAACTAATTTTAATTTTTATATATTTTCTATTTTCACTATTTCTAATTTTTACTATATACTTTATTATTGTAAATTTTCATTTTTATATATAAACTGACGATTTTTCAATGTAAATGGGGCTCGATGAGTTTATGTCTTCTGCTTGCTCCAGCTTTCTTATTTATTAACACGATTTATTTTATTGTAAATTTTAATATACGGCAAAATAGTAATAATAATAATAACTTCTTGGGGCACCTCAATAAAAAATTAAAATTTTTTTTTTACCTTATTTATCAATTTAAGTCATACAGACAAAACTGGATTAGGTGCGGAAAACGTACGATTAATATGTAGAAAATACGATCCATTGAATGAAGTTTTTGAAATCACAAAAAAGACAGTGAATGGCTCTGCAGTGACAAAAAATTGTATCCTGTTCAGATTGAAAGCAAAGGACAGATCGGGTATCTAATTGGGAAGGCTGCTAGTTCAAAAACTATCCATCCAAATGAACCAAAATGTCCTTAAAGGCTGCTTCAACCATAGTAACGGCAACAACAACCATGTCAACTTCCAAATCTGAGGCAGAATATCAAGAGTCTGAAGATTTAAAAAAAAAGTCCACAAGTACCAGCAAGAACTACAGCAAAACTAAAACTGCAACTAAATTAGTAATATCTTCAAAGTTATCAACTTTGAAGATATTACTTCAACCAGCTAAACAGCAACCATTTGTCGACAATTATCTCAAGATGAGTAACTTTGATAGTAAACGTACCATCACCAAGAATATCAAATTGTCAGTCAGTAACAAAGACGCTTTACTGAAAAGAAACTGGAAGAACCTCAATTCATTGGTTGTCAATATCATGATCTTGACCGAGCCTTTCGCGTAGTATTGGATAAAGAACTTGAAAGAAACAACATGTCACCCAATATCGAATATCCGTTTCCCGGAGCTTTAAAAGAACAACAAACAGCTCAGGAAGAATTTCAAGAAAAGTAAAGAAGTGATTAATGAAACAGTAGGGTTCGTGATGATATGAAATTTCTATTTATTTAATTTTTTAAACTTTTTTATTTTGAAGAACTTGAAGTATTTTCTTTTTCAAGTTTCAGAAAATCCTAAATTAAATAATGCAAGAATTTTTGAGCATTACTAGCTCTTTTGACACTTGTTCTTTTACCAGAGAAAAGAGACTTATCACCCAACATTTGTAGATTTCTACAAATGAGCGAATCGTTGTTCTACTGACTAAATACAGCTTAGATTTATTTTGTATAACAAAACATAAGAATTGTATATTACGCTTTAATTAAGCTGAATACTAGACAACATTTTTTCTATATATACAAAAGCTATTTGTGCTTGTAGAACTGTTATTTAAGTTTGTAATTTTTCTGTAATTTACAGTGCTATGATGTAACAATAAACTGTTAAATGCTTAAAAACTACATAGCCCCCACTTTTTTCCTTAAGGATTTTCCTTTCAGAATTTTCTAGATTCAGAGGACGTTTTAACTTCTTTCGAGGCCCTGATAACTCTTCAACTAAAAAAAAAATAGAATTTTAACACAAGAATTATAAAGTTGTTTGAAATTTTATCCATATGCATATATAATAAATTTAAATTTTTGGTTTGTGAGGTGACCTTTTTTAACAAGAAAATCGAATACAAATATTCTTTGATTTACATACCGATGTAAAATGGAAATGTTTTGATTTATATACCTATGTAAAATGGAAATGTTTTGTAAGAAAATACGTTAATTGAAGCCTTGTAAACAAAAAAATCTAAAAAAGTATTACGCTTACCTGTCCCGAATGTGAGAGCAATAAGTTAATAAATTTTTTTTGTTTTGCATAATATATTAAATTTAAATTAATCGACAAGTTTTAAGTTTCCTTTAATATTCTTTTAACTATGTAAAATATAAACGTGTAAAATTTCTGCCCTCCCTAAAATGAGGGGGATCTAATTTTGTAACTTTTGAACACTTAAGGTCGTAACTTTTGAACACTAAAAGATTATTAGATGTAATTTAAAATCTGTCGACAAATTTAACTTTAGTATAATATGCAAAAAAAAAAAAAAAATTGTTTTAATAATTCATTGCCTTCACATTCGGAATCAGTTGGGGTTTACTTTTTTAGGTAGTTTTGTTTCCAGGGTTCTTTCATTTAGATATTTTTGCAAAACATTCTTATTTGACATAAGTATGCAATTTTACGTGGGTGTCATAACCTCCTCCACCCAAAAACAGAAGTTATAGTCGGTTTTTTGAGGAATATAGTCACTCAATTTATGAACTAAATTAAAAAAAGAGTATACTTAATTTGAAAATATTTTGCTTGCAAATGTAGTATGTATGTTACCCCAGAATTCTGTTTAGATATTCAAATCTAACGATTCTTGTTTGGTCCAATTTAGATTTAACGTCAGAGTTAGGCTGAACTTTGTATAATAAATTAATAATAAAATTTTAACCATATCAGTGAAATAATTTTAGTAATAAATATTAAATTATAAAATTTAAATAATATTTTCACAATACCAGTGAAAAGAATAGTTAGATTTTTTTTTTAAACTTTTATATTATTTCTAGTAAGTAGGTTTTTTTAAATTAGTAAATTTAGTTTATACCTAAACTCGTATCAAGTTCAAAATTTAAAACCTGTCAATCAATTTTAATTTAGCACAAGAAAAAATTTAAGATAAAATAATGATTAAAAACTTGTTTTTATTATTTTGTGTTGTATTATTGCTTTTGTTTGTTTAAATATTTAGATCTACTTGTCTTTAAATGACGCCTTTCTTTTTTCAACAAATGCATCCATTCCTTCTTTTCTATCAAGAGTTCCAAATGTGGCATGAAAAAGTCTTTTTTCAAGGTGACAACCTTCTTTAAGAGGCAGTTCAAAACCTTTGTTAATAGCTTCTTTACATAAAGCAGTAATAAGCTTTGAATTGGCTGCAATAAGAGATGCAGTCTTCACAGTCTCATCAACAAGTTGATCTGCAGGTACTACTTTACTAACTAAACCAAACTGAAGAGCTTCTTGAGCATTTATAGGAACTCCAGTAAGACACATTTCCATAGCTTTAGATTTTCCAACAGCTCTTGCTAAACGTTGTGTGCCACCAGCACCAGGAATAGTACCAAGCAAAATTTCTGGTTGACCAAACTTTGCTTTATCGCCAGCATAAATAATATCGCACATCATAGCAACCTCGCATCCACCTCCTAATGCAAAACCATTGACAGCAGCTATTATTGGTTTAGTACATTGAGTTATACAGTCCCAATGACTGAGAAAAGAACCGCCAAGGACATCTGCATATTCTTTATTTTGCATCTCCTTAATATCCGCACCAGCAGCAAATGCTTTATCACTACCAGTTAAAACTATAGCCCCTATGCTGTTATCTGCTTCGAAGCTTTTCAATGCTTGAGATAAATCATTAAACAAAGCATTGCAAAGGGCATTAAGTGACTTTGGACGATTCAAACGAATCACACCAACATTGTTTTTTTCGCCAGCTATTTCAACCAAAATGTTATCATAGCTAGATTGTTTATATGTTTGATAAAACCTTTGGCACAAGAATGGCAGTCTTTTATGAACAGAGTTGCCCAATAATACTTTTAGCATCTATAAATATATAACAGAACTATAGTGTAAAATTAAAAAAAAATTACAGTTTAATTATTAAAATGAATTTTAGTAAACCAAAATAATAGTTTGTCTAATTTTTGCATCAAGTTATTATAAACATTGGTATACAAAATTTTATAAGAAATGATATATAAACTTATATTTTCATATAAAATTACATTTGTAAATTTAAAAATGTATTGCCTAGATCAAACAAATTCCTAGAAACTCAGTTGTGGAATTGATGGAATTTTTTTCTTTAATTTTGTTTGCTTATTTTAAAACATATTTTCACAATCTAAAACATTACATCTTACTTTAAATTTTAAATATATACAAAGCTTTGAATGATTAAAATGTATATCTATAACTATTCGAAAATTAAATAGGTAAAATGTGTACTTGAATAATTAAAACTACAAACTATACTTTTTAATGCAAAACAATAAAACACTTTACTAATTCAAATTTTAGAAAAATCATATGTACATTCAATCAATCAATCATTTATTTCACTTTATAAAATAAAATTATTACAAAGCTAGGATCAGTCACAAAAAGATATATAACTGACAAAAACAAGACGACATTTAAAGTTGTGTGCAACTTATTGTTAATCTAGTATTATTACTATAGATGAAATTACAGTGACATGACATTGGTACATATAACAGTGACGTGAACCAATTTCATAACAGAATTATAACTTTATAATATGCAATTTTGGATTATTCAATGTTAAAAAAACAAACAAACTTATTTCAAAGTCTTAAAATTACAGGTAAAACTTTCTTAACACTATTATTAATAGTGTTAAGTTTATTAAAAAAAAGCTATTTTTATACGGTGTTAAAATTTCAACTTAAAATTAGAAGTAAAAACTATTTTTTTAAATTAATGAAATATTAGCATGGTATTTTTTTGCTTAATTTCATTAAATATATTATTATAAAGTATATTGAGTATATTATACTATTTTAAGTTATATATATACATATATATATATATATATATATATATATATATATATATATATATATATATATATATATATATATATATATATATAATTATTATAAATATATTTCAGTTATATTTAATAATACAATATATATATATATATATATATATATATATATATATATATATAATTATTATAAATATATTTCAGTTATATTTAATAATACAATATATATATATATATATATATATATATATATATATATATATATATATATATATATATATATATTATTATAAATATATTTCAGACAACAGGTAGATATGTAAACAACAGGTAGGTATGTAATTTTGGTGCCAGGTCTATAGTTTTTACAAGAAAAATATTATTTTAAACTTTGATTAAGTGACGCATGGAATTATTCACTAATCAACTGTTTACAAAAAGCATGTCTGTAATTGGAAATAATTGTATGAAAAGATGGTAATCTGTGTTTTAAAAAGCATGAGAGATATACTATCATACTTGTTGTAGCCAAAAAACATTTTACCACATTTGTTGTAGCAATACTGAAGGCGTACTATTGTTTTATCATTGTAATTTTGCCAGAGGAGCACCATATAAACAAATGCAATATGATTCAAACAATTTAACTTTTACTCTGGTAGAGCATAAATGAAAGTGTCTAATTAAAATACTTGTATGTGTGTAAAGACCTTTACACACGTACATCTCCTTGGTTATATCAAGGTCATCAGTTAGGTCATTTTTAACTATATGGCCAATTTATTTAAAAGATTTGACAAAAACAACTTTACAGCCTGATATGCATAATTCTGGGAAGGAGTTTGATATAATTTTTGATTTTTGAGTTGGGTTAAACACCATACATACAGTTTTCTTTGTGTTAAAGGACATGTTAATTAAGGAAGATTCCTTATTTGTAAAGCTAATTAGTTTTTTAAGAAAAGACCAAGATGGTACAGTTAAAACCACATCATAAGCATAAGCCAACACATTCATGAAGATGCCACCTATATTACATCCAATACGTAGGTTTGAGATTGATATATATATATATATATATATATATATATATATATATATATATATATATATATATATATATATATATATATATATATATATATATATTAATTTATAAAAATAAAGAAAACAACTTTTTATGGTACTAATAGTTTCATGCCTAAAGGCAATCATCAGCCATGTAATACAAAACAAGAAACAAAAAAAAACGTTAAAATATAAAGTTACAGTGGAGTGTGCTCCACTAGTTTTTTTGCTAGTTTTTTGTATTTTATTGCAAATACAAAATATCATACAATATAATATATATATATATATATATATATATATATATATATATATATATATATATATATATATATATATATATATATATATATATATATATATATATTATAATTTGATAATATGAATTTGATCATTTATGTAATGAATTTTACTTCTAAATGGCATCAAAAAAAATATCTGGTACTATATATATATATATATATATATATATATATATATATATATATATATAATATATATATATATATATATATATATATATATATATATATATATATATATATATATATATATATATATATATATATATATATATATATATATATATATATATAGTACCAGATATTTTTTTTGATGCCATTTTAGCTATATATCTGGCAATATATATATATATATATATATATATATATATATATATATATATATATATATATATATATATATATATATATATATATATATATATATTTATTCTTTTTAACACACAAATTACAGGTAAAAAAACAAATTGTATAAAACTAATAGTTTATACTTTCAGTGTAAAAATTTAAATTTTTCTTGGGATGTTTTCCTCCATCAACTTAGTAAATACTGGTCTTTGTTCTCTGATATTCCAGAATTCAAAAGAATGGTTCAAAATTGCCGCTATATTTTCTCCTACGTCATCGTAGCAACGTTTTACCGTTATTTTTTTCCCCTCTATCAAACACTGCACGAAGTTTAGCTCAAGTTGATTGCAAATTTTTATTACTTCGTTGATAAATAGGTTATCTTTAGTAACATCAGATATCTGAGCCAAAATCAGGGAAAAATAAGTTGTATTGTTCAGTAGTCTGATAAACAGATTTAATTTGTTTCGAATAAGGATGGTAGATATGTTATCAATTTTAAAGAAGGGATGCAGGTAGTTTTTGCTGTACTTCGATATACTAAATAGGAATTTTAATGCTGACCTTCCAACAGCGTCTAGTTTATTAAGAAGTGAATTATTATAACAACAAATTTCTAACCCGTATGATAAATTCGGTACAGCCAGTGATTTGAACAAGTGTACTATGGTTAATGGTTGACAAAAACGAATACCCGATTTTATAAGAGCTCTGGATATTGATTAAAACTGAATAATACCTTCGTTTACATTTAATGTTTGAAGTGTTGCTATATACTTTTGTATTATTTTCCCATAGGAATCCGAGGTGTTTCAGTTTATTCTTGAGGTGTATGGAAAAGCCGTTTATTTGAATTGAATTTTTTGTAATTGAGCTTTTACCGGATATAATAAACTCGGTTTTTTCAGTGTTTAGTTTGTTATATAGGTTTTGGCATTGTGACTGAACTTTATTAACCAATTCTTGTAAACCAGAAAGAGTAGGACTTAGTAGGATTATATCGTCTGCATAAGCTATAATACCGGTGTACACCCCACTTATCGTTGTTCCAACTTTGCAATCTGAAACAATTTGATTTAATATACTTTGAGTGAATAAATTATATAAATGTGGTGATAAAATGGATCCTTGTCGCACGCCTTGAGACAAACGGAAATGATTTGATATATGCCCAAGGTATAATATACTAGCAGTACCCGATAGGTATAGTGATTGTAGTGCACGAACTACTGATAGCGATAATTTTTTGTCGTAATAAAGTTTTTCAAACAACAATTCCCAGTTACAGCTATCGAAAGCCTTATTTGCATCTAAACTACAAATATATATTGATGAATTATTGTTATTGTAATACTTTATTGTTTCACTTAAAAGAAACTCTGCATGAAGAGTGGAGCTATTATGTTTGAATCCAAATTGGTGAGAGTGGCTATCTGATATTTCCAGACATTTTTCCATAATAATATATTCAAAGAGCTTTGTCAGAATTGCCGCGATACTAATTCCGCGATAGTTATCGGGATTATCAAGAGATTTTTTATAGAATTTCACTATTGGAACAATTATAGATGTTGATAGGTACTCCGGCACCGCTCCATTATTGAAGATATTGTTATAAAACTTTGAAAGCCATGTAAGTAGATTGTTGTTATAGGAGTATTTAAGATGTTCTGCAGTAATTCTGTAGGAATCTCGTGATCTATTAGATCTAGGCTTAAGAATACAAGCTTCGATGTTGGAAGTTGATACAAGAATTTTATTAGGCTCATCAATGAGTTGTGGAATACGACGGTGTTTGTTGTTGTTGTTGGTAATTGTGGAAGTGTTGAGAATGGTACAAAAGTTTTGTCTAAGTTTTTCTACTATTTCTTTTTTATCTTGTTTTTTATTAATAGTAAAAATACAAGCGTTGGGATTTGATTTAAATTTTCGGATATTGTTCCAAAACTTTTATGGATTACTTTTTCGAAGAGATTCAATATTTTTGGTAATTTTATTAATTTTTAAGTTGTGAGCCGCTTTTACAATTTTGCGGAAATTTTTTCGAGCTAGCTTGTACTTGTTAAATGAACTGCATTCCTGCGATCTACTAAAGTTATCTTTTTTCCATTCTTTAAAGTGGAAAGAGAGAATATCTTTGCACGATTTAATTTCTGGTGTCCACCATGATTTAGAGTAAGCTCCTGATTCTTTTTGTGGAAAACAGTCTTCCATTGATAAAATAGCCGCGTTGTTTATTTTTTCACATGTTGTTTGAGATTGTTTCTCTATTTCTTCCCCAATAAAAGTGTAATCTTTGAAAAAATCGGAGAGATTCTGATTATAAATTTTAATAAAGTTATTATCATTCCATGCATACTTTGGGATTTTATTATATTTTTTAAGAATACTATTTACAACTGGTGTTAGACTTTTATTTTGAAGATTAATATTTGTAATGATGGGTAAGTGATCACTCATGTTTAGATGCGAAGGAGGAATAACATGGCAGCCAGTAAAGCATATTGATGATTCTTTTAGTACTGCGATGTGATCGATATAAGGTGAATTATTCAGCGTTCTATGTTTATAGGTATAGGTTGGACCAGTACCATTAATTATGTCCAAAAAAAAGAGCTCATTTAATTCAAGAAAATTGGATAAATACTTAGAAAAGTTATTTCGTGTTTTATTGTTTCGGATTTCCGTATCATATATATTTTCTGGAAATGACTGAAAATCGCCTGCAATTATACATTCTCCTTCATCTTCATATGTGTTAATGATGGAGTTTATCAAACTAAGTTGAGACATATATTTTTCTAAGGAATTAGAAGTATTTCTGCATGAAGTAAGATAAACTCCAATAAAAATAAAAACAAATGAACCTTTTATTGCAAGAATGTGTTCATCTTCGTGTATTACTTGAAGAGACAACGGTAAGCTTTTACGAATTAAAAAACATTTTCCCCAAAAGGTCTTCCGTATTCTTTTTTTTCGGCCGGCACAGTGAAAAAATACTTGATGTGTCGGAGCTGCTAGATCATTTAAAATAAAACGCTCAGCATTTGAAAGCCAATGCTCGGATATAAAAATTATATCGAAGGAGTTAATCAAGGTAGAGATATAACAGGCGTTTGATTTAATACTTTGACAGTTATATGCACAGAAACTAAAAGTAAAAGTTTTTGAATTTATTGTGCGTTTACCCATTGTGATTTCGGATTTAGATATAGAGCACGAGCTGCATATTGTTGATGTTCATCTTCAGATTGACTTTTTGTTATTGACTGCGATATTGATGGTATATTGTTATCAACGGTATATGAGATCAAAGCTTTTTTTGTATTTAGATAGAATGCTGCATTTGAAATATCTGCATATTCGTGGTCACTATTAGTTGTTTTTCTCTTTAACAAATCATATTTTTTTGTTAATTCAATTTTACTCAGATATTTTAGTACTGGAGTCAGCAAAAGAATTGTCTAAAATTTTTGAAATGTGAGTTTAATCTCTAATGCTGTAGTTTCCATTTGAAAGTTGAACCCTAATTCACACAAGAGTTGTTTAATGTGGCTGTAAACTGTTGGTAATTGATATTGTTGTTAAACATTCTTGCAGATCTCACAGCTAAACAAGATCTCACAGCACAACAAAGAACTTGTTAGATGGTTTTGACTGAGGTTATATGTTAAATAATTTTATAGCAAACCTTCTTTATCTACTCAGTCGAGATATATATTTTAATTGCCAATGCAACCAGTTTTTAGACAAGACAATTTTTTTTTTTTTTTTTTTAATTATCTTCGCTTCCAACAAGGCTGCAAGCAACTACTAATTAGTGTTGGAAGTTACTGGAAGAGAAAAGATGAAGATTGTAGAGCAAGATAACGATTGACAGACGACTTAAAAGATTGCAAATTATATGAATCAGGAAAGCAAGATAAAGGAAGTGAATTCCAAAGAACTGATGTTCGAGGAAAAAAACTAGACGAATAAGAGTTTTTGGAGCACTTAGAAACAGTAACAGAAAAAGGATGAGACTTAATTGAATGAAGAGTAACACAAGAATGAATTTTAGTAGATGGCACAAGAGACGCTAGCTCTTTTGAGCAGTGCTCATTATTGTATTTGTAGAAAAGAGAAAGAGAAGCAACATTACGATGATGTGACAGAGGTTGAAGGTTGGCTGCAAGAGCAGGTCTAACTATGTTTACAATGCGTTTTTGCACCTTGTCTAAAAGAGAAAGGGCATCATTAGAAGATCCGCCCTAGATATGGCAACAGTATTCCAATCAAGGCCGGATTTGAGATTTATAGAGATAGAGAATAGAATCCAGAGTAAGAAAGTGACGAGCTTGATAAAGAGAAGCAACTTTAGCAGATGTTAATTTTGCAACGGATTTGATATAAGGTTTCCAAGAAAGATCAGAAGTAAGAGTTAATTCTAGTAGATTAATGGTAGATGAATCATCGAATACATTACCGTTCATAAATATAGGAGGGTCTAAATTATTGCGATGACGATTGGCCAAATAAAATTGAGTTTTATCTGAATTAAAGTTCACCAGCCACTGTGAGCCCCATGCTGTAGCAAAAGTGAGATCCTTTTCAAGCTCAGATGCTCCCTGCAAGCAATCAGAGGGAGTTGGCTTTTTATCGTGACAAGAATAAATGGTAGTATCATCAGCGAACAATGCCACCTTAGATGTGAGAATATCTGGAAGATTGTTAATGTAAATCAAAAAGAGTATAGGGCTAAGGATTGAACCTTGAGGAACCCCTGAGGTTATAGAATAAGAAGAAGAGTGCTGTCTATCAAGGACAACTTTTATACTACGATTGGAAAGAAAGGATTCAATAATCTTAAAGATGTTTCCAGATACACCGTAAGAAGAAAGCTTATGGAGAGGACCAGCATGCCAAACTTTATCAAACGCTTTAGAAATGTCAAGAGCAATGGCCATAACCTCTCCACCTTTATCTAATGCGCGATAAAACCTATCGGTTATTACTAAAAATTTATTTGCGTAACAGTTTATCTCTTTAAGATTAATGATATAATTATACCATGTCAAGAAATCGAAAACAAAGGGCATTGTTGCAAATAGGTTTTGTGAATTTAATATGTGATGTAATCAATCTTTTATGCGAATAAACTTAACGACATATATAATTATTTAACTGCAACATACAGTTTATTAATATAAAAAAGTCAGCCTTTAGATAAACTATAACATATAACCATAATACTTAACAGCAGGTAAACTGTATATATAATTTTAGTTAATGAAATATTTCAAAGAGGTGTTTTGAATATTTCTATATTAAAAATTTAATAAATTTGTTTTTTCAAACAAATATTTGAGGATGTATGTAAAATTTGTTACATTTATCCTCAATTCTATTAAGTGATTATCCTTTAAATTACAAGAAATGCTTATTTACTTTTTATTTTTTTTAAAAGTTGATATAAATAACTATAATTCAAACCTGTTTTTTTTTTTAACCAGCATAAGTAACACTTTAGAATGTTTTATTCAAACAATTTATGCAATAAAAGAATTATAATTTAATTCTAGAAGAAACCTCTGAGTTTGTATACCTCTGTATACTGATTCAGCTAATAGTTCATGCAGGATTTGTACAAAATTGTATCTTGTTATAAAAAATATAGAATATAAAATTGTAGGTAGAGATGACTGCTGCTTACCATGCTGTTATGTTATTAACCTTCTAGCACACAGCATTGGGTAACTAAGAACTAAAAGGTACATAAATTATACACAAAATTTAACTAAAAATGTTAACGCAATTTAATAAAAAATTGAATTATTCAAAAAACAATTTCTTTTTTTTTCTCTAATATTTATAAAATTCATTTGTTTTCTTTTATTTTTGACAAATTTATTAGCCTTATTTAATTATTTTCTATCGTAGTTTGGTAAAGCCATATAAAATCTATATTAGTTTCACCGCTAGGAACTTAAATCGCCGCCATCTTGGGAGGCCTCAACTTAATTCGGAAAAAACAATCCTGTCACGGAGAAAACAGTCCGCGAAGTAAACTGTCCGGCCGGACAGTTTACTCCGGAGTAGAATGTCTTAGTTGGTCCTATCCGTCCGGTAGGACAATTTCCTCCGGAGCAAATGTCCTACGTTGGAGTAAACTGTCCTACCAGAGTCGAAATCTAAAACGCCGGAAAGCCGAAATGCCAAAAACAAACATAAAATTCTGTTTCCTTTTGGGTAAGGAAACACAAAATTCTGTTTCCTTTTGGGTAGTTTTTTGCAACGGAATTGCCAAATGTTTTGAATTTTTTGAAAATGTTTACACAACTTAGGTACATATATTATAAAAAAATTTTGAACCGTTACTGCCTGCTCTTTGATGAAATGTAAAGAGAAGTTATTGACAAGTTATTGCACATTTTACTTGTTTAAAAGTATAAGTTATAATTAATTTACAGAATAAACACAAACAGTTTGTTTAAATATCAATAATAAACGTTTATTATTGGTATGTAAACAAAACTATTTGTTTAAACCTCGCACTGGCAATTAGTGTCTAAATGTGAAAAGAAAAGCTTAAGTTGTTGTACTCAATGGTTTTCTTTCCAGACACTGCTGAACTTAGATTTATGGATGTTTTAGCCTAAGAAAATATAACTTCTATGTAAAATGGAAAAGTTCACTAATATGTTTTTCCTGTGATATTGCAGGTAGAGTCTTTAGAGTTAATTCAGCATTTACAGGTAATTTTTTTGTTTTATAATTAGGTAAAAATATATTTGCGATTTTTAAAACCTTGATAAAAAGTAAATATAAACTATAAATAAAAAGTAATAAAACACAAAAACCATATTTATAACCTAATTTTTTAAATCAAATCTTAACTTTTGCTTGAACATCTAAATTTCTCTCATACGTAAAACACTTAATTTCTCATTAACAACTTAGTAGCTTACTTTCAGATCATTAATAAGGATTTTGATCATCTCATTCTAGTGATGATTTTTTAACAGTAATTACCAATATGTTTTATTGTGCATTAGATAGATGCGATAAAAAACGCAATAGATAGCTTGATAAAAACGCAACACTCTCTGATTTCTTGGAGGGGCATTACAGCTTATAAATGATGTCATCACAGCTATAGCATGAAGCTTTCAGTGCTTGGATAATTTTGAATTTAACATTCAGTTATTTCAAGCTAAATCTAGATTCAATAACATGTATCTATGAACGAATGAATGAATCATCTACTTAGTGTCTTCTTGGATTATTTCTTACTTCTAATGATTCTTGGAAATCATATGTAAAACTGATTGCAAAGTTAGCATCTGCTAAGGTTGCATCTGTTTTTCGTGATCGTTAGTGATGTACCAATTAACCAGCATCGACTAAATTGGCCACTTTTTGCACAATTGGCATTGGTATTGGCATCAGCTTTTTTTAATTAAGTTCTTGATTCTCCAATTGATGGCGGATGAACCAATTTTAAAATTTTATCCTGCATTTTGAAAATAATTAAATGAAATTTTGATAATAAAATAAAATTAACTAAAGTTTATGTAAAACAATGTCATCGTTGTTATTTTGTGTGCTTGTGTCTGCGCTTTGTTGTTTTGATGCTTCAAATAAAGCCATTTATTCAAAAATCCATTATCTTAAGTATCTCCTTAAATAAAGCTATTCATGTTACAAGCTTTTCATCTTCAACACACTCTCTGCAAGTTTTTCTACTTCTACCTTTTTTTTTATTGACACTGATAACTTTCTACACTCTGATATCCAATTATCTGCGTTACAACACTCTACATGCCTAAACCACTTCAATATTTTTAAACCTCATTTTGGCACATCTTACCAGATATTATTACTATTCCATGTTCCGCATATCCAACTAATCATCTTTTGTATTGTTCTTTCCAGACACTAGAGATCATCAACATTCATTGCCAATGTTACACTACCATATACCATATACTATAAAATAACGCGTGAATTAAGTTAGAAAAGAGGTCATTTTTGGCTTCATTTTTAAGTATTTTTTATCAAGCCATTTATAGCTCTGCTACCTGCAGAAATAACTTGGCTTTTTTTTAGGTATATCCTATAAACCTTTGAACATTGCGACTCTTGTCTTTTAATCTAGCATTCTTCTGCTTTTTGAGATTTTGAGAAATAATCTTTATCAGCCTTTTACTATACATTGGCCAAAAATATTTAATCTGTACATCACTAGTGTCACTTTCTTACTCCTGATTATATTCTTCATCTTTATAAATCCCCAATCCATCCTAGCATGGAATACTGTTGCCATATAAAGGGAAAAACATCAAAGATGCCCTTTCTGAAAAAATGCATTGTAAACATAGTTTAACCTGCTCTTTCAGCTAACCTTCAACCTTTGTCATGCTTTTTGTTCTCTTTTCTATAAATAATACATAGCCTGCTGGTCTAAAGAGCTAGAATCTCTTGTGACTACAAAAAATCATTATTTTACTCGTCATTCAATGAATGTGGCTGTTCATAAGTGCAAAAAAAAAAATCTTATGTTTCAGTTTTTTGATTGGTGTTTACTTTTAATTTTCCTGATTGTATGAATTATATAAATCAGGAAAATATGATCTTCCTGAATATATGAACCTGGAAAACATTTATAATCTTCTGTAAACTGTCATTTTGCACTATATAACCTTTTTCATGATTTTTTCTAGTAACTTCCATCTCCAATAGTGGTTGCTTCTAGCCTTGACAATTTTATTCCTGATCTATCAGTTAAAAAAAAGTTAAAATAAAAATAAAAACAGTGATAATTTTGTTGTTAGAAGTAAAGATATTAAAAGATTTTTATGCTTTTATGCTTTTAAGCCATTCTGTCTAATAATTTATTTCTGTCTATAACGATATTGTTACATAGACTCTAAGGTTGACGAATTTGTTTAAAATTAGAAGTTCAAAAACATGCACTGATGAAAAAGCTTATTGGGTACTACCGAGCTCTAAAAAGATAGAATTCAAGCCTGTTTCAGATATTGATTTTACATCACCCAAATCTTTGCAATGCTATTGTTATTTAAATTGCAAATTTAAATAACAAAGTTCAAGGCATAATCTATGACAAAAAAATAGCACATAGAAAAAGTGTTTCTATTCCAACAAAAGATAAAACTGATAAATTTTTTTTAGATCTTAGTCAATGTGGAACAAAACCTATTCTTTCAATTATTCCTGGGTTTACCAAACCTTATAAAACCATCAATAACAACAGAAAAATATGCTGAATCATTGTCAGATCTTTATCAGAAAAATATATTTTTAAACTTTGAAAAACTCCTAGCTGCTTGTAAAAAAAAATTACAATAACGATTGAGCAAAGTAAAAATGTTGAGAGTACAACGCGACTTCAAGCAAAAAGTAAAAACTGGTTTTACTTTAGGGGAGGTCGTAAAACTGCTTCAAAATTCGGGAGTGTATGCTGCGCAAACATCACCCAACCACCAATCAGTTTGATTATGCAAATATGTTACCCCATTCAAGCACGTTTTTGCACAGCAGCAACAAAATGGGGAAAATGACCATGAAAAAAAGCATTGACTTTGTATTCCACAACCATGGAAAAGAAACACTTTAAATTTTCAATAAAAAATTGTGGGTTTTTTATTTCAGTTCAACAACCCTTCCTTGGTGCATCACGAGATGCAGTTATTAATTGTGATTGTTGTGGAAATGGTTGTCTGGAGATAAAATGTCCATATAGTATGAGAGATAAATACATTAGCGAATTATTAGATTTTAAAAATTGTTGTCTGGAAAATAAAGCTGGTTATATATCTTTAAAAAAATCACATAAATATTACTATCAAGTTCAGTGTCAGTTATATGCTTCATCAAGTAACTACTGTGATTTTTTTATTTGGACGTCAAAAGATTCGTATTGCGAAAGAATATTGCCGGATTTGGAATTTATGGACGGGAATATAATAAAATCTAAACAATTTTTTGAAGAATGTATTTTACCAGAACTAATTAACAAATTTTACAGCCAAAAAAAACAATTAATGAAAGAAATATCAGATAAAAATAAATTTATACTAATAGAACACAGCTACTTTAAAAAAGAAAACAAAGTTTTTAATGATCACGATTATTTTATGAAATTGAAATAAAAATGTAAACTTTTAATAAAAATATTTTATACTTAATTTGATAATATTTATTTTTGTTTATAAGATCTAGTTTCAATTAATTATTCAATCCTGTTAAATTTTTAAAAATTATTCCACAGGAATAATTGAATCACATATATTTATCAAAGAAGAACAAACAATAACAATTTTGTCTATTGAGCATAATCCAGAATCTTTAGTATATAAGTAATCTAATGGCATAATACTTTGCAGAACTTTATATTTGTTACGTCACAATCCAATAACTCTCTCAACGTGTACTCGAGCAGAGGCAAATTTCTGGGTTGTTTCTACATCTGAACAAGTCAATTGTAACTTTCCTTTTGTAAATCCTGGAATCTTTAGCTCCCCACAATAAAAACCAACACTCTCAGCAATATTATAACCTCTATCAGCTAAAATAACATCTCCAGGAAGAATGTTTTTTAAAATTGAACAATGCTCTGTTAGGTATTTATTGCTAACACATCCTCCCCAAGCTTTAGAAACAAATGTTATCACACCTTGTGGGCTTACACCTATTAAGAATTTAACAGTATTGTGATGTTTGTACTGTGACTAAGTTGCTGCTCTTGCGCATAGATTAGATGGTTTATTTATGAATATTTCAAAGCAATCAATTATTACAGCCACTTTTGTTTCAAAATATTTTCTATAAGCTCATTGCGAGCAGGCCATTTAATTAAATGTTTCATTCTGAAGTACATAATGTCAATCCATCTTAAAAATACTTTTGATGAGGTGAGTTTTGAAGTTTCAAATCTATAAGCAAGGACTCTAATAGATAGATTTAAACGCAATCTCATAAGCGTCAAAGAAAATTCTTCAAAGTACGATAAAACTGAGTTCTCATTTTCAGTTATAAGAGGTTTTAAGAAGTTAAATAAACAACATAAAATTTTCAAATTTGGCAATCCAGTGTAAAATGTTACTTTTGAATCGGTATCAAACCATTCAATAGTTCCCACATGGAGTTTGACTAAATTTGCACGCAAATCATAATTAAGTTTGTTTTTATATATAAACTCAGTTTCTATTTAATAGATATTTTTGACATTCATATCAGTTTGAACACTCGCATCTACTAAGTTTTCACAATCTATTGTAACACTTTCTGAGACAATTGATTCACTATTTTTAAAATTCTCTATTTGAAAATCTACAACTGAATCTTCAGAAGGGTTTAAATTAGTGATGCTGTTTCTACAAGACATAGAATCATTTCGACTTATTAACAATGAACGATTTTTGTGTCATAAGTATCTTTCTCTAGGTTTCTCAACCTCAAACGTAAACTTTTTGTGCCCCATATTTAAAGAAGGGACCCAATCAGGATCATTCTGTGAGAAAAGAGAAGCAGGTTTTCCTAAATAAAAGAATAAAAATGTTAAACAGTTAATGATATTAAACTTTCAAAGTAATAAAAATATTTCAAAGGTAAAAAGGCTTATTCTACCTGAAATAAAATGATCACTGCAAATTCGAGTGTGGAAGACATCAGGATAGTTACCAACTCTGTTTATGGCATTTATCCATTTTTCTCTACGTTCTTTTGATAAAATCTTACCATCATCGCCTTGATTGCAAACTACTTTTGGTAAACGAAAAAAAGATTTTCCCTTTTCACGATTTGAACGATTTGAACATCCAAATACAGCACAAAAGTTGACCATATTATAATTTTATTATTACTATATTTGCATATTTATATATTAAACTTTAATTTAAAATAAAAAAATTATAATAACTAAATAAATCAGATAAGGATTTATATTTTCTTATTCTGGTTATACATTAAATTTTATAAAATATTATATTTTTTGAAAAAACTATGAATATTATAAATTAATATATTAGTTCCGCTAACTTAGTTGTGCAGATTTGACTCTATATTTTTTCGTGACGTCGAGCTAGGAACGGTGAATTATTTGCTAAGTAGGACAATTTACTCCAATGTAGGACATTCTACTCCGGAGTAAACAGTCCGGCCGGACAGTTTACTCCGGCGGACTGTTTTCTCTGTGACAATCCCCTATCCAGTTATATTTTGAGATCAGTGTTCTCGACTTAGTTAGCGGATGGGTTAAGGATTTTTAATGACATTCAAAATAAGGTTGCCGATTTTCATAAAAATCCAGACAAAAAAAAAAATTAGCGCATGCGTTTTTATCGTCTAATTTAGGATGGTATTAAATATCGTTAATCTATTTGAAATGACATTATTAACTAACGTTTGTGCGGTGTACAAAAAACTATAAACTAATCTAATTATCCTTAATTGTAAAATGGATGATGGCAATTGTTCCTATGATTTAGAACACTCATCGGGTATGATTTATTTCCTTTTTTTCAACACTACTATTTTTTAGAATAAGTAATGTAAAACTACGTTACTATTTTTTAGAATAAGTAATGACCTTTATTTAGCAACTTAATGCCAGTTTAGTAGCTTTACAAAATATATATACACATATATATATATATATATATATATATATATATATATATATATATATATATATATATATATATATATATATATATATATATATATATATATATATATATATATATATATATAAATATATATATACACACACACACACACACACACACACACACACACACACACACACACACACACACACACACACACACACATATATATATATATATATATATATATATATATATATATATATGTATAAAATTTTGAATCTTGATAAAAAACCATGATAATTGTTCTCTTACTCTATAAGCTTATCTTTCTTCTAACTCTAAGTAACTTTAGACTCTAATATTTATAAAATGTTGTTTTAAATATTTTAGTTGCATTTTGAAGCATTTTTTCTTTTAAATTAAAATGTCTGACAACTAATAATGTTAGCAGAAGACATAAACATTAATTCATTTACCTGACGGGTGAAATGGAAGAGTCGTAAACTCTGTAAAGATCTTTTCTTTATAACTTTTTAACAAAATATTTTATTACACTATTTGCAGGGACAGCCAATTTGACTGTAGCTGTTGAAAAACACATTTTACTAACATATTCAGATGTTTGTGCTAAAATTAAAGAGCATGAGTTATTGCACACAGTGCATTATGTTGTATCTCGCACTGGAAACATGGAACAAAACTTTGAAGGTTGGCATACACAGTTATTTAAAAAATTACTTTTTTCACAATAGATCAATAATTTTATATAATCTACAATTATTGTAGATATTTTAACCACTTTAATTTTTAGTGTATTTTTAATTTGTTCTGTTTAACAATAATCTTTTATGTTTTTCAAATTATTTAATATAGAACTCTTGAAGAAAAATCACAGAGCGTTTTTTGAGGACAATGATTTCCCCTACACTGGAGTTCCATTCATTTTTTCAGCGCATACCTGTCTTGACTGTCAACAAGGAATGGACAGGAATATTAAAGCGAAAGAAAAGTACAGAAAAAAGAAAAACGATGCAGCAGTATGTTGATAATTTATATGGTGCTATGTTTATAAACAATTTTTTTTGTATAATTGTGAGAGTATTTTATTTAGTTTTTTTTTTAATAATACTATTAGACAGTCACACATTAGTTTCCTTTTTTAAATTATCATCATTGGTATTATTTTAGCGTTCTACTTTGCTTAGTTAGGTTTTTTCTCATGCGCTTTTTTTAGTACCAGTATATTTTTTTTTTAAATTACCTTCATTTGTAACGATAAAAAAAAATCTTAACGTATTTTTTAAGTATAAAAATTTTATGTTTATAGTAATATCTTTGTTTATAATGTATAGGCTAAAGATCATTACTATCAAAATAACAAAGTTGTTCTCCAGGATACCAAAAAATTTGATTGTCCAGCCTAGGGTTGTTCGCCGAAAAACAAAACTTGCAAAAATTTCGCATCTTTATCTACCGTAATAGAATTGTTATTGCGGAAGTTGCACATGCAAAAATGCACATTCCGTAACGCGCAATACGAAAATATAAATAAATAAAATTCCGTAATAAAGCATTTGCGAAACAAATCATTTCGTAAGAATACTTACGAAATAATGTGCAGTTACGAAAAAGACGCAAAAGATTTTATGTTACGATATATTTAAGATATTAACTGTCAACAGTTTAAATAATAAATAATAAAATTATAAAAAAATGTTGTCAAATGATTCTTCAAATGTTTATACAGATATACCTAATATATATATATATATATATATATATATATATATATATATATATATATATATATATATATATATATATATATATATATATATATATATATATATATATATACATATATATACAGTAAAATCTCGTTAAGTTGGACTCTCAATGAACAGATAAACAGTATGCCTTTCTTTTTAAAAAGTATAAAGAGGATGTGTGATAAACAATTTAATACTTTATTATAAAGAACGAGAGATCTCTCTAAAGGTAAATGATATCAGAAAGAGTAAAAAGAGAAGAAATATATGTGAAACAGCGGGATGTGAACCTGGGTCTCCGCGGCCAAATGTCTTAACTGAATGAGCTAAACGTTCATTCAACTAAGTGAATAGTATTATTTATTTATTATATAATTAAGAAACTATATAAAACAGAATTTACAGAAAATGATACGTATGCAAATAGGATTCTATATATCAGGAAAATGTATAGTAATGTGAACCTTTAGTTGCTTATAATTAATATCTGGACTCGAAAACTAGTTACTTTTAATGGAACACAATAGGCTGTAGAAGCCTCAGGGAAATTATATTCAGAAATGATTATATTAGACTCAGAGTTAGCTAGAAATTATTACAAAGTGTTTAGGACAGATATCTAGTACAAAAAGCACAAGATTTAAAGCAAATTGATTTTTATTATTTGAAAAAGTTGTTTTACGTACATTTCATCATAATTTAAGTAGAACTTATTAAAGCAAGGAAAACGTATAGAATTAAGCACAATGAACTCAATCTTAAAAGAATAACTAACAGAAGAGAGGTTGTCACTATTATGAAGGTGACGAAAGATCTGTAATATAGAACATGGAGGTCAAAAAATGCTATCTTAAGTAAAAAGAGTTTGATGAACAAAAGTTACAATGGCTGCGGGATGCGAACCCGGATCTCTGCGGCAAATTATCACGTATCTAACTGATTGAACTATAAGATCTTATACTTAAATTTATATCTTATTAAAATTGAAAAACAATATTTTCTAAGATCTATACTTCGAAAAGCGTATTCAAACAGGACTCTACATACCTTTAAAATCTGCTAGAACTTTAGTAACGTGCACACTTTTAGAAAATATTGAAATAGGTTTATTTTATCAGAAATATGCTTAAGCTAAAGCATATTTTTGAGCTTCTTTTTACTATTTGCTTAAGCATATTCGAACCTGTTTCAAAAATTTCATATGCTTTAAAAAAAAAAAACATGTATATTTCTACCCATCATTCTTATTTTTAATATACGTAATGAATTCAAAAAACATCGTTATATATATTTATTATGACATGTTTCGTAAGTTTATTTCCGTTAAGAATTCTTTCGTATGTTGTGATCCGAAATACTTTCATTTCAAAAGAAATTTTATTTTTTATCAATATTTCTAAAAATAAAACCATAAAAATTTAATATGTTATTATACTGAAAATAAAAATTCATTATAAATATTTTGGGATTTAAAGATGTTAATTTTTACAATTAAAATCAGTCTGGCAAACAAATTTTCTTTATAGACTTCAAAACGTCGTTTGGCGAAAATGTTTGTTTCGCAAGTGCGACTTCCGAAACCGCTACTTTCGTATGTTGCAAAATAGTTTTGTTTCGTATGTCAACTTGCGAAATGCTAAATTTCGGAAAGTGGCTTTTGCGAAATGAACATCGGCGATTTTAAATGTTTTGTAACATTCGGTACGAAAAAATGTAATTCCTAGTTCTTAATCTCCTTACGAAAGAATGTTGTTTTTCCGGAATTGCACGAAATCCTCCGGTTAACAACCCTAGTCCAGCCGTGATTTATATAAAAGAAATAGTTGAATTTCCAGAGTTTTTCAAGGTATCTTAATGCTTTATCTGATCCATGTTTTCACTAAATTTAAAAAACATTTTGTGTAAAAACATTAACGACATTTAATATTGAACATGTATATGTATGGAATGTAACATGTACATGTATGTGAACATGTACTTATATGGAACAACAACTGAGCAACTATTTATATACAAATATTTTAAATGATTTAGTTATTAATAAAAATACCAAAATAATAATTTTGTAAAAATGCTTAGTAAATTTTCTATATATGTATTTTTCATTAAATTTTTTTTATTCTCATAGCTCACTAGAGATACAACATGGTCAAGAAATGAAATGTCAAAAAGCTTCGAATAGCTATTTCTACCCAAGGAAATTTAATTATGTGTAGAAAGTACATTTTAGTAATGCCAGGTGTTTCTGCTCATAAAAACCATGTGATAGGAGAGGTAAGTAACATTACAGGTTTTTGTAATTTATTTTTATTTTTTCATTCATTTTTATTTCATTTAATATTCAATTTTAAATAGATTAAATGAATTTTGTTGTTAATTTTCTTTTCAAATTGTTTATAACTGCAAAATATACTTGCAATATTTTTAGACAACGGGTCTTAGTCAACCCTTTTCTGATACTCTCATTATTAAAATTGGAGAGTTAGTAAAAAAGGGTGTCAACACTGTTCCAGAAATGAAAAGACATCTTGATTATTTTGTTGAAGCTGAATTTGGTTTAAGTAACATTCCTCATAAAGAAAACAAGCGTTACTTTCCACTGGATAAAACAATTCGGAATCATATGATGAATGCAAGGAGAAAACTTCGCAGCTCTTTAATAGATCAAGAATGTTTGCTTGATAAAGTTAATGAATGGAGAATCATTCATTAACTTTATTATAAAGTTAATGAATGATTCTCCATTCATTAACTTTATAACAAGAACCTATGATAAAGTTTCGACCAAAAGGTGTCAGCATTCTTGAAGACAATGATCCACAGCTTAAGGATTCATTGTTATTTGTATACCAAGATAAGTGGCAAAAGAGACTGCTTTTGCGATATGGAACTGAGTTACTTTTTCTTGATGCAACATATCGCACAACTAGGTATGCTCTTCCTCTATTTTTTCTAGTTGTTAAAACAAACACGGATTACCAAGATGTGGCAATTTTTGTGTGTGAAAGCGAAACAACTGAAGCTATCACTGAGGCATTGACGTGCATTAAACAGTGGAATCCTTCATTTCAGCCTAAATTTGTTTTAACTGATTATTCAAACGAAGAAATAAACTCAATAGAATATGTGTTTTCAGGTAAGACTTTGTAGAATAGGTATTTCAAGATTTCTAAAATTTTAAGCAGCATAATTTCATGTATAAGTTCATCTTATTAGGATGTAGTGTCCTAATTTGTGATTTTCACCGAGAGCAAGCTTGGGAAAGATGGCTGTTGCACTGTAAAAGATGCAGTTAAGTTACAACTTCGCCAAATTGCCAATGCAAAAGCAGAAGAGATTTGCAAAGATGCTGTGGATGCTTTCAAAGAGACAGAAGAGTGGAAAAATCACCCAAAACTAAGAGAATATTTAAATAATACTTGGTTATGCAACCAAAGGTTAGTTTAAATGTTATTAAAATGTAATTTAAAAAATTATTCTATTGAGCCTTTGTAATCTAATTCTTTGTAATCTTCATAGTTTTTGTAGATTTCCTATAGTAGGGTTAATATTAAGTCCTGAAGAATCCTATAAAGTGTTGGAGTTTAGGTAGTCCTGCACAATTCTGAAAATTCAAGGAGTTTTCAAATTTTCATGAAAAACCTTGTAAAAAATTATGGAATTTTCAAAATATAATCTTTAAATATATGTTGCCATTTCAATCATATGTCATGTCAAATCAATCATTTAAATATAGTTTCTTGGAAAGAAGAAAAAGCTCATCTCTCACAGCTATGTTAAGTATTTGCATTGATGAATTCCTACCTCACAATTATGACAAGTTAGTTAATCTACTTACACCATTACTATTTAATACTTAATTATGATATTATAGTAAGGCTAGTAAGACAAATAAAAATAATCATGTCATTAAAAACAAGTTTAACTTTATTTTTTATGCTTGAAAACAGTATCTTCTTTTCCTTTTTGGCCAAAAATAAGGCTTTGTTTTTTGTCAGGGTTAGGGTTAATAAAAAATAAGTAGCTTTCAAATCCCAGAAACCGAAAAAATAATGTATTAAAAAGAAATTTTATTTTTCAATTTAGCATAAGTTATCCTGTTACTTACATCATATTCAGTCGAAAATATTTCTAGTTGCTATTACTATTCTTTAGTAATATTATTGTAGCATAGTTTTAATTATTTTTGTTTTTAGCTATGTGGATGAAAATAGAAGAGCACACTCATCTTATAGAAAATATAGTAATAACATTCCTGTGTATTTAGTAAATCGCCCACGGCCTTTAGTAAAACACTGCATGAAAATGATTGATAAACTGCAAGGCATATCATTGGATGGAATAAATACTGTCACCAACAGATTGTACAATGTTGCATCATTTCAGTCAACAAGTAGAGCGGTTTACCAATGTTATCTTGGTGATGCGAAGCACTTGCCTACCTGTTCATGCCCCTCTTGGTTTGATAGTATACATCCATGCAAACATTTTTTTGCAGTTTTCTGTAAAAAAAATCTCTCGCGGTCTGACTTTGATCCCTCTTATGGCAACTCTCCATATTTCATATTAGATCCATTGTTGGATGAAAATAATTATTCAACTTCATCTCATGTTCAAGAGTCAGCTGAACTAAAAAATTTAAAAAATACTCCTGCCAGTGTGATGTTGTTGCCTAGCAACATTGCATCTGCACCATATGAACATAGTCATTCAACTGTATGTAGTCATTGTATGAATGTAAATAGTAACCCCACTCAGAATGCAGACCATGATAAAATGCAATCAAGTCATCACTCACCTGCTGCATGTCGTGAACTCTTAACTGAAATAATAAAATTGACGCATTTAGGTCAATCTCAATTAGCAACAGATAATTTATTTGATGGTCTCTATAAGCTTAAGATTGCATATGCTGAATCTATTACAAAAGAACAAGGTATTATCCTGCGTCCTGACCCAAAATCAAATACTTGGAAAAAGTCTGCTTTAAAGTTTCCTAATCTTGTCAATGTTCCAGTTCGACACAAGAGGAAAATGACTAAAAGAGTAGGTGTAAAATATGATACTATGAAAGCTGCTTCAAATATAAGTGTTAAATCAGAAGTTAAAAATAACTTTTGCGAATCAGAGATTGTTTCAAATCAAGTGATAGACGATAGTTGTGAAATGTTTGTAGTTCCCGCTGAATCATTAAAAATTCAACAAGTAACATATACTGATTGTCACGAGCTGCATGAAGTTCCCACTGATAATGATTGTGTGCAATTGCAAACCACTGTTCATTCTATTAAAGAATTTAAATCCTCTCTTATCGGATATTCTGAAAGGAATGAGATAGAAAATGGTCTAATGCTGAATGACAATATCATTAATTATTTCCAACAGATGATGTCAGTTCAGTTAAATATTGATGTTGGTTTGCAGGATCCCATTAAAGGAAAAGTTCTATCGTTCAATGTCGTTCACATTGAAGTAATAAGAATAGCAACCAAATATAAATTTAATACTAGACAGTTTCCTGGTCGACTCTTGTCTTGGTTGGCGCTCATCTTCTAAAAACGAATCAAAGATCGATTGGTTTGAATGTTTCGAATGCATAAAGTAGAAGATTAGTAAATATTTGTTATTGTTTACCTGATGATGAAGCATCTGTTTGTTTGTATGATTCTAAATAAAAGTTACACTAATATATTTCAAACATCGGTTATAAACACATTAAAGTAATTAGAAAAGCAACCAAATATAAATTTAATACTAGACAGTTTCCTGGTCGACTCTTGTCTTGGTTGGCGCTCATCTTCTAAAAACGAATCAAAGATCGATTGGTTTGAATGTTTCGAATGCATAAAGTAGAAGATTAGTAAATATTTGTTATTGTTTACCTGATGATGAAGCATCTGTTTGTTTGTATGATTCTAAATAAAAGTTACACTAATATATTTCAAACATCGGTTATAAACACATTAAAGTAATAAGAAAAGCAACCAAATATAAATTTAATTCAAGACAGTTTCTTGGTCGACTCTTGTCTTGGTTGGTGCTCATCTTCTAAAAACGAATCAAAGATCGATTGGTTTGAATGTTTCGAATGCATAAAGCAAAAGATTAGTAAGTATTTGTTATTGTTTACCTGATGATGAAGCATATTCTCGTTTGTATGATTTTAAATAAAAGTTACACTAATATATTTCAAACATCAGTTATAAACACATTGAAGTAATAAGAAAAGCAACCAAATGTAAATGTGATACTAGACAATTTCCTGGTTGACTCTTGTCTTGGTCTTGATTGGCATTTATCTTCTAAAAACAAATGAAAGATTGATTGGTTTGAATGTTTCAAATGCATAAAGTGAAATGTGCCATAAGTAATACAAAAGATTCCTAGATATATATGTTTTACCTGACACCGACATCACTGCTCATCTATCTAATAAACAATATCACTGCTCATCTATCTAATAAACAATATATCTATCTAATAAATAATATATCTATATAATAATATGTAAACATCTATGACAAATAAATTTGTATGCACTTTTTTTTAAACTTTTTAGATAAAACTATTTCAACTATTCTATACACTTTTATATACATATATATATATATATATATATATATATATATATATATATATATATATATATATATATATATATATATATATATATATATATATATATATATATATATATATATATATATATATATATATATATATATATATATATATATAGAAAATGTAAAATTCTACAAAAATTTATGTTAACACTATTATATTACTATTCAGGACATGTTTTAAGCATTAGGCGTTGAGCTATTTAGGGTTAGGCTTTTTTAAGCAGTAAGTGATTTTGGTTGAGAAATTTTGTTGTTTTTTAATTAATTTGTGGAAATAACTTCACTGCCATCAGCGTATAACTTCATTGGATAGCTAACTAGGTCTGTTATGTCATTAATGTATAAGATTAATAGAAGAGGCCCTCAAACAGATCATTGTGGGATACCACTGGTGACAGGTAACCAATCTGAAGTGGTGGAACCCATCACAACTCGTGTTCTGCTAGAAAGAAAATAATTTTTCCAATTATGAAGCATAATAGAGAAACCATAACCAGAAAGTTTGTGGAGCATAAGATAGTGAGGAGTGTGTCAAATGCTTTTTCATAATCTATATACAAAGCATCTGCACTATAGTCTCTTGCTATTGAGTGTGACATTTGATCGACAGTTTCCAATAAATTGGTAATGCATGATTTATTTGGAACAAATCTGTGCTGATTTTGAGATAAAAGATTATTTGCACATAGATACTGAGTTAAACAATCTTTTACAATATGCTCTAAAATTACTATGATATCATGTATTATAAATGATATGACGTGCTATATATAATATGAACTTGATTTGAAGTCTAAAACTTGTTTATAAATGTTTTGCCAGTAGCACTTTGCCATCTAAACTATATATAAATAAATTTTAATATATCTTCAGTAATATTTTGTTTTAAAATACTAAGATTGTTCTTTTAGAGTAAACTATGAATGTCAAAAATTAATAAAACCATATTTAAATAATTCTTATAACTAATTATTTGTATTTAAAAGCTTAACTCAACAGTCAAATACTACTTAAAAAAATACAGGGCGTTTATTGTGAAATCGACCGCAACTGTTTCGTTGGCTTCAACTTCTTCAACAACCCTACAGTTAAAGAAGTTAAAGCGAACCCATGGAACGCACTACCTATTGAAGTTTTCAGTGCTATCTGTGTCAACTCCTTTAATCCAAAGTTTGATGAGCTACCATTATTATTACCACAGCACATAATCTTCCTTACAATCAAACATGAGCTAGCATTGCTAAATGTTTATGGGCTTACGGAACACGTCTAATTCTACAAAGCTAAATCCTATTTTTTTTTGTAAAAATTAGTTAATTACTAGTTATAAGAATATAATTTAAAACTTAAATTATTTTTTTCATGTGCAATTTTATTCCAAATATTAAAGTTTCAATCTCGAAAACCGAAATTTTCGGAAACCGTTGAGTTTATGCATAAAAGTAAACAAAAATTGATACGAGGTTAAAGTAAATATTAGTATGGATTTATTTTCAGTATTTTATGACGACAATTTAAGCTTGAACAGTTCTGAAGAAAGCTCTGAGGAAACTGGAATTCTACAAGATTATTTATTCTGTATAGATTAATTTGTTATAAGTTGTGTCAAGATTGTAATTTGTGATTTAAATGCGGTATTTAAATTCCTCACAATGATTTGTGAGGAATTTAAATACCGCATTTTAATGATTAATTCATAAATAACTAAAATAAAAATATTTAAGTTTGAAAAAAAAAATTTGACTCTAGATTAGAATTAAATTTTTACTTAAGAAATTGTTGAAGAGAATGGGAAAATCACAGATATTGACTTTTTGCCAGTAAATTTCATTGAAAATGGTTTGTTTCGATTTTACTAAATAAGTATAAGAAAAAAAAGATTTCCTTTAATTTTGAAATTTTTTTCATATATTTTTATAAAAACAAAATTTTATGTAGGTTTACCCTTTTTTTTTTCCTCAAGAATTTGTTATACTATCGTCATTGTGATTTCAAAAATGTTGTTAAAACTATTTGTAAACATTTGTTAACGGAGAAAAAACAAAACTTGTTTATCATTGTAAATCACACGAAGAGGCGCTGCATTGTATCAAAAAATATGAATTAAGAACAACTAGATTTGTGATGTATTATGCTAATAAAAATTTTGGTAACACAGGTTAACTCATTGCCAAGTGTTCTTACTTTTTGAATTCTTTGCAGGATTTTCAAATTATTTTTTTGCATTACATTGCTAACCCAATATTTTTTATTTTAGATACAATTACAGCGAATCATAGTGTACTTTGGGAAGATTCTACTATTCCTTAATCAGGAAGACCTTATATTGTTATTTTCAAATAAAGTTTTAGATTGTCACCATGGGTTTGACAGAAATGTTTCAAAAAAGAATGATTACAAAATATATATATATATATATATATATATATATATATATATATATATATATATATATATATATATATATATATATATATATATATATATATATATATATATTTTGTAATCATTCTTTTTTAGTTACATCATGTTTTTTTTAAAAAAACATGATGTAACTAAAAAATAATTCTTGTTATAATCTTATTCTTGAATTTAGATTTATATCATTCTTTTATTTTTAACACTTTAAAATATAACTTTATAAGTAAAATCTCTGGATTTAAAATTTAATTGTAGATGGTACTTATGTATAAAAAGGGGCTTTTTTAGGAATTTAACAAGCGTTTTTTTTTTTTAGTAATTTTTTTTAAGTAATAAATCAGGGACTCTTATAACAGGTTTTTGGGTTTTATTATGACGTCGACAGGTAGTACGGTTTTCCAAACTCTGTGCACAGAGTTCGGAAAACTTTTTTATGTGCTTTTGTTTAGACCACATAAGGAGCTCTGAGTTACATAAAAAGCTCTGAGTTACACCCTGTTGGCGCAAAAGCTCATAACTTCTCATAACTTCTGTACTTTTTCAAACTCTTACTCAGATAGTTAACTTATCTTTGTCCTGACAAAAAATAATACCAAAAATTAAGAAGTTTTTCTTTTCTTAATATAATGAGAATCTGTCTCTTACAAATTCTACTGAAAATTTATAAACCTTAAAAATAACTAAAAAACTCGCGTAACATATTATAATTACACTTAAATCGTACAGATTTATTACAATATCCTTGGCATAAAAGAGTATTCTAGCATTTTACGTAATATTATCATACTCCTCCTTGATCCTTTAGGTCACACAAATAGTAATAAGTATATATATTTTTATATATGTATTACTATTTATATATATGTGCACTTTGCTTGCTTCGGAAACATCCTCATTTTGGTTTTCACTTTCTTTCACAATCTTTTCGTAGTTGTTGTTTGCATCTATTTCTACGTCAGAAATAAGGCATAGTGACTGAGTTTCTTTTTGAGATTCACATAACGCGAAACTCTAACCACTTATACAATTTGTTGTAGAAGATGTTTTACATCTTTGGTTATGGCAAATGTTTTTAATGTTTGACATCTTTGATTATATTCAAAGTGCCATAAAATGTTTTACTTCTTTGGTTATATACAAAGTACCATAACCAAATTGAAGCCAGTTAACACTGGCTTCAACTTGATTATGGCACTTTGCACTAGTTGGTTTTAAAAAAACTTTAATACCAGTTTTGTTTGTGCCATTTTCTGTAAGAATTATTTTTCCTAATCCTTTGATACTATATTAATAACTATATATTTTTTTATTGGTCTTATTCCACTTTTTTTGACAGCAGCATTGTACTAATATACTGCTTCCGATATTTTCGTTTATTCTGCTATGGTTTCTTTCTACAATTTCGTTCCCTACAGGGTAATTGGCGGCTCAAAACACAATACGTACTCCCCAACTATCAAGAAAACCTCTCATTTTTTCAGTCTTAAATGTTGCCTCATTGTCTGTTAATATTTCAGACAACGCTCCTCGTTCACAAAGATAAGTCAGAGAATTTGAATTATGGCAACACTTCCGTATGAACTTGACAGTTGGTGCCACAATACATATCTTGAAAGTTCTCAATCATATTTACTCAAAAATTTTAAGTTTTATAATGCGTGACATCTATGGCTAATCTTTTCCAACTTTCTTCAACATTTAAATTACCATTCACACACTGTTTATTTTTTACCATTCACCCACAGATCATTTGACTGACGCGGTTTGCAACTTTCTGTTTCCATTTAAACTTCTTTTTTAATAGCATTTGGAATCACTTCACTAACAAAGTTTATGTATGATTTGCTCCAAAATGTCCATGTTTATAGGATGTCATCCCCAGTCAACTTATTCAATCATTTGTTTCAAACTCTTGTTAAAGCGTCAGCTAAGTTATCATTTAAAGAGACAAGACTTATATCAACTTTAATATCGTATTTTTCAAGTAGTTGTTTCATCACGTTTTGATAAAGAACTTCCATCAGTCAACACCTTTTCTTTCTTGTTATGCACAGCCCAATCACCACTAGCTGGGTTGCAACTTTTAACCTAAGCACAGACTTCTTGAACACCCCTAACTTAACCCTAACACTGACATTCTCATCACAAACTTCATCATTCAAACTTCTTAAACTCTTCGTTAAACTAACAAATATTTTTTTTAAATGGCTACAAACAACTCTCAACCAACCACACTCTGGTAAATGACACACCAATTGTCCTCAGACTGAAAACACTATTTTCCTGGTTAACTATTTTGGGATTTCTTTAATTTGATTTTCTCTAGACGATATCAGTTTGTTGCTAACTTTTTGGAGACATAATACCAATACACGGACCCCATTACTGAAAATCTGTTCACCTTCTTTGCTCTCCAAACCATATTTTTTTAAATATCTCCAGACATAATTATGATTCAACACATTCTCATCAATAAAAATGTCCACTTAAGTGTCATTTTTTTCACCAACTCTTCTCGACCAATAATGACGTTTACAACGGATTTCATAATCTTTAGCGAGACATTCGATCCAAAACCAAGTCGTGTTAAAAAATAACTTTTGTTGCAAAATACCTATAGAAAGATGTTGCTCAGTTTTCAACAAGATATAAGCATTACGTAGATTCATGATCGCTAGTGTGTTTTCCATTCTTCAAAATTATCTCAACTTATCAATGCACACATCTGCATCTATTGTAAGCCTCAATGAAATTGTTAGCTTCTCTTCAATACAATACAGGTCGAACATTATTATTTTGTTTTTTTGAATGACAGACATTAAATAAATTTCTCCTTGAAGCGGTTTTATCACATTTTCATCATACTCAAAAAATTATTTTTGCTTGATCCATTCCTGGATCAAGCAGAAATGGTTACTTCCATTCATTTGGGTCCGTCTCAATTTCTCCATTTCCATTTGACTTTCCATCCAATACCATAAAACTATATTTCTTGATTTTTTACCATAAAACTATACTTCTTCATTTTAATTTCAATTTTTGTTTGAAACTAATAAAAAATCAACTCCATAACTTAATGGAACTGATTGCGAGCATCATATCAACTCCAAACGGTCAGAAATCTACCAAAAAAAACTTTGTCCCGTATCTCATATAATCTCGATATCATTAACCCCTAGTCACAGATGTGGATCAAACACATTGACAAACCTTTTCTTTAAAAGTTACGAGCTTTGGAGAATTTAAACTTTTATTTTGATTTTTGGATAAAAACCGTTATTTAAAATTGAACATCTTGGTTCGCCATAGCTGTCGCCACCATAACATTAACTTTCGAACGAATAACAAATAATACGCTAGTTCTACTGTTCGGAAGCAAGATCGCGCAAATTTCTTGCTTCTGCACTCATTTCCCTGCATATTTAGGCATCTCAAAGCCACATGTTTTTTGTCACCACATTTTAAACAGCGAAGATTATCTTAGAAGGTAAATTCTTTGCGTATAACTAATTCTTCGCAATGTAGTGTAACCCTCTGCAGTTGTAACATACTCAAGGCACTTTTGTTGCATGATGCTGAAATATAGCATTACTGTCAACTTTTTTCACGCTGTTTAAAGCAACTCTCACTTTAGGTAACATAATATTGATTTGGTCCATCACTGCTCAAAATCTTAATAACAAAACTTCGGGTAATCCCACGACCAAACGCACTGACTTATCTGACAATATAACAATATAAGCCAATTACTTTAAATCAGCCAAAAGTACATCAGCTTTATATTCGTTATACAATTTTTGTTTCATAAAAAGCTCATATGCACTGTCAGCATCCACAAAGAATGCTGCAAGCAGCACTCGCTCGGCTTTATTGGCATCTTGCTTATCTTCAACAGTTAAAGCGTCATAAACAAAATAAGTAGTTTTTTCATAAAAGAATTTGTAAAAAGTATTTTAAGCTTTTTGCTTCTGCGATTCAGCAACAACTTTGCATCGTTCTTTTCATCCACAAAGTAGCATCTGAAGTTTTGTTTTACGTTTCGAATATATCGAATAATTTCATACTTGATGCCGTGCCCGATTATCTTGTAATTTTCTCACGTAAACACAACACTAAAATTAAAAAGTTTTACTTTTCTTAACGCAATGAAAACGTTTCTCTTACAATTTTACAGACAATTTAAATTAATTTATAAACCTTAAAAGTAAATATAAATAAGCGTAAACATATTATAATTACACTTAAGCAGTGCAAAAATATTTACAGTAACTATCGACTAAAAAGCGACTTAAAATGCAACCTACTTGACAAGAATATTCTAAAATTTTATGTAATATAATCCAGAGCCGTCCTTAGATAATGCGAGGCCTGGTGCAAAACATTTTTGCGAGGCCTTCTTGAAAGTCATTATTTTAGGCGCTTTGACGAAGAAAAACTTTTTCTCTTACTGTCTGAAAAGAGGTTGTATAAGTGCAAAACATAAATTTCGGTTTGGTAGAACTTTGAGTTGTTACATTCGCATATGTTTTCAAAAAGGATCGAGTGCTTTATAAAATAATCTATAATAACAATAAAGTTCATTCCTAAAGTTATTAAAGGCTAAGCAATATAAAATAAATAATAATATTTGTCTGACAAGAAATTAATGAATTGGAATAACAAATAAGTTTTTTCTTTTTTTGGGTAATTATTGAATAACAAGTTATAAACAATTTAACATATTTTTACAAAATAGTAATCTTATTCGCACAATATTATGTCTACGGCAATCGATATGAAGGGTGCTCATAGATAGGTAGATGTTATATAATGTGTTCACGCTGTAAAATAAAAGGCATTAATTTTATTATAGAATACTGGCAAATATTTATAAATAATAATAGAGTGTTATTAATACTGTAAAAACAATTGTCTAGGGTTAGATAATTTTTTAAATTGCTTCAAAAAGATAAAAACTTAGATGTCACAATTGATAGCCTTTCTTGATCCATAGACGAAATTAATTATGTCTTAATAAGTTTCAAGCGTGAAAAACTCCTTCTGCGCTTGCCACGGTTACAGGTATAGTTAGAAAAATTCTATACGTTATAAATACATTCGGAAGTGGGTTTTGAATGTGGTGAATAAATCTCAAAATCCTTGCAGTTGTTTCCACCTCAACCAGTAGAAGTTCTCAAAGAACCTTAAGTTAATAAAAATGGTCATTTCCACAAACATTCTTTTCTTCTTCAAATCTTAGGAACAATTTTAGGTCTTTAGACCTTTGAAACAATTTTTCATCTTTTACTACTTTTAGTTTTTTAGAAGATAAAAAAATGCAAACATTCTATTGTAATTAGTTATTTGTTCAAAACTTCTGCAATAACAAAAAAATACTCCACTTTAAACATTTGATTAGAGGTTCTTTCCATTTCATCTCCTTCGTACTCAAACATCTTTCTTTTCTTTTTCTGCCTGGCTTCTTTGAAATTTGAATCTACACCAAGAGTTTCACAAAGTTTTGTTGCTAACAATGTTACCGCCACAAAACCTAAATCTAAGTTTCTGAAAGGAACTGAACTACCCTTTGAAGAAACTGCAATGCAACTCCTAGGTGCATTTTTTGAGTCTTTAGGCTTTTTGTCATAACTTTTTTCGTTCATAACTGGTGTCTCGCTATTGGCTTTTTTTGGATCCTTCGTAAACTCAACTAGTTAAACTAATGCAGTATGAACTTCCTTAATTTGATATTGAAGCGCTTTTACGCTTCCCAGTTTACTTTCCTAACGATTGTCACAGGACCATTATACAGCCACATTTAGTACGCATTGAATAAAAATTTGCCATTGCATTTTTGCCGAAGAAAAAAGTACATAAATTCTTTGCTCAACAGCAAAAATCGTCAAAGGTTTAGATAATCCTTTTGCTGCGTTTAAAATTAGGAAGTTAAGGCTATGGCTAGCGCAGGACATGTAAAATACTTTTGGATTTAATTCTAATATGTGTGCCAATATCTAAGAGTGAATACAGTTTACTCAGTGAGTGAGAACTTTTTATATTGGAACTGTTGTCACACCATTGTCTGCTCTAGTTCCTGATTTGCAATCCAATTTCATCTAACTCTTTTAAAAGAACATTAGTTAGATTTTTTTCTCGTTGTTGATTTAACGTCTAAGAATCCAAGGAAATGTTCTTCGATGCTTAGATCTTCATTTTTACTCTTAAGAGAATTTACATTCATTTTAATTTTTAAAAATCGCATGACCAATGATAACTGGACCTTCTGACTAAGACTCGGTATGCAGTCTATTCATTTTTTAACTTTTTTTATTTAACTTATTTTATTAATTTTATTTTACTTAAGCTACATTTGAATTTTATTTTAAATTCATTCATTTAATTCGTTCTCGTTTCATTTTTTTTTTTTAATTTTGTTTTTTCTTCTTTTATAGTTTTGAAAAACAAAATGAAATTTTTGCCTGATCTAGTAATTATTTTTTTTTTTTAGCATTTTCACTTTTAAAAAAAGTATTTTATAGCCGTTAAACAAAAGAACTTTCAAAGCTTTGATCAATGATTTGCATTTTTTTGTTCGCTATTATCACATACGGAAAAAAATCATGTTAATATTTTTTTTATTCAAAAATGATTGCACGGGAAATTAGATATTTTTGGCACGTATATTATTGTTGTATTATTTTCATTTAACCAAAACTTTTTCTTATTGTTTAACAACAGGAACGCCATTTATTTTTTAACAAGAGTAAGGCTTTGCTGCGCGAGGCCTTACTCTCGTTAACAATAAGTAAAAGTTTTGATTGAGGCTTTCCTAACCGTGAGGCCTGGAGCATCTGCTCCACTCGCGCCAGCCTAAGGACGGCTCTGATATAATCTTACTACTTATGAAATGATTAGTAATTTAGAATTAGAAATTTTTAATTTTTTACTCTTATAAAATAAAGTCATAACTTTTTTATAAAAAGATAATGCAAAAGTTGCGTAAAAAAGGCTACGCTCTTAATCATTTAAAAAGCTATTCTTTTATTCAATACTTCATCGGATATTTTTTAGTTTTATTTTTACTAGGGTATTTTGTTTAAAACATTTCAAAAATTGATTTTTTTATTTATTAAAATTAAATTATATTCCAACAATCCAGGCCCGTAGGAACAAAATTATATGGGGGGGGGGGGGGGGAATAGTATTGGGTAGGTTAAATAGTAGTAGGTCAAAAATTTTTGTCAAAGGAACCTACGCTGAAAATACGGATAACAAATTAGGTTTTTTCTATCCTTTTTTTTCTTTTATCTCTTAATTTGTAATCTTTTTTTTTTCTAAAAACTAACTTCAAAATTATTTATTTGAAAAATTATTGGATGTCCAAATGCCTCTGCTGCTCCTCCACCCACCCCCTCCCCCCACCCCCCCATCCGGTTGCTACAGGCCTGCAATCAACCTAGTTTTTTTAAGTTTTTTACGATTGAGTCTAAGAATAGTCTAAACCCAGAACTTATGGAGAACTTTTTTAAAGTAAAATATTTAACTTTTGAGTTAAAAAAAACTCAATTACTAGAATTAATATACTTTCCATCAAATAATATACTAAGTGAAATTTTAAGGTTATATCACATGAGATTATGGATACGTGATCAAACAACTTAAAAAGCTACCTCGTATGATATTTAGTTATTAGAAGGTAGATGTCTTTAATAATTTCTGTTCCACATTACGTTAATATTCCTCAATCGGCACCTTTATTTTCTCTCTCTATTTCACTCTCTCTCTCTCTCACTCTCTCTCTCTCTCTCTCTCTCTATATATATATATATATATATATATATATATATATATATATATATATATATATATATATATATATATATATATATATATATATATATATATATATATATATATATATATATATATATATATATATATAATATATATATATATACATATTATATATATATATATATATATATATATATATATATATATATATATATATATATATATATATATATATATATATATATATATATTATACAAACTAATTCTGCATTTAAAATTTTTTTTGAACAAAATTTTTTTAAGGTGTCGCACAAGAGCCTTAACCATCAGACAAGTCTCTAATATTATTAAAAAAATCATTTCTTTAAAAGTATATATAGGGTCAGGAAGCAAAATTGTTTAAAAGATTTAAGAATAGTTATTTTGCAGATAAGTTATTATTTTAGATCCACATGACATATTAAAAAATATATATTTTTTGATAACATTAGGGACCTGTCTGATATTTAAGGCTCTGACGCAACCCCTAAAATAAAACTTAAGTTTAAAATTTTTTTAAATACAGTATTATTTTATTATAAAAAACGCATTTAATTTTTTATTTAGGCAAAATAAAAAAATACTTTGTCCATCTATATGATGTTAATGATTAAAATAAGATGGATATGTTTTAAGGGACCAGTGGTTATACCATTATTAGATTGATAATCTAATAATGGTATAACCACTATGTTAAATACTACTAATAAATGTAACTTTAACATAGATGTCTCAAAATATTTATATGAAACACTAAGACAAATTAATAATGTCACAAAGTATTTGTATGAAACACTAAGACAAAATAATGATGTCCCAAAAGTAAAAATCAAATCCGAGTTAAAATATGCACATTATAAATGTAGAAAAAACTAACAAGAAGATCCTTTGTTTACGAGAAAAATAAAACCTTTGAATTTAATTTAAATCTAACATGACAAATAAAAAGTTATTCTTGTATGTAAATATTGGAAAAATAAACCCTAAAAACGTCATGATGAATAGCTTAAAAAATAAAAAACTGAACACAAATATAAAACATAATCAGAAACAATCATAAAACATAATCACAATATCAATGAAGCATAATCACAAATATAAAGCATAATTACAAATATATAATATAATTACATGTAACAATAAAACATAATCAGAAACAATCATAAGACATAATCACAATATCAATGAAACATAATCACAAATATTAAACATAATCACAAATATAAAAACATAGTCACAAATATAAAAACATAATCACAAATATTCATAAAAAAATTAACAAAAACAACATTAGGAAAAAGTGTCTTGTTTATCAAATAATCTTAAACGGGGTTATTATAATAACAGTTACACAGTTATTCAAGTAATTTTTGGCTTGAATTTTTTTACTACTTTATGTAAAAAATTTTAATAAATTTTTTTTTATAAAGTGAATAAAATTTACAGATTACTTCGAAACATCTGGCTACTTAGCATACTTTAACGTCGCCGTTCATAAGACTAAAAACAATCAAATTAACGCTTAAATTCAATTAGATATTTTTTATAATTGTTAAATTAATACAGAGTTTACTAGTCTAGAGTTTCTTTAACTAATGTAAATGTATTATCCCGATAATACAAGTCGCAAATCATCAAAAAAAGGGTTTGCGACGTGTTTTCATGCTTGCAAACTTATTTATTATGCCTTCATAATTTAATTTTTTTCCAACCTTGTTTTCAATCGACAGCATTGCTAAGGAAGACAAACGTTCATCGACCATTATTAACCTATTTAAAGATACAATGAAATATAGCTACATGTATTTAATATAGTTAAGCAAGATTATTTATACTAACCTATGAAATGTTTTAATTAGTTTTAACTTGCTGAAGCTACGTTCTGCACTTGCAACAGTGACTGGTAAAGTAAGAATGACTCGTAACGCAATAACTAGATTAGGATAAGTTTCTTGCAACTCTTCTTTGTAGATGTAGTTTAGGAAATCATGTGAAGATTTTAGAAAAGTATTTTTTTCCTCTGTTATAACAATGAAAAATCGTTTTAACTCCATTTCTAAATCCTCAGAATCTATATCATTAAGCTTTATTTGCAAACTTTTGCAATATACAGACAGAGAATTTTCATTGCAAGCTTTGAAAGTCAAAAAGCTTTGTGGCAATGTTGATCTGTTCAAAACGCTCTTTTACTGATACAATTGACATATCAATTAGTGGCAAAAAGAAATCTGCTTTATACTGATGTTCAGGTTGCCGAGTGTGATCAACGCACTCGTATGAATAAATTGTTTTTTTTTTCGTGAACGCACTCTGCGATTTCTGACGCCTTAATACATGCGTCAGAAAATCCATTTTCACGATACTCATAAAGAAATGAATTTGGTACCTTTATTTCACAAGCTAAGATGTCGAGAGATACTGCAGGAGACTGAAGCAGCTTACTTAATTTGTTGATTTGAAATAAAACGCCATACCAAATAATGATTGATAATAAGAAAGGCCATGTTCTAATATTTTCTGTCAGTGATCGTACTTCTGTGGCTTTGCCCCATCTCTCTTTTCTAATCTTTCAAGTGCCTCTAAGATTTCTTTTAAATAATAGCGAAGTGGTTTAACACAGTTTATTCTACTTTCCCATCTGGTATCTGATTGTGGTTTGACAGAAATTGCCGTGCATGATTTTAAAATTTCCCATCGAGAAGGAGACGATGAAAAGAGTGTATATAACCTTGAAAGAACACCAAAAAAGAAATTGCACTGATGGATGACAGTGCACCATCAACAATAACAAGATTGAGTGAATGGTTTGCACAAGGAACATATAAGGCCTAAGGATTCATTTCCAGAAACATTGCTTGAACACCTTTTACTTTTCCTTTCATATTAGCACCATTATCATAAGATTGACCTCGACAGTCTAAAATATTTAAATCCCAATCTTTTGCCTGATTTAAAAATGCATCAAAAAGCACTTTTCCAGTGGTTTCATTTACTGTGAGATATCCAAAAAAATTTTCGGAAATGTCGATACCTACTCCAGGAGTACATGTTTCTGATCGCAGAATAATGCTCATTTGTTCTTTGCGCGAAATGTCTGGCGTACAATCTAAAATAATTGAATAGTACTTTGCCTTTTTTACCCTAGATAGGTTTTTGGATTCAATCTCCTTGGCTAAAAGTCTAATCAACTCGTTCTGTGTGTCATTGCTCAAATAGTGCTCCTTGGTATCTTTGTCCTGAATTCTTTGCATAAGCTCATTGAGAACGGTATCGTACTTAGCCAGTAATTCAAACACCCCAAGAAAGTTTCTACTGCTCTTAGAACCAATGGTTGTGTCTGAACCACAGAATGCAAGATTTCTTGCATAAAGAAATAAGGTAATGTCAAGTATTCTTTCTAACACAGCTCTCCAAAATGTCCGCTCTTTATGAAGCAATTTTTGATGTTGCTCGTCTATGGTAGCTTGATTTGCTATACCTGCATTACCAAAATTATGGAAAAAAATTAAATGAGAATAAAAAAAGTAACAAAACAATAAATTAAAAGAAATATCAGTTAACCTTTCCGTAAAGTCATCCATTGTTCAAAGCACTTAAAATGTGCACTGCATGTTTCGTGTTCTTAACGTTTTTTTGATAAGCCTTCCCAAGTGTTCATTCCTTGTCGAAATGGTGAAGAGGTTATCCCAAAAAGTTTGCAGCAAAAACAAAACACTTTATTGCTATTCAAAGAATATATGAGCCATGTCCGTTCGAAGCTTTCTCCATTCTTTATCTTGCGATTATAATAATTTATTGAAAATCGTCTTCTTTCTAAATTGTATGGAAAATCAATTTCAATTTTTTTGAAACCCCGTTTAACAATGTCACACCTTTGTGCGTCGGAAACATTATCATTAAAAGTTTTTTATTAATAGTTACAGTAACAATATACATTTCAATATTTTTATTATAAAAAATACAAACAAACGAAAAAATTAACTTTTGATAAGGGTCCCTAAAAATGCTAGCCCCCCCCCCCCTCATTGGGGGTGTTGGGGAGCCTAGCCACGGCTCTGCGTCTGATGGCGATCTAAACTATACAAATCAAAACATTACAAATAAGAGAAAATTAGTACGCTACTGTTTTTATGTTTTAAACTATATTAATATTTATTTACAACAAGAGATCACAGTAAATGATCATATAAACAACAAACCAACATACAAAAAGATAGGCATATTTTATTAGCAAAATCTAGTTGTAGGGAATGGAATCATTTAACATAAGAACCATAAAACGTAAACGTATTTTTAAACCATATAAATGACTGTTTCAAAATTATTTAAAAAATCTTTATTTTTATTTATTTTTATTATTATTTCGGGCTCTTACAATTGTTAGAGCAATTTTCGTTTTGATTTTTTTTAAGCTCAAAATATAAAAAACTGCTTGCTCTTAAGACCAACAAGAAAGACGTTCCTCATATATGTTTTACAAATTTAATCCAATCACCCTTTTTGGATTCTAGTGACAATCAATTGAGCCCAATTAATTTCAAATCCTTTCCTCAATTAAAACAAGAACTCATAAAACTTCTGTTTCAGATACAGCCTCGTGCGCGCATACTTTATAATATACATTTGATTGAATAATCTATTATTGAAGTGAAAGGAAGGATTTATGTGGGGAAAGGTGACTCTGAAGGGTAACTGTTAATCTAAAATTCATTTAATTACGAATTTCTATTAATTAGCTAAATCCGATTTATGGAATGCTTCTTAAACATTAGCAATAAAAAGGACCTGGAGACCTGGCAGCAAAATGGATCACAGCAAAAGAACTGTCAGATGTTAAGTAGTAGTAATTCTACTGAATTGAATAAAATTTATAGACTAGAAAAAAGTAAATAAATAAATAAAGTCTACGGAATTGAAGTATAATAAAGAAACAACTAAAAAACCTACGAATCTACTAACTAAAAAGATCCTATCAACATCAGGTATGGCTGTAACACTTAAAGAAATAAAAAAAATGATGAAAGAAATGCTTAATGATTTTAAAAAGGAAACTTTAGTTTTATTAAAAAACCAAGAAAAAACAGTAATTGATATTATTAGTGCAAATACAAAAATATTAAACGAACGATTGGATAAATTTGAGAAAAATATCACTCAAAATGCAAACATGATTAAAAAAATTGAAATAGAGCTTGAAGATATAAAAGAAAGTTTAAACTTCAACGAACACGTAATTGATAAAAAGATTGGAAGTAACAACAAACATTTTTTAAACAAAATCGACATCAACAAACAATTAGAGAAAGAAAGAACTAGTAATGAATTTTTAAACGAAAAAATCCGTAACCTCGAAGATAGATCGCGGAGAAATAACTTGAGAATTGAGGGAATATGTGAAGACGAAGTAGAATCTTGGGACAAAACCGAAGAAAAAGTTCATTCATTTTTTCTACAAAAACTGGGTATAAAGAGTATTGAAATTGAACGAGCACATCGCACTGGGCCAAAAAAAGATGGACGTTCGAGGGTGATAGTTTTAAAACTTCAACAATACAAAGACAAAGCTAAAATTTTGAAAGAATCAGCTCGTCTCAGAGAAACAAACATTTATGTAAACGAGGATTTTTCTCGCGAAACAGTTGCAATCAGAAGAAAACTATTTGCGGAAGTAAAAGAACGACGTTTAAACGGTGAGAATGTTTCGGTTCGTTACGATAAAATTATTTCTTTTAAAACTAATATTTTAAAAAACGTTCAAAACAAATAATCGAATTACGCATTCTAAAAAAGAAACCTTAACCTAATTTTAATAATCATGGCTTTTATGAACGATTTTGAATCCATTTCTTTTAATTTTTTTGAAGGAAACCACTTTTCCTCTGATAAAAACATAGATCCAGATAATAATTTTTATTACGATACTTTTACGGATTGTGCTTATTTTTATCCTAAAGAGCTTGAAGGTTTTCTTTTTCAGAATGCAATTAAAAAAAGTTCCAATCAAATTAGAATTCTCCACCTCAATATAAGAAGCTTAAATCGGAATTTTGAAAAACTTTTAAATTTATTAGAAGAAACAAAAAATCTATTTAATATCATTTGTTTAACTGAAGCATGGGTTACATTAAACGATTTTGACAATAATTTTAATATTCCTCATTTTAAAATCTCACAAGAAAGAAAAACGAGTAAACGAGGTGGAGGGCTTCTAATTTATGTTCATGAAAGTATCTTTTATAATATGAGAAACGATTTAAGCGTCTCCGATGGCGATAAAGAAGTTTTAACAAATGAACTTTTACTCGAAAAAACAAAAACCTTTATACTAAGCTGTTGTTATCGACCACCTGACGGCGTGAGTGAAAACTTAAGCATGTTTTTACAACATATCGTAAATACTAGCAACGCAGAAAAAAAAAAGAGCTTTGTAATTGGGGACTTTTATATGAATTGTTTTCTTTATAACGATGAGTATAAAGTTAAAAAATTTTATGACACAATTTTTGAAACAGGGTCTATACCCTTAATTAATCGCCCTACTAGGGTAACAATAAACTCGGCTACCCTAATAGATAATATCATTACAACAGATATTTTTAATAAAGATATTCAAAAAGGTATTTTAAAAACTGATATATCCGATCATTTTCCTATATTCCTTATTATAAACTCAAATTTAGAAAAAAATATTAACACCCCTACAGTTGTAAGAAAACGTATCTTTAAACAAAAAAACTTTGAGCTATTTAAAGATCAACTATCTTTGCTCCATTGGAATCATATTGATTTTAATGACAATGCAAATAACATCTACGAAGCATTTTATAAAACATTGTTTTCCGTTTACGACGCTAATTTTCAAATTGTTGAAAAAATAATAAAAATTAACAAAAGCTCAAAAAGTCCCTAGATTACGAAGGGATTAAAAAAATCGTCAAAAATTAAACAGAAGTTGTATATTAAATATTTAAAAACAAAAACATCTGCTAGCGAAAAAATATACAAAAACTACAAATATCTATTTGAAAAAATACGTAAAAACTTAAAAAGAAATTACTACTCAGAACTAATTAATAAATTTAAAAACGATTTGAAACGCACATGGCAAATTATGAAAGAAATTACTGGAAAACAAAAATCGTGCTTAGGTTTTCTGCCGCAGATGATTAAAGTTGATAACATAAGTTTATATGACCCAAGAGCCATATCCCATAAATTTAATAAATTTTTTATTGGGATAGGTCCTTCCTTATCAAATAGGATTTCAAATACGACGGCTTCTTTTAATGATTTTCTCGTACCTATGGATAATTGCATTTGCTCTGATGAGTTATCTTCAGAATTATCTTTTGAGGAATTTGAAGTAGCTTTGAATTCTGTGAAAAGAAACAAAGCAACAGGAGCAGATGAAATTAATGGAAACGTAATTATAGATTGTTTCGATATATTAAAACATATTCTTTTTAAAGTTTTTAGAGCTTCTATAAATCAAGGAATTTTTCTAGAACAATTAAAAGTTGCTAAAGTTACTCCTATCTTTAAAGAAGGTGACAGATCAAATATTAGCAACTATTGACCCATTTCTGTTCTTTCGGTATTTTCAATAATTTTAGAAAGAATATTGTCTAATAGAATATACAAACATCTCAACAAAAATAACTTACTGTACAACAAACAATTTGGTTTTAAAAAAGATAACTCAACAGAGCATGCAATAATCCAGTTTGTGCATGAAATCTCAAAATCTTTTGAAAAATCACAGTACTTGTTAGGTATCTTCATTGACCTATCAAAAGCTTTCGACACGGTAGATCATCACATTCTGCTTCAAAAACTTGAATATTATGGAATTAATGGTATTGCCTTAAAATGGTTTAGAAGCTATTTAACAAAAAGAAAACAATTTGTAATTAGTAACGACGGCTATCAAAATAATTGTCTTGATATCGTCTGCGGTGTTCCTCAGGGTTCAATCCTCGGGCCCCTACTTTTCTTGATATATATAAATGATCTGAATAAAGCTTCTAACCTTATAAGCATTATGTACGCAGATGATACCAATCTATTCCTCTCAAACAGTAATATATACGAACTCTTTACTACTATGAATAAAGAATTAAAACATATATCAAACTGGTTTAAATGTAATAAGCTAACTTTAACTATTAATAAAACCAAATGGACTCTATTCCATTCGCATGCAAAAAAGCGATTTTTACCAATAAATTTGCCGCAACTTTTTATTGACGAAATTGAAATAAAAAATGATTCCGTTACAAAATTCTTAGGTGTTTATCTCGATGAAAACATCTCCTGGAATTAACATATTAATTATATATCTACTAAAATTTCAAAAAACATTGGGAGTCTATATAAAGCTCGTAACTACCTAAATAAAAATTGCTTAAAACAACTTTATTACTCTTTTATCCACAGTTACATAAATTATGCCAACACTGCTTGGAGAAGTACTGTAAAAAGTAAGTTAAAACTTCTTTATCGTCGTCAAAAGCATGCGATCCGCATAATTAACTATGCCGATCGTTTTACACACACAAAACCTCTTTTTACTGAAATGAGATTGTTAAATTTATTTGAACTCAATGTATTTAAAGTTTTATGTTTTGTATATCTATGGAGAAATAATCAATCCCCAACCGTTTTTAATAATACTTTCAAACTCAAACCTAACAACAAATACGATATGAGAAACATAAACTTTTTAAAAGAACCATTTTGTCACACAAAATTTAATCAATTTTGCATTGCTTATCGTGGACCCCACCTATGGAATAATATAGTTTTGCAGAATTTTGATTTACCAACTTCCTTTTACCTTTTCAAGCTCAATCTAAAAAAATGTATTATTTCACTTGATAATATACTCAGATACTTCTAATATTTTGAAAATTGTTATACAACTTGGATTCAGTACTTTCTTTATTTTAATTTTTACTTTATTTTTTAGTATCTTATACTAGTATTTATTTTGCTTGTTTGTGCTTTATAAGGTTCTGATGACAAGATCTTGTGATCTTCTTTCAGATCCTAGCTTATGTTTCATTGTAAGCAGTTTATGTATGTGCGCATCTACGCATTTGTATGTGTATATATGCTTATATTTATATATGTATGTCCGTGTTTTTTCTTATTTTAATTTAGTTGATAAATGTTGTAACACGAATTTAATTGTAACACGATATATATGGCATATGTAATTGTACTTTGACATTTTAATGTAAGCAAAATTATAAAAAAAAAAAAAAAAAGAAGATTGAGTTCAGAAATTAACGTTTTTGGATTTGAAATTTCCGAAATAATAAAGAATAGGAAACAATAAAAATAAGTTCAGAAAATAATAATTTAATGTGTGAACCCAAAACAATTAAAATATTTTAAAAGTTTATTTTTTAAATGTTTTAGTTGCATTTGTATTGTTGCCTAGTTAATAACTGGTACACTTCTAAATTATTTGTTAAATACTACATATGTAACAGATATGGAACTCAGGCTATGCGCAAAGATATGGAACGCAGGCTATGCGCAAAGATATGGAACCCAAGCTATGCGCAAAGTGCTGATCAACTATTATCTTTTAAATGATATTGCAATTATCCTTTAAATAACTTGCGTTAACCTAAAGGTAAATAAAATAAACCCGCTAAAATAATTCCTTATTAGTAATTTATCTGTTCAAAGCATATTAATGTTTTGTTTGTAACATACTGCAGATTTAATTTAATTTGCTTTTAATTTTTTAAACTGCACTTGAGAGCAAAACTTGAGTGCTGTTCACAAAAAAATGTTATGCAGCCGTGATGTAGTGGTTATAGTTCTGGCTTTAGAATTGGAAGTCGTCTTTTAAACGTCTTATACACGTTTTTGACATCTTTTGAACGTTTTGGACGTCTTTTGAACGTTCAAAAGACGTCTTTTTTGGTCAGGTGCTGGTTCTGGTTCGAAGCCGGCTCTGACCATATATGCATCATAAGTAAGGAAGGAGGCATGAACTTCTTGGTTAAATTCTATTCCGTGGTGCTCTATGATAAGACTGTATGGACTTCTTGGATCACCTAAATAACTAGGAAAAAAATAAGACAAATAATATAAAATAAGCAAATAACTCTTTAACCCCGAAGATTAAAGATAAATCGAGAAATAAATCTGGAGAAACCAATTACCAAATGTTTATACCAAAAATTGTTGTTATAAAATGTTTTGTAAAATGCTTAGGTTTTATAAAATCATTGTAGATGTATGTATGCAGACTTGGACTGGGCCGCCGGGATACCAGGAGATTCCCGGTGGGCCGGTTGCCATAAAAATTAGATTTTTAATTAGACTACATTTTATTTTCCGTTGATCATTATAATCGGTAAATTGAAATGTATTTAAAAAAAATGATAATTTTCATTCTGGCCTATAATAGGATATAGCCTATTATAAGCCAGAAAAAAAGTTATTATATTTTGTACTGTTATACAGATGTGCTATTGCACATCTGCCGGCTACCGGTTATATAAATTTTGAAAGCCGTCTTGAACAGATCGAAATAAGTATTATACTAATGTAAACAAACCTTATTAGTTAACAAATATTTAAGTATTTATTTTATAATTACGTAGATTTTAAATTTGTTGTTGTTTGTGTATTGTTTACAGACAGAAAAGTCACAGGTTGTTAATATTGATAATATTTTGTTGTTATAAATTTTACACTATTTATCTTTGTTGTACAGTGTATTGTGTTGGTTGTACTTTGAATTTTGCCAACAAACATTAAGTATATGAACTCATTGACGGTTTGGCAAAAGCTAACATAGATTGCAGCCTATGGGTGACACTAGTTCATAGAGCGCCATCAGAAAAAAGAAATAAACAAGGAAAAAAAAATTGGAAAAAAAGTAAAGCGTTAGATAACTTTAGCTTTACTTATCTAACGTTAATTCTTTATGACTTAGTTTAAATAACTTTATTATTATTTAGCATAAATTAACGTTTTAATTTTATATTTTCACTTTATAATACTTATAAACACGTTTTTTTTTTTGTTTTTTTTTGAATAAGAAACCAGTTTATAAGAAACTAGTACTAGAAGCCCTAAAATTATTTGATTATTTGTGTGGCCTATGTTGACTAATGTGTGCGGTCGATAAATTAAAATCCATTATATAGGTCTTACGTTTGGATTTGATTTGCTAGCCCATAAGCGCAAGAAGTGAGTGTGTTTAGCTTTCTATTCACCATATTTGAAATGGGCGAAAACATATTGAGACTGAACGGTACATACTAATGCACTACACCATCACACCTGTAGACATCATCAGTTTCTAATATTAGTAAACTAAATTTTTTTTTTTTTTACTCATTAGCTTATTAGCGTTCGAGTCACCCAAAGGAGGATGGGCAATTATTCTAATTTTTAGCCAAAAGACAATCACCTAAGAAACTGTCTTAAAAATCCCAGCAGTAGAAAACAGCGACAGCCACCAAAATTTTGAAAAATGATTTGTTTCTTATTTTATTGTAAATTTATGTTGGCATTATCCTCATCACAATTTTCTTGTGAAAAGTTGAAATTAAAATATGTTTTAAACATATTTCAATTTCAACTTGTATGTATGTATGTATGTATGTATGTATGTATGTATGTATGTATGTATGTATGTATGTATGTATGTATGTATGTATGTATGTATGTATGTATGTATGTATGTATGTATATATGTATGTATGTATCTATTATGTATGTATCTATTATGTATGTATGTATGTATCTATTATGTATGTTTGTATTATGTATGTACCACTAATAAAAAATATAGCAAAAAAATTTGCTAAAAACTATAATCTTTTTTGAACTAAAAAGTAAAAAATAAACTTTTTGATTAAAATTTAATAGTTCAGTAAACTAAAGATTGACAGGTATGTTTCTAAATAAATCTTGTGCAGACCTGTCAATCTTTAGTTTACTGAACTATTAAATTTTAATCAAAAAGTTTATTTTTTACTTTTTAGTTCAAAAAAGATTATAGTTTTTAGCAAATTTTTTTGCTATATTTTTTATTTTCTACTTTTTAGTCTTAACAAATTTTTCATATGAAATACAAAACTAAAAAAATTATTAAAAAAATTAAAAAACTAAAATACAAACCTACAAGCAATCTTGCCTATCTAAAAAAAAAAATTTATTAGTAAAAAATTTTTTTTTAAAATAAATAAACCCGCAAGCAATTTAGTGACTAACTTTTACTAAAAAGAAAAGTTGCGAGTGGTTGAAGGACGATAAAGTTACTTTAGGAAAAGTTCATATCAAGTAAAAGAAAAGATTATAAAAAGAGATTAAAAAGAGACTGAATTGTTGAATTATACTTTGAAATTTGAATTTTTTTATTTTTAAAACTGCGTATTATTTTGTTAGCCGCCCCTAAGAAGCACGTACTTCCTTATGTATTTATTTCAAAAGTACGTCCTCATGTATTTATTTCTACCTGCCTATCGCTGCTTAGATAGGCAGGAATAAAACAATTAAAAGTCAAGGTTCGTAGGAAAATCCCATAAAAAACATCAGCATATATTAATAAACATTACAGTTAATTATAGTTAATATTATTGAATTTTACTGTTCAATTGTTTATTATAATTAAAAAATTACTCTCCTTCTACTCAATCTAACAATTATTTGTTACAACCTTTTTAAATAAATCATGTATGTTTTAAATAAATAAAATAATCGAGTATCAATGTTTGCTTATTTTTTATAGATAATTCAAACGGTGTTATCCCTAGTTTCGTTGCTAAGTAAGGGTTTCCACCACGAACTGTTATACTATGGACCATATTCAAGTTATTTAAAATAACGGCTAAGTGTAACGCGGTCCAACCATCATTTGAGCTTTCGTTCACATGTGCGTTGTGTTGTAATAAAAAAGTTAGTGCTGAAATATTTTCACCCATAACGGCAGCATGCAAGGGAATGAATCCAGAGTCGTCTTGTTGAGAAATTGAACAACCATTTTTTATTAGCGCTTTTAGACACTTGTCGCAGCATTTAAATGCTGCATCATGGATTAAAAAATTCGGGTAACATCCAAGGTCATAGATTCTTTTTTTTAATATTGTCCTTATGGTTTTACAAGAGTGTATCTGGATGTTATTTTGTAAATAATCATGAAACTCTTGTCGACGATCATGTTTCCTAATGTTCGGTAGAATCAACGAAGGCGAACTAAACGATCTTTTACTTTTTTGATTTTCATTATGTACATGAACGTTGTTTGGATTGTTATTATGGATAATATTTAAAACACTACTTGTTCTTCGATTGTTAATACTATTTTGTTCCTGTACCGAACAAACAAAAAAAAAGATATTTTTTTTGAAACTTTGCTTTTCGTCTCTATCTATAAATTGTTTCAATCTTTCCGGTTGTTTGGTGTATGAATTTAAATATGATTGATCAAAATGATTGGTTATTTTAGACTTGATTTTACTATTTACATCAATACAATCTTTATTTGATTTAATACAAAACGATTGGGTTGTTTCATTAAGCAACATCGAGTTTCTAATCTGATCGAATTGATCAATTCCAAGAATATCAAGCACTTTTTTCTTAGTTTTCCCATACGACCAAGACTCATAATGTCTGTCCAATACAATGCCATGAGACGTTTTAGAGGAAATCATGAAAACTTTGAGTATTACCAACGGTGTATTACCAGATACTTCTTAAAGCTGTTTTATAGCTATTAGTTGTCAAAAAACTAAAAAAAAAATGTTTATATTAAATAGAATGCTGTTTTTATTCTATCAAACAGAATACTTGCTTTATTAAATATAATGTTGTATATATGTTGTACCATATGTTAAAATACTGAATTAAAATAGTGCTTACAAAAAAAAAATAATCACAATTAACAAACAAACTATAAAGAAACAAAGTTAAAAACCTAATAAAAAAATATTTATATATATATATATATATATATATATATATATATATATATATATATATATATATATATATATATATATATATATATATATATATATATATATATATATATATATATATATATAAAGAACAATGGTAATATAATCTAAGACAGATCAATCAAAGTTTTTATAGAAAATTACTTACTCAAGCCGAGCTTATTTTTATTATGCTGCGCTTAATAATAATGCGAATTCATTTTCTAAATAAAAAAGTCACTAAAGTACACCATCATACACGTTGATGTTCTTTCACAATAAAAAAAAAAAACTCAGACAACAATTTGCAGGTATCTAGTGAAGCGCGTTATAACTTTTATTATTGTCTTGTCTCAGATTTACATTTTATGGTTTTAAAATGTGATTTTGGGAGGTCATAAGGAAACTGAAGTCTATGAGTTAACTTTAATTATGTCTCGTTTTATTTATACATATATATATATATATATATATATATATATATATATATATATATATATATATATATATATATATATATATATATATATATATGTATATATATATATATATATATATATATATATATATATATATATATATATATACATATATATATATATATATATATATATATATATATATATATATAAATATATATATATATATATATACATATATATATATATATATATATATATATATATATATATATATATATATATATATATATATATATATATATATATACATATATATACTTGAAAAAGTGTTAAATGAAGAAACCATACCACTAATAGAGGAGTTATAGTTCATAATTATGAATAAAATTATAATTAGAAAAACATGTCACTGTCTAGCTATCTTAATTAGAAAATTAAAAAAACAATCAAAAAATGCTGCCAAAATTAACAATCAATAAAATAAAAAAATCTTTCGAGTTTTTAAAGTACGCTTATCGCATAACAGTTGTTTATCGCATAGCAACAAACAAAATTTTTATTAGCTTTTAAAGCCTCAAGTCTGTTTGCTATTTTGTAGTTATTCACGTTTTATGATTAAAAAAATTTTAGTTTATTATAGAAGTATTTTTTTATTATAAACGTTGCAGAACAAAAAAGTTAAGTTTATTACAAAATTTATTTATTGAATGTTTGTTCAATGCATAATTCATTTAATGATTATTCAATCTTCCCCAAAAGTTATATTTACTAATTTTGTAATGCTTGTTTTTTTATTTTTCAAAAATACACTGTTGCTATGTAATTTTTATTATGCATAACATAAAAATAAGTCTTTATATTTAACGAAGGTATTTAATTAACGATACTTAAAACGGTCATTTCAAATTAAAAGTTAAAAAGCAAGACCGGAATAAAAAAAAATCGGTGGATGTAAGCGCCAGGGCTAGGGTTAAGGTATCTATATTCATTGACTTAATTTTCCTTGGATAATTAATTCAATGAATGTAAGTACACGCGCAAAAAAAATATGATAAAGAAAAATATAAACAAAATGTTTATTACACTACAAAAATATCAACATTAAAACACTAATTATAGTTATAAAGAAAGCTAAATAATTTTAAAGTTGTTTAGAAAATAAAAAAATAAAAAAAATGGTTCAAAATTGATATTTTTGTGAATTTATAAAAAAACGATAAGTTTTATGGGATTTCCGCAATTTATTTCCGCTAACAAGTTCCGCTATAAACAAACTTCAAATAACAAATTCCGCTATTATAAATTTTCCGCAATCAAATATCAACATAATTGATAATGTAACTGTTGTAAGCATAACATTTTAAAATACTTGAGACTTTATTTAATTAAAATGTCTCATCTTTTTCAAAAGTTCAAATATTTATAAGTTACAGCATATTTATTAAAAAAAAGTGTTGCGCAGTGTCAAGAAAATGTCAGTGCTTTTTTTTGTTTTTTTGGTAAAAAAAAAAAAAAAAAAAACGACGCTATGCAAATGCGGCATATACTTAAGTCGGAATCATTTTAACCTATAATAATAAGTTAAAAGTCCAAAATTTCGTTTAGCTGAAGTAATAATTGAGCAATCCAAGCAGCACAATTTAGTCGGCCCAACGTATTTGTAATTTTTTGGACAAACAATGAATTATAGTTGAACGTGGTTCGTGGTTATTGAGACAACAACGTTGACATAACTTACAGTTATCTTATTATGTTGGTTACTATTAGTACTGTATTATTAGAGCAACGTTAATCTAATGTAGCGTTTTGATTGGCATTGTGTTTTCTCATTGGCCTATTGTTAACATTCCGCATGTTTCACTAGATTAAGGCACAGTTAAAACTAAATTGGAGGTGTTAAATTGATCTAACGTAAGTTTATGCTTAGTGTTGCTTCGGCATGCTAGGGGGTGCTAATTAGGTTGATGTTTCAACTTTAGCACCATGCTTGTGTTACTAGATTAGCGTTAGAGTTTTAAATTTGTTTGACAATAAAAATTCAGTTGCCATTTATCTAACCATAATTCTCCCCGAAACAGTTGTCAGAGGTTAAAGATAAAACTCATTAAAGTTAAATAAAACTTCTTTTCTTGGGTAGCTATTTGTTATCTTCCAGCTTATTGCTTTAAATAAATTGCATACCAAAATCCGTACAGTTTCATCTCTAACTAGAGCGTTACAATCCAAAATGAGCTTATGAAGCATTTTTAAGTTTTTTTATCTTGACCAGAAATTATGGAAGTGCTAATTATTTTATTCTAGTTTTAGAATTAATTACAAACATATTTTAAGTGATTAGCAAAATGCTTTAAAATTAAAAGTTAACATATACGCAATTTAAAAGTGTCAAACACTATCTTCTTTAAAAGTGAGGTTATCAAACTTTATAGAAATAATGCAAAATATATAACTATTTTAACGTGTTCGCGGTAATTGTGTTAACCACACTTATATAAAACGGTTTATATTTAAATAATTCGTTATAATACAAGTTAATGTTGTTTGTAAAAGATTATTTACGTTAATACTTTTCAAAAATTAGTTGGTGTTAAATTTTTTTAAGAAGCACAGAGTCCGAAAGTCGAAATTAGTCGGCTTTAAAAAATCGAACAGCCGATACAATCGTCTAATGGATTTCCAAATAATCGACTAAAAGTTGTTTTTGACGAGTGAAAAAATAAAAGGTTTAATATCTTTTTATTCAATTTAATTTTTTTAATTTTTAACTTTTATTTGTCGATTTGATAAGATTAGCATGTATATTATAACTGTCGTATGCTGTTTTTTGTGTACTCTCTTTAGGTTTTATAAAATTCATAACATGTTAGCAATATTTATATCTAAATAAATATTCGGTTATGTACTTCTTTTTTTTTTTTTAATGTTTAAGCTATGCTTATTATTTTCATAAACACTTTCATACACAGCCGCTCCAAGTTGGCTCTGGGTCCTGGTACAAAATTAAATCATGAAACTTCAAAATCTAGATGTCTAGATGTCTTCAAAATTCATAAAATAATGTAGTAAATATGATTGGGTAGACTTTCTGATATTGAACAAGTATTTAAGGCCCTAAATCATTGGGGTATGGAAATAAATTTTCTCGTTATCAGAGCGCCCCTGCTCTCTTTTTTTTTTTTCTCCAAAGTTTTTAAAATCGATGAAAAACAATGTGATGTTGAAAAATGATGTGATGTTGAAAAATGATGTGATGTTGAAAAATGATGTGATGTTGAAAAATGACGTGATGTTGAAAAATGATGTGATTTTGAAAAATAGAAAAAGAATAAAAATTACTTTATTATTTTTATTACAATTTATTTCGAAAAAAAAACTTGTTTCTATTATTCTATTAAATCTATATAACAATGTATCGCGACGTTAGAATCATCTTGTTTTATCTCCACATTTTTTAGTTTGAGAAAAAATAAAACGATTTAAAAAATAAAAACTTTAGGAGATGGCGTATAAGTTTTTTTTTATAACTTATTTTTTTTCCGCAACGTTTTTACTTAAAACTTAGATTTCAATTCAGTAGAAAGATATTATTTTGAGGAACACAACACTATCATTAACTCAATTTTTTCAGAAAGTGGAGATAGAACAACATAATTCTAACGTCGCGATATGCAGATTGCCAAATTGTAAAAAGGTTTAAAAATTGGTGTTGGTTCAACATAAGGTGTTCATGTTGTTGGTGCATACTGTAATGATTGAAGTTCCATCCCAACCTAATATTACTGGAGAAAGCACATCAGTAAAACCACTAAAAAAGATATCTAAACCTCTAAATGAATACTTTTCGATTTTGAAAAGGGAAAATAAAACACTTCAATGCCAGCAGAAAAGTGCATGAACTATTAGGAAAAAAAACTTAAAGACCATATTAGAAATAAGGTGGACAAAATTATTTTTTCTAAATTTTTTTAAACAACCAATTTTTGTTAAGATATATTTGTTTTTATTACAAATTTTAGTTAAATAATTGCTTATATAAACAAAGTAACCTATATAACAAATATCAACCTTTATAAAACTTAAAAAATGCGGTTTTAATTTAAAACTAATTAACTTTTTAAATAACTTAAATAACTCTTTCATGTTTATACGTCAAAAGTATCACGGTGAACAAAGTTAATACAGCAACTTGACGTCATTATCCCTCATCTGGCGGGATAAACTTTAAAATTAAAATTGCGCAATTAAGAAAAAATGAAAATTTATAAATTATGATTTGAGTCTTTATTATTGAATCATCAGATATCCACGACGTTTCAAACAAGTCTGTGGATTAGTTATCACCTCTATATATAATATTGTATTTTATTTTTTATTTTTAAACTATTGTTCCCACATTCTGGTTGAATATTACTACATTATTATACAACATTACAGCGTTTATATTATCATAAAGTCAACTGACTTTTAATATTACAATGCATATTATAAATAAGCACTCTATTTGTTAAACTTCGCTCATTGTTTTTTTTTGTTTTTTTTGACTTACCCTGTTTGTAAGCCCTTTGTCCTGTATGTCAAATGTTAAGTATTGTGATTAGCACAAGAGCATTTACAAAAACTTTTCAAAAGTGTGTTTTTCAAAAGTGTGTTTTAACAGGTCTTTTAGGGGTACCTGAACAGTCATATAAATGATTGTTTGTAATATCCATGTAACAGCTTTTTTCTTTAGCACCATTTCTTAGAAGTTGGTATGTTGACTTTGATATACCACCATCAATAACTAATGCTAAGGTTAAATCAGGCAAATATCTCTATGCAGCTTCAATGGGGTTTTTATCTAAAACTTCAGCAATTTTTTTTGCAGTTTCATACGTAAATTCATTTTTTAGTTTTAATTTTGTTGCGATGTCAATAGTTTATTGATGATGTCAATAAATTTTTAACATAGTTAAACTTTTTTTTAATTTTGTTCGGTTATAATCTTTTTCAAAAGGGCAACATGGTCTTCCAACTTTATTTACTGATGATGTAGCATTTAATGAACTTTTCTCAAAACTAGTATTAAAATAGTTTGCAGCTATCTACTTTTTACGATATATTTTTATGTTTTTGCACTTAGAATTATCTAATTAAATATATTTAGATACTAGAAGAGTATCCAAGAAAACAATGGTATATCCAATAATATATCGAAGAATAAGAATATCCAAGAAAACAATGGTATATCCAATAATATATCCAAGAATAAGAATATCCAAGAAAACAATGGTATATCCAATAATATATCCAAGAATAAAAATATCCAAGAAAACAATGGTATATCATTAGGAATTAGCTTTTATTTTATTACTACTGAAAGAGAAAAAAAATTAATGAATAAATTTTAAAGTGTTAAAGAAATTCAATAGAGGAAACTAGGGGAAATGTATATAGTATTTATAGTTATTTATATATAATTTACTATTTCAAGCACTTAATATAGGTTCCTGAAATTATGTGACACTTTTTAGTACAAAATAAAAGTATTAAACGTAGAGTTGTTAACCAAAAGGTTTTGGAAAATTCCGAAAAAAAAGTTAATGAGAAATTAACTTTTTTTCGTACCGAAATAAACAATATATATAAAACCGCCGCTATTCATTTCGCAAGTTGAATTTCAAAATCAAGCTTTTTTGCTACGTAGGAAGGTAGAGCTTTCGGATGTTGCATTTGCGAATCGAGCGTTTTCGCTAAATAAAGTTTCGAAGTCCATTATGAAAATTTGTTTGCTAAATGGATAGAAGATTTAATATATATATATATATATATATATATATATATATATATATATATATATATATATATATATATATATATATATATATATATATATATATATATATATATATATATATATATATATATATATATATATATATATCATTGGCTCGTTCTCTGTTCGATAAGCCGGAATTTTGATTTTGTACTTCATGGCTGATGATTGCCGATAGGCATGAAACTTTAAGTTCCATTAAAAGTTGTTTTTTCTATATTTAAGTATATATATATATATATATATATATATATATATATATATATATATATATATATATATATATATATATATATATATATATATATATATATATATATATATTTATATATATATTTATATATATATATATATATATATATATATATATATATATATATATATATATATATATATATATATATATATATATAGGTACGCGCATATCGTGATTTACGGAACCGATTTTTTTGCTAAAATTTTGTTACTCGTTTTTTTCACTTCTTTTTAGGCAGCGTGGGGTAAACGTAATTTTGTGGTGTTTCTTTTTAGAAACATATATACACATAGATACTTTTTGGAAAGAAGAGAAGCTAATCTTTACTTTTTTAAAACTTTTATGTATGGTTACTAGACTTTTTAACAGATTATTTTGCTCCTGAATATTTGGTTGATGTTTTCACATGAATTTGCAGTCGAAGGCATGTCGTGTCCGCTTTTTTTGTTATTCAGGCAATTTTTTACATGCATTTTCTATTTATGTGCCAAATTTCAACGAAAAATAATTGGGAGCAGATATGTTACAAGGTGCTTTATTAAATATACTGCTTTTTTTAGGTAGGGTTAGACAAACGTTTTTTGTGGTGTTTCTTTTTAGAAACATATATAAATAAAAGTTATATTTGGAAAGAAGAAAGGTTAGGCTTGATTTTTATAGTACTTTTATGTATAATCACTAAACTTTTTTATTTCCTATGGGGTTAAGATCATGCGAGTTGTCTGGCTATAGCAATACATCAACTAAGCCATAACAGTTTTTATTGTGTGGCAAGTTGCACCCTCTTGCATAAATATAAGATTTTTGACATTATTTTTAAATTTTTTTGTCAATTTTTGACATTTTTGGCTGGACATCAATCCCTCTTCATTTAGCCTTCTACAAATGGTCCGGTCTGACACAACAATTACAGCTTCATGGATAAGCTTAGTGGCTTTTTTTTCTTTTCCAGGCAGATATTTCTGATATCTGAAAGGTTTGGTAAGAAACCTTTGCGGTTTGTGCAATTTTTCATTGAGAATAATTTGTATTTTGTAAAAGACATGTTTATCAATTTTTAATGTAACTATAATAATAATAACAATGTATAATGCAGGTTGTTAACCAATGGTTTATAATCAAAATTTAATATGGCTGGCGGTAAAGGTAAAGAGAAGTTTAAAGGAACAAACATTAGGTATTTACTTGTAAGTTAAGTGTAAAATTATATATTTTTAAAAAATCACAGTTCGTTTTTTTAATGCTTATTTATTTTTTTAACTTTTTGATGTATTTGATGTAAATTACTCAGACAATACCTTTTTCATAGAGAGCGTTTTGTCAATTAAAGTGACTGCTACAGTTACCGAAATAAGAAAAGGAATAATGACTTTATTAAAATACGCACTCGACAGATCAAATGGTGGTGGTCGGCGCGTAAAAGGCGATTCACCCGATGTATAATATTCATACTTTTTCCTAGTTGTTCTGGAACTATTGATAATAGTTATTATTGATAAATTGATAAATATATTACTGATAAATAAAACTCTTTTTTTTTCAAACATTTTACTTTATTTGCATTGTATATAAAGTCCGTTGAAGCAATTTAGTTGTATCTGATTAATTTACGTGAAATATAATATCCTCTGCGCAAATTATTGCTTTTTTATTGTATTATTTTATTGCAATTAAAGTTGAGATAATTTTTTAGTTAATTGGATTTAACCAAAATAAAAAACAAAAATCAACGTTGAATTTACGTTGTTTCAACGTTGTTCTAACGTCTTATCAACTACGTATCAATCGAATATATCACCTATTCAAAGTTGAAATATGGTTGATATATAGTCGATAAGACGTTAGATCAACGTTGAAACGACGTAATCATCGACGTTGTTTCAACGTCGTAGTTTTCGACGTCGGATTTTATTTCCAATTCAACCAAATTTCAACGTTGTTTCAACGTGGTATATGGTCGGTTTGTGACGTTGTTTCAACGTTATTTCAACGTCATTGTGCCTGCTGGGTAAGTGCTATTTGTTTATTGATATTTATAAATGTCAAACGCGTATAAAAATTTTTGTAAATAAATAACGGTATTTATAATATATACTTCTAAAATGTCATTCATCGAACAAGAATTAAATAATAAGTATAAACAAGTAATAATAAATATAAATAAGTATAAATAAACGCCATCAGTAATGTTAACGAAGTTTATACTAATAGATTAATCAGGTAACCTAATTAATAGTAAGAATTGCACATTCTAACATCAAGTGCAATATCTGTCCGCCTTCTCTATGCTATCTTTCAAACTTTTTTTTTGTAAATTTAATTGCCTTCAATAAAAAATTACAATTACAGAATAGCTTTATTACAAATATAATCGGCAGGACTTCCAGAGGATCATACGATCTTCTAGTAGTCTAATCGACTTCTCCTGACTTTTACTCTAATTCCTTCGTTTTTCTTCGTCTGCGAAACAGGTTATGATGCTCTAAAGTGAGCTGAACTCGTCTTGGCGGACCTTGGTAATGTGGCCACTGTATTACATTTAGCCGGAGAAGGATAAACCACAATACCAGAATTAAATAATATAAATAACATTAAAAAACTAAAGAAAATTTTAAGCAATTAAATCATATGTATGGGATGATAGTTGTGCTTAAAGTAAAGCGAGTGGTGTAATTATTTAGTTTTTACTATATTTGCTACTATATATACTACTGTTCATAATTATTTGAAAAGCATTAACTTTTTTAAAAATGCTAATTTTTGCTTAACTAATTTTAATTTTTATTTTTGCACTATTGTATAATTTAAAAGTGTTTTGGTTAAAATGCTTTGATAAAAACCATAAGAATAATAAAAACGCGAAAGTGGGCAAAACTACACAAAAAATGGACCATCAATGACTGTAAACGCGGACCGACGTGTCGAAGTTTTAAATCTTTAGTTTTAAGATAAGATTGATTGTTTGAAAAAAAATCGTTAAATTTATGATAAAATAGTGTGTATAATTGACTGTAAAACATGGGAGATGTAATGTTAAGGTGTGGAGCTGTTTTGGTTAAAATGCCACAGGTGATTTTGATTTTGTGAAAATAGAGGGAGTAATGACAAAAGTAGTTTACTTGTACACTTAAAAGATTGTGCCACACCTTCGGAAAGATGGGTTAATGAGAAGCTATTTAAAAGAAAATGACTTGAAGTATAAATCTAAAACATATTTTTTAAAAACTTGTTTAAGTTATTTGACTGAGTTCGAGAACGATCAAATAATAAATAAAATGATTTAGCCACCCCAATCACAATATCGAATTTTTATTCGAGAAATTAAAAGTAAAATCTCGATTTTTTAAGATCTGATAATTGATCAGTTTCCAACAGTGATTGAGTATATCAATCCAGATGGAAAGACGGAACTCGAAGGATTTGGAATGGTTAGCCTCTCATGTGCGCACTAGCCAATATTTCACGCAAATTGTGAAATGTGAAGATCCTGGATGTTGTTCTTTGAAAAGGAGCTCTTATTTCCATGTTATTCCCTTCAATTTCTGCCTCCACTTATTCTATTCCACCAGTCAGAAGATGGCTTAAAGCTGTAGCCGTTTCAGATGTCACCAGCAAGAACCGTTTTCCTTCTGTATTTTTTCTTATTGCCTCTAATATTCAGAACACCATTCCTTAATCATTGAAATTATTCAAACTTCCTTTTTATAATCTGTTTTGTCTTTTTGTGCAATTAAGTTTATCTCAGAGGATCTGTAAGCATTGTAACTTGTACTTTGCCTCCTAAGTCAATTTAAAAAAGCATGTCAACATTATTATTCATGCTAATTTTGGCTATTACTCTTTTGCGAGATAGACCTGTTTGGATTACCGTCAAGTGCAAAAGAGAGTTAATGGCTGTTATTGTGGTAAAGGAGAACGCGGCTTTTGCTAAATTGTTCGAAATACACAATGGTGGAAATACATAATAAGATACGGAATAACATCCGAACACAGTAAAATGTAATTCATTTGAAAATTTTTAATAAAAATGCCTAAATCAAGAAAGAATTTTGTTTTAAAAAAAAAAAGAGGGGGGAAGGGGGCCTTCCTCTCCCTCGTATTATGTACCTTATGAATATGTTCTATTAAATGGTTTTGAATATAATAAATTTTTTTTCAGGTTTTGTACACCACCTGACCCACTGTGCCTAATCTTGATTTACATAATAACATTGTAGCTATAATGACCGACGGTTCTAGTTATTTAAAACAAGTATGTTTATGTCTATGCCAAATGAAGAGGCTTTGCAAAAAATTGGAATGATGGAGGTATGAGAATAAAATACCTTAAAATCTCTTCATTTTAGGGGAGGAAGGGGTATGAAATTTTACTAAAAACAACGGTTAAAGCATTTTGTTGCCAGGATTTTAACCTGTTAACCGCCTACAATGGAATTAATTTTATCCTCACTAAACTAAAAGATGATGACAATAACACAAGCAAAAAAAATGCTTTCAGCATTAGTGGTTTGTGCTATGAACGCCGAACTGATGTGAATGGACTTCTACAATTCCTCCGTAAAAGTCAAATCTCTGTTCAAGTCAATAAAAAAATTATTACAGTTCTTTCTTCTTTTAATATCGTTAAATATCTTTTCTTTAAATATTTAAAACTTTTGTTTGAGTTACTTAAAAGATTAAATTTATATTCCAAGTCTAAAACAAACATAATAGACATGTTAATTTAACATGTTTTTCTTCCAATAATATATTTTTATTAAAAGTGTATTTTTTTAAATTCTAGTTAATTGTATGTAGATATTATATCTGTTTAACATCCTGGGATAAGACAGCACTTCCGCGATTCCAATCCCTACTTCCATTAGATAAGTACGTGTTAGTTAGGAATGGACCGTTAAAATACCAGCACTGAAATTAATTTGCTGAATCCAGTGTCGCGTGAAATTTACTCCCCTTAAAAATGTATTTTGCGCAAACTGTACTTTTGCAACCACGTTGTACTTTTTGAATACTTTCAAACAATTTTAAAATTAAAAAAGCGATTCTATTTAGTATAAACATTGTTTAAAATTCATTTAACGTTTCATTCAATTATAGAAAGGTTTGGAATTGATATTGAATAGTTTATAATTGTTAATTACAGCTTCAAATAGAATTCTAGTTAAGTTATCTTGAAATATAAATGAGTTTTTTTTTCATCTTAAGTTTACATTAAAGCAGAGCCTCCAACCTTTAAAGGACTGTCAGGGTCCCCCGAAGGTTGTGGGTTTAGATTCACTGAATCTGCTTAACCCATATTATAACTGCTATATGTAAGATTTTTTATGAATTTATAAATAACTTAAAAACAAAGCTTAATTATACGAAATAAACAAAAAAGTTTTTTCTTTTTTTTCTTTTGAGAAAACTCTAAAAAGATCTTATAGTATTATCACGGTAAAGGGGAACACGGAAGTTTGCATTTAATAAGGTAGTTCACCATTTCTAACCCAATCAACAACGATAATTAGCTACGGTTGCGAAAGCGGCTTCATGATCATGTAAAATGTGATGTATGCATAAAAATAACCTGTTTTTCCATTGTATTAACTAAAAATTTGTATTTAGCATAAGAGCCAACAGATGTACAGCATGCCAACAGACCACTTTTTGAAACTTAATAAATCATTTGATAATGGATGTTTAAATATCATAATCAACACACTTATGCTTTTGTATATAGATTGAAAATTAATTTATCAAGGTATAAAAACTAAATTCAAAAAAGCTACAATTTAAAAATCATTAAAGTTGGTAAACTAAGAATGTATCGTTGATTTTTAATATTATATACGTCTCTGCATAAAATTTATTACAAAAGTTGCAACGATATTTATATTGAACGACACACTTTTTTATTGCATTTTAATAAACCACAATAATTAAAAAATTCAGAAATAAAAAATACAGTTTGCGCAAAATATATTTTGCTGCAATATATTTTTATATCATGTAAAAATTTCATAATGACGGTATTTATTATAAGATTTTTACTGAGTAAAAAAAAAACGCGAGTAAAAAATTTCTTACTACACCGGACCATATATATGGTTGGATGGCCATCTAGCTCGGTATATAAGACCAAAGACACGGGTTTCGATGTGGGGGGGAGAGGGGGTGGGAAAAATTGTCAATTTTTAAAAAAATCGTCCATGCCTAAAAATTTATTAAAAAAAAAAAAAGTGCGTCAGAAAAAAAGTTAGGGGGAGGGCTATTGGCCCCTCTGCGGTCACTCGAGATGCGAACTGCATTATTAAGCCTAAAAAGGAATAATAATGCATGATCAGTTAAACAAACACTAATATATTCAAATTAGTCTATAATACCGTTGCACCATTTTAATTTTATATTTTCAATCAGTCACTTAAATCAGGTAAAGTTTTGGATATTTTAAAAATTGTCAGAGTCACAAACTTTATGAAGATAAGTCCTTTTTAATTACAAATTTTTAATTACATTTTTAATTGCCTTTTTAATTACAATTCTATATCTGTCTTATCTTGTTTTTTTAAATTACTTAAACCTATAATGTACAAGATGATCATACATAATCAATTAACAAAAAAATAATATGTTGTACTGTGAGCAATTCGGTTTTAAAATAAAATACCCAACTGATTACGTAATAGTAGAGTTAGCTAATCATTTATCAAATGCGTTTAAAGAAAACTGTTTAACGTTAGGGTTTTTTAGTGATGACAACTTTTAACACCGAGTTCATTCCATGTCAATAAAACTTGACTTTTTTTTTAACTTAAATGATGATGGTATAAAAGATTAAAATTTACTCTGGTTTGAAAATTATTTCTTGAATAGAAAATAAGTCGTACACTATAACACCTAGAAACGAAATATTATATATATAATACTTTAAATACAAGCTATAACTTGTGCTTTAATTAGTGGAGTTCCACAGAATTTTATACAAGGAATCTTACTTTTCTAACTATACATAAACAGTTTATCTTTAAAATTAAACTTATTAAATTATTTTTTATTTATTTATTTTATTTGCCGTAAATTATTATTTACAATAAAACTTATATTATTATACGGGCAGGACCTCAAGAAGACTCTAACGACTTTATCAAGAAGCCCTAAACAAAACTTTTTTTTCTTCAACAACAAAAACATCTATATACCTAATAAAATAAATACATACCAAAAATATATAACCACTGAGTATATCATAAATTTAATACTGTGCATACTTCAGAAGTGAAACTCACAATAAAACATAACAAATCAATATGCAGTATAGCAACTGAAAATATTTTTTTTAAATCAAAAAAAAATCAAGAATCTTTTTTGTTTAACAAATAATTTAATAGTTTTTTTGAAAAAAGAAATAGGTCAATTCAGTTGAAAAATAAAATTACCGTACTATTTCACTCCAGAGAAAAGGTCCACGATAAGATATTCAAAATTAATCTTTTCTCAAAATGTTGTGCATTTGTTGTGAATTATTTTAAGAGATAAATAACTGTGGTTTGGATCTAAATAGGATGGTACTAACTCCATGTTCCGAGAAACTAAACTTGTTGGAACAAGATGTCTGAGGATACTTCAATAGTACAGTGTTTAAAAGATTTTTGTACATTTAGACATTCTTGCTTTGAATATGAGTTACAGGAAAATGTTACTGAGTTTTTTAATATATTTTTAAAAGTTCGTCATGCCACACTCAAATTCTTGCAGAAATCTTTGAAAAAATTAAAAAAAAATGTACACTTTTGATCAAAAAGGTTTGATTTATATATAAGTTTATGAAGCATTATGTATATTATGCAGATGATAGATAACTTTTAATATAATATAGTAATACATGTTGTTTAATCTCTCAAATCCTATTTCTTTAAACATTAAATCTCTTAAAAATGTAAATTAACTTATGTTAAATTTATTACTGTAAGATAAATGCCTTATTAAAATATTTTTCCGAACAATTATTTATCCTATCTTATTAAAAACATACTAAAACATACACAATTAATTTTTTAATAATTAATACTATGTTGATAAAAATATAGATCTAATTAGTGCCAGTTCTGAGAATCGTGGCAAAGAAAATATCTTAAGAGAACAAGAAAAAATACAAAATATTACCGAAAAAAATTTTGGATTTATAATTGGGTTGGATTTGTACCTGAAAATGTTTTAAATTAGACTCTTACCAAAATTTCAAGAACTTAATTAAAGTTGTAGTATTTACATATGTAATCGAACTACAAAAAATAAATTATTAAAAAGGAACACACCCGCCCACTCTTTTAGGGATCTGGGTGCCTATAAAAAGCAATATTTCTGGCAGGCCTTGGCAGATGTGATTTTAAAAAAATTTATTTTTCAAATACTTAGTATCTTCTTAGAGAGTTAAAAAAAAACAAGGAGTGTGGCGGCCTAAAAACTGTCAATTTAGCACAATGTGCATATATTCTTGTAAAAACATTGTAAAATATATAAAATTGTAAAACGAAGCTTGGCTATTAGACAAAAACAATTTTTATATTCCGGCAATTCACACTTAGTTTTGATATTTTAGTTTGTAATATTTATAAAACGATAAAATATAATGTTAAAGGATAAAAATAGAAAAAAAAGTAGCCAGCTTATGATAATCAGGTCACTCCTAAAAGTCCACACTGACATATTGAATAAACTTGATTCCAAATTCAAAATCAATTTGTAAAACAGAAATCTTATGGAGCTCCAAGAGATATTTGCTCAGTTTGAAACTATGATAAATCTAATTATGTTGTCACAGCGATTGTTATTGTGTCTTGCATTCGTGACTCGCGTCACATTGTCTTTATTTTGTGTTGAAGCTGCATATACAAATGAAATTACTTTCAAAAAAACCCTAGATAAACAAAACTACTTACAGCTTGCCAGTCTTAAATGAAAATGTGTGTAAAAAAAAAGACTAATAATAATGAAAAACTTAAACTAAAATAATGTAATATTTAACGTAACAAAATTTAAGAATGCCTTCATTTTGAATTTATCTTCGTTTAATTTAAAATTCGTTTAAGTGTGCTGAGACATACGAGATCAAGATGTTCTTCAATAGGAAGGATAGCTTGTCTCATGTGGGTCAGTACCAGCATCTTTAAGAAGGCGGTTTTGAGAGACTTGCATCCTAGATTTAGTTTTATTAGTTGTTGAGGTGAGGATGACTGCATTGTAAGTAAAGTGGCTAATTCAATAAGCGCGGTAGGCAGATATAAGCATGGGTTGAGACCATCCACCAAATATTTGGAGTAACTTAAAAAGATACTCATTAGAGGCAATTTTCTTATGTAGCCTAGACCATTGCTTGTCAAAATTGAGATTTGAGTTGAGGTTGATGCCAAGATATTTGTATGATTTTACAACTTCAAGAATTACGCTTTTTAATGTTATGACTGGCTTTTCACCCAATATAAATAACTTTGCATTTGGTAATGTTGAGAAGCATTTTATTATCATTGTACCATCTTTGTAGACTTTCTGCCTCTTCTTGTGGAAGGGAAGAGTTATAACCAGTTATCTAAGCTAGGATATCATCTGCATATTTCTTGTGTGTTATGCCCTTCGGGAGGTAGTCATTTATGTTTAATACATAGATTATAAAGAGGATCGGGCCAAGGACGTTGCCTTGTATTACTCCTGATAAAACATCTTTCCATTCAGTAGACTTTGAAAGGCACTTTGCAATCCAGAATGATAACCATGATGGAAGGTTGATTTCAGGTTTGTGCATAAGGGTAATGTGGTCAACGAGGTTGAATGTTTGAAAAATCGCAGTTAATGAGGTATTGCGGTCAATAGCGTATCCCCAGTGATCAATTACTTGAATGATGGCATCAATTGTGTTTCTACCAGGAAGAAAACCAAAATTGGCTATTTGATAATAATTTATCTTGAACATACAATATAATGCGTTTTGCAAGGATGCGTTGAGATCAGTCTCAAGAGAGACCATAGAGATCGGTCGGTAGTCAGATGGTAGAGAAGGATTATTGACTTTTGGAATTGGTATGATGTTTGCATAAAGACATTCAGATGGCATTTGTTGATAAAATAGTTAAAAATTTGTTATTTGATAAAATAGTTAAAAACGTTGGTCATAAAGACCAGCTTTGTGTAAACGTTGGCGTTGTTTTATGAAACGAAGAATTTCTGCAGTTGTCCATTCTTGGTCACCGTATACTTTATTTGTACGTAGAGGCTGAAGTATATTTTGTGCATCAGTTATAGCGTTCTGGAAGGCTGAGAATGTTCCAATTGGGTCAGAGTCAAGGTTTGCTAGTATACAATCCATGTCAAGTAGATGTATGGCAGCAGCTATATCTCTAATCTTTCCCGATCGTATTTGGATGCGTTTAGAGTGTTTTTATTCATATATTGGGGAGAAAAAGCAATGACAACATTGTGATCACTGGCATTTCTGGAACTCATACTTAATAAAGGATTAGCTTTGAAATCTTGATCAATTGGAGATTCATATTAGCCCATTGGTTTTAGAGTTTCGGAAATATAACACCTAGGAGTATTTGCTAGTATAATGTCAAGACAAGACAATTTAGATGCTGTTACTCGAGTTGCGTCATGGTTTATTTGCCATAAGTGGTACTTCTTGCATAGTGGTTTGACATTGCATCCATTAAAGTTACCAGCTATGTAAGTTAGAGGTGAATTGTTAATGAAACATTTGGCTACTGGATCTTCTAAGGCGTACAAAAGCTGCGAGCTTTTCTGACGACTTGGTTGCCATTCTGGAATATAAACGGCAGCCATTAGGACACATAAGTAACCACGTGGTAATCTATATGGGCGAGTTCTAGTAATAAATATTTCAAAGTTTCCATGTTTCTTTAGGAACTCAGTGGTTTGCCAGGGTTGGATGATGACAATCCAGGGTTGGATGATGATAATCAAAACTACACAAATACCATTCAGGAACTATCCTCCAACGTGGAGGATAGTTCCTGAATGGTATTTGTGTAGTTCAGATTGACTATTGTCATATCTCCACCTGCTCTTTTGGCTATTCCTTTTACAGATAAGTAGTTGCGTTCACAGTACGTTATTAGGAAATTGGTACACTCTTGGATACGACTGATTAAAATGTTGCAAGTGGTGAGGTAAGTTGTGTTTCAGTAAGAAATCCAATTTGTAGATCTTTTATTGAATTAGGAGAACTAGCTGTTGGCTGATGATATGTAGGAGGTAGATGAACAGTTTGAGTTTGTCTGATTAGTCTTAATGGTTTCGGTAGATTTGAATCTACTTTGATACTCTGATAGCATGTAAGATAGATCAAAGTTTGAGGCATATACGTATCTCTTTTCGTTTCTGGAGAGAATGACATTGATGCAACATATGAGTTTTGTTCGTTTGTGGAAGAGATTCCGAAATGGCTAATCTAGGATATCAGCTTCCACCAATTGATCATTACGCTTTTTTAACTTAGTCCTTAGATTATTAAAATCTGATTGTTGAGCTGAAGTTCTATCTTCACGGGCAAAAACCCCTTTGAATAAAGCTGCTTCATGGTAACTGCAGTTTTTGAGTACAATATCTCGATCTGATTCGTTTTCGAGAGTAACCTTAATAAGGTTTGAATCTGCGGCAGTTACGTTATTATTAGATGAAGTGATTCGTTTGACATGGTTGACCTTGATAGATTCTAAATTACAAGCTTTGAAAAACTTAAAGACATTTGATATATCATCATCATTTGATGATTTGGTCATGCCAACAATGATATACGTGTTTTCCTGTCATTAATATTTGCTGCAACTAGATTAATGAGACGGTGATGCGAATGCACAGTTTATTGCAAGCTAGACTTAATGGCTTCAGAATACAACTTACTTTTAACTGGTACAGCACTACATTTTAATAATTTTTCTGCTTCTAAGGAATCTACTCTTGCAATAAAACACAAAGCCAGCAATGTTATTTTTCCACACCAAGAGTGTAATGTTCTAGTTAATTCGCTATGGTTTCCTGATCCAAGTTTTGGCCAGTTTTCTTCTTGAAGGATTTCTATATCTTTAATAATTTCTGTAAAGAGCTACCACCCTTAATAACAGTGGATTATCTCTGGTACTAAACTTTTAATATATATATATATATATATATTAAAAGTTTAGTACCATATATATATATATATATATATATATATATATATATATATATATATATATATATATATATATATATATATATATATATATATATATATATATATATATATATATATATATATATATATATATATATATATATATATATATATATATATATATATATATATATATATATACATATATATATATATATATATATATATATATATATATATATATATATATATATATATATATATATATATATATATATATATATATATATATTAATCTTATTAACACAAATAGAACTGTTATTTTTTTTGTGTTTTTTCCGTTTATGTTCAATGAGTTTACTTTAGTAAGTTTGACAAAAACTATTTTCTGTGGAGTTATACCCGACAGGCTTCAGATATGCAGTAAAACCTATTGCTAATATTTCCGATCTTTGTGTATTTAAATAAAACCCAATGCATTTGTTATTAAATTTTGTTTTATAGATAAAACAAAAGGGTTTCATCTATAAAATAAAGTTTAGTAAATAATTTATTTTACCTGATTGCAGCGTTGTCAGTTATGCTTTAACATTGTCAAAACAAATTTCTATTTGACTATATTAGGCCTAAATATAACTTTTTAACCTCTAAATTTATTCACTTATAATTTTTCAATTACTTTACAAGGAGCCTCAAATCGCTGAATGAGCTTGGTGCCGATTTCAAAAAGAGAGGCTACCTTCTTAGCAGAAGTGCTTATATACTCAATTGATGCCAAAACGGAGCATGTTTTTGAAGGAATAAGACACGTCTACACAGTTCTAGTCAAGTTGAAGCGAGTCCAAAATGATGTTCATTCAAGTCACGTGGATGATCCATTTTGTACAGAAACTATAAGAAATGTGGAAGAAGTTTGCTCTTGTTTAGGCCCCAAAAATGTGTGTTTTATAGGTCAAGACAATAAATCTCGGATCCCAATTGGAATCACCGTTGCTAACAAACAAGCTTCTATATTAATGCATATAGAACATCAAGTTTCTCTTCCTGATTGAAGATTGGATCATCGCCGTAAAGCACAAGATTATTCCATCTCTCTACGCAGAAATTGAAATCAGACCAGATGGGCTTGGAAAATTTGAAGAAGTTTCCTATTATGGTCTTACGTTGCTGTTCAACCTGGAAAGCATTATTCATTGAAAGCGTATGCTTACGGATTGGAATTTTAAATGTATTTTGACTCTGCCAAGGTTAGATTCCATTACAAATGACCCTTTAAACAAATTGGTCAAGCCATTGTTTGTCTCCAGTGTTGTTTAGCGGGATAGATTTTCCCTCATGATCATTATGGAACTCATTTGGACTCTCAAGGAATTAAAATTCATTTTTAATATCAACTCTTTATAAAAATGCAATATATATAGCAAGACTTAAGGTATTGATTATGTGCATTGCGACTTATATTTGAGGTAGGACAGAGGATCTTCATTTGGAGAAACAGAACTTTAATTTTGCCGGAAAGATCTGTGTCTCAATTTTTTCAGGTGTGACGATAGATCAGTTTTTAATCATATTTATTAAAGGATTAGGAATGGTTTGCCTCATATGTGTGCACCAGCCAATATTTCACGTATATTGTGAAATGTGAGGACCTCGGATGTTGTTCTATGAAAAGGAGCTCTTATTTCCATCTTATTCCGGGTCATTTTCTACCTCCACCTTTTTCATTATGCTAGTCAAAAGATGGCTGAAAACTGTAATCGTTTCCGACATCACCAGCAAGAATCGTTTTCCTTTGGTATTTTTTCTTATTACCTCCAAAATTCAGAGCACCATTCCACAATCATTGAAATCATTCAAACTTCCTCCCTACGATCTGTTTTATCTTTCTGTGCAATCAAGTTTGTCTCAGAATCTGTAAACATTGTAACTTGTACTTTAACTCCAAGTCATGTTAAAAAAACATGTCAGCGTTACTCGTTCTTACTTTATTAACAAAATGGCTGATACCCTTTCGCGATTTAGACCTGTTTGTGTAGTTGACCGTAATTGTTGTAGAAGAAAATACCCAAAATACACGGCCTTTGTTGAATGGTTCGATGAGCACAAAATCTAAACGGAGGGCCTTAATATTCTAAATGAAGCAACTTCAGAAAAATTGGACTGCTCTATTCCAATTGACAATTGACAATTGATAATTACTTAAAAAATGTTGAACATGAGTGGGAACTAAAACAACTGTCTTTGCCTTTATAGTTTATGCAACTTATGTGTTTTTTGGACACAAAATAAATTTTTGAGCATCGCTTCTTTTTTACTATACACCTTTTGTAAAATGCAAACGGACTATTCGTTTGAAGAACAGATTTACATACTTTAAAAAGATAACTTTTTTAAATATCAAAAGAAGGTTGGAGACTTTTTGGTCAGAACTTTTGATCACTAAAATGTTATTTGATGAAATTTAAAATCAATTAATAAGTATATTTTTAGTTTAAATTAATAATAATATAAAAGTAAACTTTTTTTCTCACATTTGGGGTTGTGGGGAAACAGATTTTGGGTATTTTGTTATTCCCAGGCCCCAACCAGAACATCTTTTTGCAAAGTATTTTCATTTTATATGTGCATAAACATACTCAATATTAAACTTTGCTCCATGTTTGTAAGTTATTTTTCTTAAACATCAAAAAAAGCTTTCGTGATCCCTAACATTTAAATGATAGCTTATTTTCCAAAAATGAACGTAAGAATGTTTGCCATAAAGCAATTGTAAAATGATTGATTGATTTCTTCGATGTAAAGTGTAATTTTGCAGCTTTTGTGAAGATACAAAATGTTAACCCGGTGGGAAATAAACTAGCGACTAGCAAGCGACTAGCTAGCTTTATAGCGATTTTGAAGCGATTTTTTTTTCCTATTTCATTTTTTGCTAATATCTTTAACATCTTTAAAAATTCGATTTTTACTGTTGAGTCTATTAAAATTATGAGGATAATTGAACTTTAAACATTGCGATTTTGTAGCAATGTATTGCTAGCTAAATATGATTGCTTTATAGCTAGATACAAAATATCTACAAATCTATAGCTGGTTGATAGCTACATATCAAAATTTTTTAGACAACGATTTTATTACGATATGACACTAGCTACAATAGCCAGTTGGTCTTTATCTTATTAAGCTAGCTGTCCTCATAGCCAAACAGCTGTCTTTATCTGTACAAATATCGATAGCTTTTTGCTTACTTTAAAAAGCTAGCGGTCCTCGTGGCCAATTCGCTGTCTTTATCGTTACGATTATAGCTAGCTATTCGCTAGCCGTTTTCCCACCGGGAAGTTTATATATACTTATACCAGAATACTGGTGAAGTACTTTATTCAAGTCTTACTTATTGATTATAAATATTAAAAGATTAAAACACAAGCTATTTAAGAAAACGATACATGTACTAACAATTTTTCAGGATTGGGTTGTGCATGCCACGTGAACCAATATACTCTTAAGTAAATTTGTTAACAAAGACAAAAATAATGCTTGTAAAATATTTTTAGTTTCAGGGTAATTCCGTTTAAAAGTAGAAAACTTTTTAAAACGTTTTTAAAAATCAATGAAATATGAAAAATATCTAATTTGAGCTTCGTAATCCAAACAATTCAAAAACTCCAACCTTTTGAAATTCTGCCAAAAAATTGTCTTTTTTTTGCACTTTTACTGTTATGGATTTTAAAGTGTCATCTTTTCCTGTTTAACTTATACTTGACTAATATAATGAAAGCTGAATTCAAAATTATCGAGAAATTGACCAAGTTCAACATTTTTTATAAACATTTTTTGATATTGAAACATTCACGATAAATTTCCTGTTCAATTACAATAAATTGCGATTTAATTTATTTTTGAAGTTACCCATTATGTTTTTAATTTTTTTTTTAAGATGAATTAAGAGATGTTAAGCTATCAATATAGAAAAGATGGCTTTAGTTTATCATAAGCTGTCATAATAGAAAAGATGGCTCTAGTTTCTATAAGTACAATAAAAGTATATTTAACTTTTGGAGTTTGTTGTTTCGTCTCAGCCACAGACGCTTGTTGTTTCGAGCCACAGATGCTTTCTGATGTGACTTACGCAGATAGTGAAGGGAATAAGGGTAAAAATAGTTCAAATTGTAATACTAGCATAAAACCTGGCGAAATTAGTGTCAACAACTTTAAAAAATGATAGAGAAAAAAATTTTGTTTTTAAGTAACAGTCTTTAATTTCTAGATAAATGGACTTAAAGGATGTCCATCTTATAGTGTAAAATCAAAGTGAAAACGATGCACGTGGTTGTACTATAAGCGTTTTATAAAAAGACGCAACTAGTTAATTTCTTAGGTAAGTGCACACATTAAATTAAAAAAACAAACAAACGGCGAATTGCTAAAAGTTAATAAATGAAAAGTAACTTTTATGAATGTTTAATGCACGCGTTATTTCTTCAGGTATTTTATTTTGTTAACTTTTAACTATTTCCAAGCTTTTACCAACATTATAAACTTTATAATATTGGCAAAATTTTGAACAAAAGAACTAAAAACAGCTATTTTTATAGCAAAAGCTATTTTCATTTTTTTTGGCAAAAATCAACCCAAATCAAGTCCCAATAATAACTGCTGACCAACCAGTGTATTCTTTAGGTAAACAAGTTCAATTTTTTCATCTGCTACTACAAAAAACTGTAGTGCCACAACCTGAAAGTTATGGCGAAAATAAATATTTAATGATGATGGGTGGGTTACACATAGAAATGGCCTTCCTATCCTTAGCTGGAGATTGTTTAGAACGAAATGGTTGGTGTGATGTCATAACTAATGCTGGTGTAAAAAATTCTGGACGAGCTGAATCTATGCTGACTGGTCGAAAAGTAAAACGTTCAAGATATCCAACACAAGTTTTATTAGCTAGTTTACATTCATTATTGACTGAAGCATTTCAAAAAATATCTCCGACTTCCTTTGACTTGTTGATCCATCAACAAAGAACAGCATACACCTAATTTAATTAATAATTTGTTTGCAATTAAACTTTAAATGAATGAATTTGGTACTTTGATCTATTTAAATTGCATACACTGCCTTTAAATACATTTTTAAGTAGTTAAAACAAATATTTACATAAATTGTCTTCTTTTATATTTAACTTCGTTTTTATATTTTAAAAGTGAAAAAAAAAAAAAAGCTAATAGTATCAAATTTTTATCAAAAAAAAACTTTTTTGACAGTTTCCACGATCCTTGTCTAGCTTTTTAAATACCTGAAACAACTTTTTAGTTGACGACTATCAATAAAAACAAAATATGTCGATGAAAACACTATATATTAGACACCAACCATTTTCAACTTTTTTAGAAAAATCAATTGCTTCACGGGGAATACCTTTTTTAGACTATAAAACTATAATGTAGAAAATTTAAAAGCTGCAAGTCTTCTCGGTTCTATTTTAATTTAATTTTTTACTTATAACTCTTTATGAAACATATAGAGTTAAGGCCGTTTTCCACAAGACGATTTTTTTCTTCCATCAGCATGCGCAGATAAAATATTTCTGGCTTATGCTTTTCGCTGCAGCGAAAAAAAAGTCGGATTCATTTCGACTTTTTGCAAATCGCCATTAGTGAAAACCAATCAAGCTTTGAATATTATGTCATGTGGTGTCAACAGTTAAAAAAGCGAAAGCACGTTGTTTTTAAAGTAGCAAAGAAACAAATTTCTTCACCTGACATTCTTATTGCTTTTCTATGAACTCACTCCAAACATTGGCAAGCATTTATAAATTCATCAAATAAGGAGCGAGACTTAAATCGATATTTACAAATGTAAATTTGCACACTGTCAATTTCGAAAGTTACACTTCGTAAGAATGTTTATCTTCAAGTGGCCACACGAAGATAAACCTTTTTGTGAAAAACCCTAAATCAAGTTTGTTCTTGCAATAACAGTTTTTTAATAGAAATGTTCCTATCAGAGTTTAGCATTTATTTTCTTATACTTTCTTATAAAAAACCTGATATTAAATTGTTATATTACAAAATGATATCACATCTTACATACAAAGACAGAAGTTTTAAAATTAATGGAAAGAAATTTCCACATGCTTCAAAGTAGAAAGTATGCCAAAACAGACAGCACAGCCTTAACAGCCGCGCAATTAGGATTTTTGAAAAGGGGTTTCCAATTTTGTGAATCCTTGGATTTTACTTTGTGAAACCTAAAGCGTGCATATTTATATATTCAGGACCGTAACCAGACTAATTTTTAAAAGGGTGACATATTTTTTAATACGTCGTTCTTGTCCTTGCGTTGCTCTTGTGTACGAATTAAGGCGTCAAATTACACTTCCCGTTTGTTCACATTCTGCGGTAGTGACAGGAAGAACACATGCAAGGGAAAGAACAACGCAAATACTTGGAAACTGCTTACATTCTTTAAGAGCACTAGCAGAACTAGAGGGTCGATCTGGTTGACATCTAAGCCGCATTTTTTGCCACATAATTATTTCTTCATCAAGGAAATTAGAGATGGGGAGATCACTTTCATAATATATGATTTTTCGTGTCATTTCAGATAGCTCCACTGATGTTTTTACGCAGATAACAGAAGGTACAAAACTTAATAATAACTCAATCCTATCTGATGATTTGAATTTATCTTTCAATTCAACTAATACATGATTTATAAATGGAATGATGAAAAGGCGGATTCGCTCGATGAGTTTGTTGACTTGTGTGTACTCGTGGCGCTACTGGATTTATATTTGATTTTTCGGCAAGAGACGATGCATGCTTATATATTCGTTCAGCAAATATATCTACGTCTGTTCTCATGACTTCTATTTCTGTGATAACAGCTTTAACACACTTAAAGGTGTATATGATGTCACTAGATTTGTCTTGCAACTTAACTATAGGTTGCCGAAGAAACCACATAGTTCGCTGTAGTGTAAATAGTGAAATAATAAAACCAAAACTCTCAAACGCTTTCAGAAAAGACAGTGCTTGACGCTTGTCTTTTCGTTTCGGTACAACAAGTTAAGAAGTTCTGTTGGCTTTGCGCTATTTTTCATCTATTTTGTAAACTCCTTCCTTATATCTAACACACTTCTTATTTCAGGTATTTTGCAAGAATGACTAATAACCAAATTCAGTCTATGACAAGCGCAATGGGTGTTTATTGCCTTTGGCTGAATGCTCAGAAATCGGGCTTATGCATCTGATAAAGAACCTGCCATTGATGCTGCACCATCATCGTATCCTTGGCCTCTCATATTTTCAATATTCAAATTAAGCGCATGTAAAGTTTGTTTAACTTGAATAAAAATATCTTCGGCTCTCACACTCCGACTTTACAAATGCCATAAACTCCTCGCGTATCTCAAGTTTCTTATCAACAAATCTAAGTACAAGAGATAGTTTATTTAACTTTTACATGCGGAAAAATTAAATAAACCGCTTAAATGTTCAAGTTTTGTTTACGTTTACTTATTTTTTAATGACGATTTTCTTTTTAACTCTACAAAAGCGTCTTTATAGTGGTTTATTTATGTTGATTTTTTAAACTTATTTTTCAAATAAGATAGCTTCTAGTTAACTTTAAATTTTAACTTAAAACTTTTTTTTAACTTTTAACTTAACTTTAAACTTCTTTATTTTTGATTTAACTCTTATTTTCTTATATTAACTATCTACTCCAACTCGAAGCAACTTTAAAACGTCGTCAGCGATTAGTAAAAAAATATTTAAAATTTTAAAACGTCGTCAGCGATAAGTAAAAAATCTTATTTTAATCGATAGCTCAATAGCTAAGATAGATATATACTCGATAGATAAGAAACCTGCTCGGTTCCCCAATTTCGATCGAATAGAATGTTAGTTAAAAGAACTTTTGTTGCAATGTTATTTAATAACATTGCAACAAAAGTTCTTTTAACTAACATTTTTTAATAATTTAATAAGAATTATAATGTGTATATATATATATATATATATATATATATATATATATATATATATATATATATATATATATATATATATATATATATAAATATATATAAATATATATATATATATATATACATATATATATATATATATATATATATATATATATATATATATATATATATATATATATATATATATATATATATATATATATATGTATATATATATATATATATATATATATATATATATATATATATATATATATATATGTATATATATGTATATATATGCATGAAAAAAAAGCATATTTATATATATATATATATATATATATTTATATATATATATATATATATTTATATATATATATATATATATATATATATATATATACATATATATATGTATATATATATATATATATATATATATATATATATACATATATATATATGTATATATATATATATATATATATATATATATATATATATAAATATATATATATATATATATATATATATATATATATATACATATATATACATATATACTTTTTTCATATATATATGCATGAAAAAAAAGCATATTTATATATATATATATATATATATATATATATATATATATATATACATATATATATATATATACATATATATATATATATATATATATATATATATATATATATATATATATATATATATATATATATATATATATATATATATATATATATATACATATATATACATATATACTTTTTTCATGCGATTCTGCGCATGAAGAAGTATGACGTACTATTAAATATATGCGTGCACGAAATTATCGAAACTGTAGGTCTGTTATGTTTTCTTGACACTTAACTCTTGAAATCTGAGCCTGGTTGTTTTTTGAATTTTAAACTGATCAAAAATCCCGCGTTACACGCGGTGCCATTAGGCTGCCTAACACTAGTTGTTGAGATTCTAGAGGGATGTGGAGAAGTAGAAAAAGATAATGAAAAGAATCATCACAAAAATACACATGTCTTTAAAAAGAATTTTAATGAACGTGTATCAGAGTTTATTGAAGTTATAAAAGATTTCGAAAATCCATTTTTAGTAGAAGAAGATATTCTCATGCATTTATCAACAAAGATATTACTTGACCCAGAAGCTAGACCATTCGTCAAAAAAGCTAAGCAAACGAGGATTGAGTCATCCCATTTTATTTATACAACAACAAGTTTTTTTCGATATCAGAAATTTTAATGAAAATTTGTAATCCTTGTAATCCGGAGGAAACTGACCCTAGAATTTTGCTACATGTTTAAGACGCAGTTGAGAATGGGCACCAAGTTGTCTGTATTCAAACAGTTTACACAGTTGTTGTTGCAATCTCAATTTCCGTTTTTAAACAATTAACTGGTATCTTTGGTAACTTTGAAAAGAATTTGGAGTTAAACGATGGCTTTCAATTCACTAATAAGCACTAAGGATATTGCATAGAACCTCTAAAACAAAGAAAATGAAGAAATAATTTTTCAGATAACCTATGTTTATAAAGTATAAAAACGCAATAATTTTAGATTTGTTAGCTACTACCACCAACAAAAGATGCACTCTTCCAGCATTTGAAAATAGCTATGTTCTTAGGAAGATATTTTTTTAAATGCTTAAGTGAACATATTATTTTATTCTAAATTTTTTTTAATCAAGTATTTAAAAATGATATTTACACTTAACTATTTATTTAGTATCATATGGGGACAATCCTTGGTGCCATAACCAAATTTACTCAAAGCTACTAAATGGGATTGAAAAAATAAAAATAACACAATGACACAATTGTGGATGACTCTAACTGAGGCACAAAAATCATGCGTCAAGTTAATAAAATGCATATGCAAGAAAAGTTGCTGAATGCAATGCAAATGCAAACGTTCAGGATTATCCTGCACAGAGCTATGGGTCAGTGTTTGAAATAAAAATGAAACAACCTCCTTTTCATTAAATTTTTATCAAATTTTGAAAAAAATTATTTCCATTTTTTTGAAATATAAATATAATTTTTTTTAATGCTTTTGACATATTTTAATTAGTAATGTGGTATAATTTCTACTTAACAACTTATCCATTTTGGCGAAGTTAATTTTATGCCACTAATAATAAGTTTTTTCCACATCTTATGCATCATTAGGTATTAGTTTTTAAAACACTTTTTCATTTCATTGCATAAAAATTCGATCGGAAAGATATCTTGTGATTGCAGAGGCTTTATTTATTATATAAATTGTTCTATTCAATATTTGATCATTCTTGAACTCAGTCAACGAATATTTAAAATGTTCTGAAAAATGTTTTGTATTTAAGCTTTAAGTTCTTTTAAAAAAATATAACGGCTTCCCAATAACCCAACTTTACCAAGGTATAGCATGACTTTTTAAGTGTCCAAGTAAACTACTTTTTTCATTATTACCATTGTTTTTGAAATACCACCTGTAGCATTCCAACCATCTCTATTTCGAACAGCCCCACACCTTAACATTACCTCCACCATGTTTTGCAGTCGATATTACACACTATTTTTCATAATAAACCTCATGAAAAAAACTTTTATAAGTAACTATTAAAACGAGTTTTCGAATGATCTTTAGTTTATTGAGAACTTTGAATGCTCTTAACATGCATTTTTAACTTTCATTTTGTACGTCGGTTATAACTTTTGCTTACACATGGAGGAATAAATTTGTAAACAAAAATAGCGCCCACGTTAACTTTTCGTCCAATAAAATTACGTAAGTTAGATATATAATCTATATATATAGCAGGGGCGAATCCAGCATTTTTTGTTGTTTGAGATAGCTAACTTCCATAAATGGAGCAAATTCCAAACAATTTATACTATTGTCTCTTACTCCTAATACTTATTACTTACTTCCCTTACTTACTTATACTTATTACTTACTTCCCTTACTTATAATTATTAGCCAACAAAAAATGCTGGATCCACCCGTGATATATATATATATATATATATATATATATATATATATATATATATATATATATATATATATATATATATATATATATATATATATATATATATATATATATATATATATATATATATATATATATATATATATATATATATATATATATATACATTTAATGAACTATTTTTTGAAAAAATTACAAAAGTTCGAAACACTCTGCTGAGCTCTAAATCTGTAATCTAAAATATTATAAAAGTTGTTTACAGTGGGATGCTTTCCTAACTCGCTGTGAGTATACTAGTAATCGATCAAAACAGAAAAAAAGTTGAAACCGAAAAAAAAACCGAAATTTTGGGTGCTCTCGGTTGCTGTGGAAACCGAAACCGATATTTCGGCAAATATTTTACTGAAACCGATACCGACATTTCGACTAGTAAAAATTAATTTTAATAGAAAACTTTTTTTTAATGAAATTTGACATTTATTGTATTTTTAAATCGTATTATGTAAGAACTGATTACACGTGTATCACAAATTGAGATTTAATTCATAAGTTGGCAATATAAGCGAAAGTTAACAACTTTTCTCTGTAAAACAATATTTTTTCGAGGTAATTTATGAAAGTTCTGAAAATTCTCAAAATATTTTGCAAAAATTATCAAAAATTACTGTTTTTCTAAATTAGATAAAGTTTAAAATCTTACAATTTTTTAGGTTTTTCGGTATGTTTTTCAACTGAAATTTCGGTTTTTACCAAATTTATAAAAAGTACTAAAACCGAAATTTCGGTATTGTTTCAAGTTAAAATTTCGGCCGAAACCGATACCGAAACAGAATTTCGGTCGATCACTAGTTTACACATTATATGTAAATTTTTGGCTACATCTATAATAAATAATAGTACTTTTTTATATTTTTATGAAAACTAAAGAAAAGGTTTTGAATATTTTATTTTTGCTTTGTTATGTTTAGAAGTTGATAAAAAAACTTATTATCTAACAACAACCTAGAAAAATAGCATGTAGTTTAAATTTCCATACTATTTTATATGTATATATCGATATCGATAATTTTACATCTGTTAGAAAACATATCGATATCAAAGTAGTATCATTAAACATAAATTTTTTTTAACAATTTTCAGTGATTATTAAAAACAAACTCTGAACCTTTATTGTAGCCGAAGACTTCGAAACGTCAATCTCATGTCTTTTCTAGAAAGCAAATTCAATGTGTACAACCCTAACAACTCGTTTGCTATTATAATACGTAATAGAAGACGCGATGACGTGTATAGATGTAATAGAAGACATGATGACGTGATGGAAAGCAGTAAATGAAAATTATTGTAAAAATAATATCAAAAATAAAAATTGTAAAGTACTAATTATAAAATGTTGTTTTTTAAAAATCAATGCGTAACTGGATGTAAAATGTACAGTTTTGTATTTATTATTGAATGAAGCAATTGAGAACCGTCAAGTCAAATCTGCTTCTTCAAAAAAGATACCAAAAGTTAAAAGTCTTGACAGACTTAAAAATTTACAAAAAGTATATACAAACTGATTTAGAAAAAATATAACTTTATTTAAACAGTGGGAAGGATTGTTGTTCTAAAAATTATGAAATTGATGAAAGCTGAATTGTTACTATAAATAAATAAATTAACCTTTTTATTTTATTTTATAGAATGTTTATAAATATTGTCTTTCTGTCATTAATTTTAAAAGAAAAAATAAACTTTGTATTAAAATAAATCCACTATGTATTAGTTTAAATGACTATCCATTTAGAGAAAGTTAACATCAAGGAGTTATAACCAATTGGACAGAGCAATCAATTAACATCTAATATTTAATGTCTTTCAAATCTGATTTTTTGCTCAAGTTTTTTTTTTTATATTTACAACGCGTTTATCTCTTTTACACCTGCCCTTTCTGTATAACAGAGACCACACTCAATTGAGAAATAACCTAATAAGTTAAGGTAATACATATGGAAATAATCATTATCCATATGAAAAAGATTCAGTTAAAAAAGTAACTGAGATAATGATTTCATCATTTGGAAGTAAAAATTTTTAAGTTTAAGAAACTTACATATGTTATTTTATTATTTTACAGTAAGATATAAAGTATTTTAGAAATTCAAAATAAACAAATATATTCGAATGGTGCACCGCCCAAACTTGATTATGGTGCTTTCCGAGTTTGCATGCGGACCATGGTGTACAGGTAAAGTGTAAAGGCATCTTCAATTTTAACTGACAAGTTTCGATAACAAATTCTAATTATGGTGGTTACTGAAAAATTAAAAGTCCTTCATCCGTTGTCAGCTAATTTAAAGCATCTAAGTGCTAATAGCTTTTCTCAAGAACATAGAATAATTCAAAAAAGAAATAGTTTAGGATTTAAATTACAATCAACCTTGTGGATCTCAGCTGTAGGATGTGTCGGGAAAATATTAGTAGGTAAATATCAGAACCATTTCATCATATAATTAAAAAGTCCCCTTGAAAACAAGTTTTAACTAGTTTTATATTGTTTTAAAAGTATATAACTACTAGTTTAATAAAAAATATTTTTTAAAAGTGTTACACTAAATTTGTAATTAGTTATATCCATATTTCTTGTTTTTGAGTGTTTTTTTTTTTTTACAAGTTGTGTGATTTTTTGTGACAAAAAAATTAATAAAATTTTATTCCAGACCATATTAAAATATGAGAATTGTATTTTAGAGTTCTAGGATCAGGTGATTTAACACACCTTATTTTCAAAATGTTTAATTTTTTTAAATGAATTTATCTTTATTGAAATGAGTGCATTTAATATAAAGTTCAAAAAATAATACATACAATAAAATTTATGTTACTAGATTTTATGTCAAAAAAATTAAGATTATTATATATCAAAATAATTCTAATTCTATTCTAAGATTATAAGTTTTATCTATTTTGTTTATGTTAGCACTTACTGTCTCTTTGAAAGTCTTAGTATATGAAAGAGTAAAATAACTTTTTGACAATTTAAGACAATCAGAAATTATGTTAGTAAGCTGGCCATTAATAGAGCATAAACTTGAAGAGTTCAGGGGAAAAAACAGCTAAGTCACATTTTCAATTTTTTGAAAGTATTATGCTGGTCTTGTAGATAATCTTTTGAATTGTATCTTGAGTGATAAATCAAGATAAAAAAAAACATTTCTTTCCATAAAAAAAAGAAAAAAGAAAAAACCAGGTACAATGGAAAAAACAGCTTAGTCCACTGTTTACAATAAAAGAAAAACTTAAGTCACATATCTTTGAAATATTCATAATCAGTGATCTTGGTATCCAATGATTGGTTTTAAAAATAAACATAACTTGATTAAGATAAATTTATATAACAACAGTTTAAAACCCCTTGATTTGATAAGGCTTGTTATGATTAAAATTACTAATAAAGCAAAAAAAAAAAAAAAAAAAAAAGAAAACTAGAGAAAGATTTAGAAATTTTCAAATTTAGAAAAATAAAAACTTTCAACTCATAAAACAAGTCTAAACTGTAATTGCATCAGATTTAAATGTTTTGAAGTTATAATGAGGAAAATGAGGAGTTTCTTTATTAAAATCATTTAAATCAAGAAATCCAAAATTCATTTCTAGCAGGACTTATAACAGTAAATAGAAGAAGACCACATAAATCTTAGCCTAGTAGAAATAATAGTTTTAGCTACAAATATAAGCTGTTTGTTAATAATGTTAACTGTCAATTTGTTCAAGTGCGTTTCAAAGCATTCTTTTCTATATTTGGGATTAAAAAAAGGTAGATTAGAAACAATAAAAAGAATTCTATAAACTACAGATACATTATTTTACATTATAGAAATTTTATATAGAAGCATAATAGTTATGATAGTTGAAAAAGACATTAATGTTTAAAAATATTATATTAGAATATAAATGTACAACATGAATTTATAAATTTAAAACTATAACTTTAGGTGGGCCACCAATAGATATGTGAGGAAAATATTCTACAAGACTACATAAAATTACAGATAATTTACGTAATATAATAATAATCCAAATTTTATCATTCAGATTAAGGCAGTCTCACTATTCACAAGAGAAAACTAGAAGTTTTTATTTACCTGAAGAACTGAATATAAATAATATGTTTAATAAGTTTATGATTCTTCACCCAAATGTAAAAATTTGTTATGAATCCTATAGGGCATTATTTAATAGCAAGTTTAATATTGCATTTGGTTATCCTCGAACAGATACATGTTCAAAGTGTGATGAACTGAAAATAAGAATCGATGCCCCTTCAAAAGATATATCAGCTAATCTTGAAGTACAAGATTTAAAAATCAATCTTAAAAAGCTTGAGTTTGAAAAAGATTTGCATCAAAATAAAGCTGAAATTTTTTTATATAAGAAAATTAAAATCAAGGTTAAAAGCGTTGAGAGAGCAAAGTTGAAGCCTTTGCTTTTGACTATCAAAAAAAATGTGCCAAACAACTCTAGCAATGAGTCCCCTTATATAAGAAATTTTTTTTTCGTTTAATGTTCATTTGTTGGCTAGAAAAGATGTTTTTATCTATTGTTATGATGAAACTCTCGCCAAAAAAGGTGCAGATGAAATGACCTTAATACTGTATGATTTTATTATTCATAATTTAAGTTTGTTAGTAAAAAAGATAGATTTGTTCTGTGATTCTTGTGATGGTCAAAATAAAAATTATACCCTCTTAAAGTTTATAGATAACATGTTTCAATATCAAAAAAGATCAAAAAAACTCTGTTAAAGTTACCTTTCCTAAAAGAGGTCAACTGCAAATCTTAAGTCAATTTACCTTCTGATTGGGTTAAGATTTAAAAAAAAAAAAAAAAATTCTCCCCACGTGCTTAAACCTAAGAGGACATGTTCAAAAATATGGCTTTTTTTTTAAATCCTCACTACAAAGCTAGATGTCCTGTAGCTAAAACGCGGTAGTGGTGTTTCTTAGTTGCAGAGTTAAGAAAGGGTTGTAACCACAACCTCTACTATAGTGGCCTTGGAGAGGTGAATAATAATAAAAAAAGCCACAAGACCTCTTTGAGAAGTGTTTTTTTCTGTTAACTCTCCTAGATATATATCTTAGAGACTCTTGAAATGGCGTATATTTAAACACATTTATTGGTAGAAATGTAGGAAGTAAAAGAAAACTGTCATTATTAGAAAACCCTTCAAACTTGCGTTCTGAGAGACTATGTATACCAATGGATAAATTTAAAGATCTCCAGGTACTTAAAAAGTTTACAAACCAACCTGGTTTTTTTGATTCACTGCCACATGATGATAACAAAGATGACCAGGATGATTTTGAATAAATATGAAGTTTTTTATTAAAAAGTTATCTTGTTTGAAAAAAATATATTCTTTTGTTGTTTGTTTTATAGTGTTTTGAAATTACCTTATTCTAGTTGTGCTTATTTCAAACAGAGCTAATTAGCTAATGTTTAAAATGATAGAAAAATAAAAGGTCAGAGGGCCCGCTATAGTACAACTATAGCCCACTATAATTAGAAATTACGATTTATTTCTTACCCAAATGATAAGTGGGAAGGTTTTTTTGTAAATGTGATATGGTAAACAAAAATACAAATTTATGCATTTGGTACCTTTAAGCGCATTTTCGATTTCTATAACTTACTTTAAGTTAATTTAGATTTTTATCTTTACGTGATCCTGGGAATAACTGAAATTTTAAATTTATTAATCAAAGAATCAAACATTTTTGAACTTAGTTTACCTGTAATGAGTTTATACTAAATTTAAAAATAGCAGAATTTGAGTCAATCTTGACCCAATTTACCGATGACTAATATATAATTTTTCAAAAAGTCTGCATGACTTATTAGCTTCTGCATTGTCTACTGTAAACTTGAACCATACGCTTGGCATTAAAAAAAATGCAAAAAATTATTTTTATTATGATATTGTCATAAATCTAAATTTTTTTTTTTAAAATTTTTTTTTTTAATTTTACTTCATCTCCTCAAGGCCGAGAAGGCCACTACAGACGAGGAGGCTACTTATTTTATGGCTATAACCCTCTCTTAACTCTATAACTCCGAAACACGAACCTTGACGAACAAGGCCGCTGCGCGGAGAAACGAGTTGAGCGCGGTACTACCAGGGACGTGGTGGGGATCGAACTCCAAACCACTCGTTTATGAAGCGAGCGCTCTACCACTACACTACTAAATAAAAAATATAAATGAAAAATAAAGATTTTGCAATGTTTTATCAATTGTAGAGCATTTTAAAAAATTTTTAATTTTAAAAAAGTTACTTTGTAACTTTTTTAAAATTTTAAGATAAAGTTCTTAACATTTTTTTTTCCCCTGTACTCTTCACTTTTGATTGTTTTTAAAATTTCTCTCAAGTCCCTAATAAAAGGGGGGGGGGCATTTATTAATTTATTAAAATGCTTATATTGTAACATTAAAAAGTTCCTATCTCCCCCTCCCCCTTCCTTTTTTTATTAAAACTCCTTTGTTTATTAGATCTGCACTAAAATTTTTTTTAGAGAGTATTGGGTTTATTAAGGATTTTGCCCCCCTGCTTCCCAACAAAAAAAAATCTGATATTCTACAAAACAGTGTGGCTGAGCTTTATTTCATAGATGAGTTTTTTCCGTGAATTCCCAAAATTCCGTAAATTCACGTAAAACTCCTTTAATTTTCCAGAAATTTCCTGATATTTTTTGTTATTAATTTGAAAAAAAAATTATATATTTTTGCATAAAATTTTAAATACAACAACTTTTGCTTTTAAACAAATATGTTTTCTATAATTAAAATTTTCATGAGATCAATTTTTGTAACAATTTTTTTTTTTTTTTGCTTTTTAATTCATTCAAATTAACTTTTTTGAATATTAGAAATTCCTTTTTGTAAAAAGTTAAATAATCTAAATTCCGTTTTAAAAGTTTACGAATTTAAAGTTAATACGATCAATTTTTAATAAAATAATTTTCCAGGATTTTCATAGAAAAAAGTTTCCAGAATTTTCATAAAGTCAAACACACATCTATGATATTTACAAGCTTTAATTGTTTCCTCAGCTTATATATAATTTTTTTTATCCATTATCAAAAAAACATACATTGAATTTTTTTATGGAAAATAAAATCATTTTTAATGTTATTCAGAAATTTATCATAAGTATCAAGTGCAAATAATATAAGTTAAAAAAAAGGTAAAATTTAAAAATAAAAAACTGTAATATATAAAAATATATTGATATAATTATGATGTGAGATTATTAAATCATTTTTTCTCATCCTAAAATAGTACAAAAGTAGCTCTTTTTGCTGACAACTCAACTTAATACTCTTTATGTCTTGAGAAAAAGTCTTCTCTTTTGAATATGATCTCCAAAAAGTGACAGCTTGGGCTTGCAATGGCTTGTTCAACTCCAAAAATTAAGATGTTTGCTGCAAACAACTATAGCAATATTGTTCACATACTCTCATAGATTTACTGAGTCTTCTATTATACGTCTTCTTGGATTATCTTTTATTATTGACTACTCATGGAAACCATATATACAATCGATTGCTAAATTAGCATCTGCTAACATTGCTTATAATTATTGTGCTAGTCATTTTCATACTCCTGATTCCATTCTCTATCTATATGAATCTCTCTATATATTTGTCCCTGTGTGAAAACTGTTGAATGTCCTTTTGATTCTAGACAAAGTTCAAAAATGTATTGTAAGCGTAGTAGGACCTGCGCCATTTGCCAATACTACCATTACCGTGGTAATATTGGCAAATAGAGCACTTATTCTCACTTGATTTGACATTTAGTAACTCCCATCTAAATAATGGTTGTTTGCAGTCATGTTGGGAGTAAATAAGTTAAAAAAAAACAACTCTTACAAGCAATACAAACTGGTTTATGAATTGCTTTTTATAATAATATAAAATTTAATTCAGTATAAATTAATAAAGTATAAATTATTACTTATAAAGAACAGAATAACTAACTTAATATTTCTATTTAACAGTCTGCACTATTTTTAAAATCCTTGTTATAAGTGTATTGTTTTTTAAATGCTTGTTGTATTCAAATAATTCTCAAAGTAATTGAATTGTTTGTTTCAGATTGGTGTAATAAAGTAACAGTTTACAATAGAGAATTATTTTTAAACCTTATTCATAATCGTCCTGCTGGTACTCCACTTATCACTGTCTCAAATCATACTTCAATGTTTGATGACCCAGGAATAGTTGGTATACTTTTTTTTTATTTGAAGTTTTTAAAACTAAGTATTTTTTGTTTAATGAAGTCTCATAACAACCTGTTATTTTTCCAACAACCCGTATTTTTCAAATATGTCAATAGTGTCTAGTTTGATGGAAGTGCAGTTGAAAATATTTGTAAATCAAAAAATAATTTTTTAATTTTTTATATGGCCACTTGTTGGCCATATAGATAGTAAATAATCATATGTTTTTTAAAAGTAATCACAACTTGAGCTACTACTTTCGAAGGACAGTATTTTATTTTGAATTTTAAAAGTTATTTTTCTACCCTTATTGGTTGTGTTCGTATTGCTGCCAATCCTTTTTCCATCACTTCATTCAATTGTTAACTAAATATTTTGACAATATAATCACATTCGTGGCTTGAAAAAGCCTGTTTTAACTGAACACAACTATCACTACTCAAGTCTACTGCTGTTATTATATCCAGCGCTCGAAATAACAGCCGATCAACGATCAATGATCAGCTATTTTTAGGGAAATTTAGAAAAATTCAAGGGAAAATAAGCTGTTTTTGTCAAAAAATTACATTTGATCGGCAAGTTTTGAAAAACTATTTCGAGCGCTGTATATCTGCCTAGTTTAAACACTTTATCAGGTTTATCATAATTTTTTTGTTTTGGGTACTTGTATTTGGTAGAAAAACTTCTGGGATTTTTTATGAAGTAACCTGGCTATGAAGATATACTAAGCTTCTTAACGGTGTTCTCCTGTCTTTAATTCGGTGACTCAAAGCATCATGCAATTGTTTTTGATTTCAGATTGTTGTTCTTTTATTTTTGTCAACATAAATTATAATGCAATGTTAGAAGAAATTAAAGTTGAGTATTGTTGACAAAGTGCTACCACAGTTTTTTTAACCCAAGTAAAATGTACTACTAAATCAGATATCATTCTACAGGCCTTGCGATAAAGCGTCGAGCGATGTGAATTTTACGTCGTCCAAGAGCAATTTTGCGTGTAGCTAGGGCTATTTGCGTCGAGCAAAAAAAATTTTGTTTGAGTATATTTAAAGATATTTTTGAGGGGAATTTTAATGAAATAGTTTACATTTATTTTAGCATTTAATAAAGTATTTTAAAAACCGCTCGCAGTTGATATAAAAATTTGAATTACAAAAAAATTAAATATGCTCATTATTTACAAGTAGAAAAAATTTAGATTAAAAAAAAAGTTAAAATCTTTTTAAGCTAACATTTTAATAAAATTATTCAGCAATAGCAAAGTTGTCGATAAAATTGAACAAAAATACTTTCTTTTAGTTTTAGATTTTTAACTTGAATAATTATTTTACGGGGGTTTGTTAGGTTTTAAAATTATTCCATAGATTTAAAAAGACTTATGCTGAAAAAACTCCACCTAATTCAGTTACTTTTTACAAAAATTTTAATAACTGTACTTTTTTATTGAATCAAGTAGAATATGTTTTAATATTAACCCTTTTATTTTTTTTTTATTTGCGCTTACCAATTTTTAAAATGTTTCCTCGAAATTACTCTTAAATACTTTAAATATGTCTAACAGTTAATAAAAAGCAATTGTTATTAAGTAATTTTTTTTGAGTTACTTTTTACAAAAATTTTAATAACTGTACTTTTTTATTGAATCAAGTAGAATATGTTTTAATATTAACCCTTTTATTTTTTTTTTATTTGCGCTTACCAATTTTTAAAATGTTTCCTCGAAATTACTCTTAAATACTTTAATTAACTGTTAGACATATTTAAAGTATTTAAGAGTAATTTCAAGGAAACATTTTAAAAATTGGTAAGCGCAAATAAAAAAAAATAAAAGGGTTAATATTAAAACATATTCTACTTGATTCAATAAAAAAGTACAGTTATTAAAATTTTTGTAAAAAGTAACTCAAAAAAAATTACTTAATAACAATTGCTTTTTATTTACTGTTAGACATATTTAAAGTATTTAAGAGTAATTTCGAGGAAACATTTTAAAAATTGGTAAGCGCAAATAAAAAATAAATAAAAGGGTTAATATTAAAACATATTCTACTTGATTCAATAAAAAAGTACAGTTATTAAAATTTTTGTAAAAAGTAACTCAAAAAAAATTACTTAATAACAATTGCTTTTTTGTTAAAAGTTACCGAAACTCAACGAAGCGTGCTCAAGAAGCGTGCTAAATTCTAATATTTTATTTTATTTTACTAGAAACAAAAGTCCTTATAAACATTAAAAATCTATTCAAAACGTTCGTTAAAGTTTTTTAGTAATATGAGTGATTGTGCTTATCGACCGCTTTATGAAAATAAATATAAATAAAAAAATATTATATAAAATCGCTGGTAAAAATATTAGCTATTGCACAGTTTTTAATCGTACAATATTAAAATTTCCAGTTTATTAATCGCTGACTTTTTAAAAAGAAATATTAATTATTTGAAAAACTTTAAATTACATATTTGAGAAAAAATCAAATATTAGCATATTTTATAATCTTTTTTAAATGTTTAGTTATGTTTTTTATTCGTTTAGTATAGACAAAACGTGTCAAACGTCGACAAAATAAACAAATGTTTTTACATTTTAAAAAACGAAACATTCCAAAACATTTTTAAATAATAACATTTCTGCATTAATGATTTAAAGTAGTTTTGCGGTAATTAAGTAAATTGGTGCAGTTAATGTCGATAAATATGAAAAACAAATAAAAAGAATTTAATGAAGTCAAAAATCATGCGTGCTTATGCTTCGCGCAGTTTTTATTCACCACAAGGCCTGATTCTACATTCTTTTTTGTTCATCTTGAATTCCAACATTGAATTCCAACATAGAATCATCAATGTTGGAATTCAATTCTAAATGTAGAAGTGCCTTTTTAACACAAAAATATTTTAAATTTTAATTTCACAAATCAGTCTAGCATAAGCAACAAGCTGCTCCATTGGGTTTTGCAGCCCATGAATAAATGGATGACTTTTATAAACTCAAATTTTACATACTTTTGTAAATAATTTTCATTTTTGTTTGGCGACCTTTTAAACATTTTTACAATTTTCTTGACTTTTTTTGTTTCTTGACGGGTCCAATAATTTGGTGCTCAATTTTAACTTCAGATGTTTCAATAATTAACAATGAATGATTTGAATCTCAAATATAATCTTCCTCTTTAGAAAATTTTGGAGACTAATCCCAGGATTTTGGTATGGAACAATTTGTACAGGATCCTGGGATAGATACATCTAGTCATATGGTTCTCCTACTTGGTAATTCATTGCTTTTTTTGGAGATATTTAAGAAAATGCTATTACTATGTAGATTAAACGAAAAAAGTGTACAAATTTTAAAATAAACAATAAAAAAAGAAAAGAAATTGAATTAGGTGGAGTTTTTTCAGCATAAGTTTTATCTAATGACAGCAGAAATATCTAGAGGTTGAGATTGAAATTCTTCCTTAAACAGAATAGCTGCCTTTTATGTTTGCTCCATTAATAACCTCAACAGTTCTGCATGTCTAATCCTTGTTTTTTTTTTTTTTAAGTTTGTTTAAGAAAAGGTAAATCAAGTGCTCCTATTTGACATTCTACAGCTAAAAAACAAAATGAAATATTTATGGTAATTTTTTTTTCCATTTAAACACAATAATAATCAACAACAATTGTTCTGTGAGAAAAGGTCTGGTGTGCAGTCTAGAATAAAAGAAAAATATTTTCCTTTCTTGTACCACAATAATTTCTTTTCTTATTGATTTAACCATAAAAATTATTCATTTCATTATGTATGTGTTTATTAAGGTAACTACAACAAGTTTCTTCTGATTTGATTTGCCATATGTGCTTTTGCAAAATTGATCATATTTACCCAGAAGTTTAATCACATTTTGCTCTAACTTGCTCTATATGAACTTTACTATTGCTCTATATGCTCTGACTATACTTTAACTTGCTCTATATGTTCTAACTTTACTATTAACCCACAAATAGTCTCTTTCTGCTAAGAAGTTTATAAATAAAAAATATATTCCTAGCGCAGCTGTCATTTTTTTCCCTCTCTTTATCTATTATTTTATTATGTTCTAAATCAATTGTCTTATATTTTTTAATTGCATTACTTAATTATTGTAGTGACCCATTTCTTCCACAAGACTTATTGTTTTTGTGATTTTCTAACTTTTTTGATATTCTAACACACACCACCACCGACATATGGAAATACTTTGATAACAGGTTGCAACACACTACACCACCAACATATGGAAATACTTTGAAAACAAGTTGCAACACACACCACCAACATATGGAAATACTTCAATAACTGGTTGCAACACACACCACCACCAACATATGGAAATACTTTAATAACAAGTTGCAACACACACCACCACCAACATATGGAAATACTTTGACAACAGGTTGAAACACACACCACCACCAGCATATGCTTTGATAACAGGTTGCAACAGTAGTAGAACACAGTATTTTTAAGTTTATGTTGATCCACCTTTTTGCCATTAGGAAGAATTCAAGTGTTATAAGCAACACTAAATCTTTGAGAATCTTTTTTATCTTGATAAAAGAAAAAAATTTCTATTTGATCAGGGTTGCTTAAGTTCTGTCATTTGATAAAACTTAAGTAATCACGGTAGCCAAAGTATTTAGGCCATTGGTTGTCTGTTGGTTGGTTAACAATTTTTCCTTGATCACTGGGAGTTACAGTAATAAAAGTTACATAATTATCATTGCTGTTTTTCCAATAATTTTGGGTATATTTACTTCATCACTAGCTAGAATGTCACTTTCAGTGAACATTTTTTTATCTGTATAATTATGTATTATGTCAGTAACAATAATTGTAGATGAGTTACTTCTTTCATTAGAAACTCTTTAGTCAAGAATATATTATTCTAATTTCTAAAGTTTTTCCGTCAGCAAAATCATTTCTATTTCAGAAATTTTAAAATATTCAGAAAGAGCAATTGAACCAATGTCATTTTTTAATGTTTTTTTTTTACTATTATTTACTATTTATGTTATTTGAATGTGTTTAAATTGTGTTTTTAATGTTTATTAAATTTGTTTGATTATTTAAGTTTTTTGTGAATAGCTACCATTATGGATCTTAAAGCAATAGTAAACCAACAAAAAATGAGATGGTATGCTTTAACTCATTCTGACTATTTATATATTTTTTCCTAATATTTATGTTTCACTATTTAAGATGAATTTTAAATTATTAAAATCTTCATTTTTAGGTCTATGGCTGCAAAAGAAATTTGCTTTGCAACTTGTTTTACATCCTACGTCAGTCATCACGGAAAGGCTTGAGTAGTTTCTATCATCAAATCTTTGCTGTTTTCTTTCTTTGTTTTATATTATTGCAAGTGCTTTTTTCAATTACCTAAGAATTTTGAAATATCTATTGTCTTTATTTAAATGTTTATTAGTTTTTAAAATTGTGTTTACAACCTTTATTTTATAGCTTATTCCAATTGAGCGAGGTAAGAATCATTTTGAATTAAATTATGAGTTGTTTTTACTTTTTTTTTAATTCTTTTTAATCCGTTTATTGTCTTTCTTAAACAATTCTATTTAGAATTATTTTTATTTGTATAAATTAGATTATACATTATTAATGTAATAATCAATTTATCAATAAAAATTTTTTGACTTTAAACAATCAATTGTTTAATTGCTGCTCTAGTTAATAAAACTACCGAGTAATTAAAATAAATATTGTAATCATAAAACATCTTTAAAACAATTATGAAATTTTTCCTTGTAAGCCGTAAGCCATTTCACTCGAGCCACTTTTTATAATTTTTTAATATTTAAACAAGTCTGAAGCAGTTTAAGAAGTTCAAACCACTTATGATGTTTGAATGACATTTATGTAAATAATATTGAATGACAATTATATTTGATATTAGCGTTATTTACAAATGTAATTAACACTAGTTAGAAATGTAGAAAAAACAAAGAAATTTTTTATTAACTTAACTTTTCCATCAAAAATGTGCAGCAAGAGAAAAAAAGATGTAATATGATGCATAAAAAAGAAATCATAAATAAAAAATATTTAAAAAACTTCTATTTATATTTATCATATTGCAAATGCAAGAATATTTATTCAGACAATTTCTCATAACAAACAATAACAAAAATAATTACCTAATTTAAAAAAAAAAAAGACAAAAAATTATAAGTTAAAAAGTAGTAGACATTAATTTTTTTTATATATTAGCACCACTTTTGATATTTTAGTTTTATTTTGTTTATTATGTATGCATTATAATACGTACTTATGCAACAAGAGGGGAATATAACGCATAGAGGTGTGTAAAGGTGTCTAGAGAGATTTCATGTGTAGAGGTGCCTTAGAGAGGTGCTTTAGAGTGATTTAATTCGTAAATGCTTAAGTAGAAGTAAAAAGATGCTGATAATTAACAGGCACATTTTATTTAAGCGTGCATATTTAATATTATTTAATAACTAAATTTTTTTTTTTTTTTTAAATCAGATTATTATTATAGTCATATTTTTCTCGGTTTTTCTACTTTTCTACTATTTACAAAAAATTAAATTCATTGTAAACATTTAACTTTTTCATCATTAGGCAAGTGAAAGCGCAACAGTATATATTTTTTGATAAACGGTACTTGGAAACTTAAATCTTTGTTTGTTACAAAAAAAGTGCTGGTAAAGTAAATAACCTGAGTTTTTTTTTTTTTTGCAACAAGTAATTTTTTTATTTGTTAATAACTTTTTAAAAGTAAAAAATCATTGTTATTTGCAAAGCTACAATTTTAAGAAATAATGAAAAAAAAATTAACATATTTTAATTTGTTTATACAAATGTTGAGAAAAGAAAGAAATTGGTTTATGTTAAATGATAATAAAAAATGTAATATTAAATTTAGTTATTTAATATTAAAACACAAAAACAAATTGAAACAAAATATACATTCCACAATATGTTTGTTTACAAAATAACACTCATAGATATGTTTTTCTTAATTGGTAAATTAAACTTGTTTTGCGATAATTTATTTTATTGCTGTAGTTTAAAAAAGTTGATGTCCATAAATAAAATAAAAAACACTCACATACACACTTACACATACGCACACACATTAAATGCTACAATTTTATAATGAAAATATTTTATAGGAAAGGGAGTGTATCAGGATGGAGTAAATTATGCTATTCAAAAACTCAATGCTGGTGATTGGGTACATGTGTTTCCTGAAGGTTGGTATTTTAGTTTTTTCTACTTTTTTTTTTTTTTTATTTTTTTTTTTTTTTAACATCTTCACTTCCAACAAGGCTGCAAGCAACCACTATAAGAGTTGGAAGTTACTGGAAGAGAAAAGACTAAATCTGTAGAGCAAGATGACGATTGACTGATGACTTAAAAGATTGCAAATTATATGAATCAGGAAAGCAAGATGAAGGAAGCGAATTCCAAAGAACTGATGTTCGAGGAAAAAAACTAGAAGAATAAGAGTTTTTGAAGCACTTAGGAACAGTCACAGAAAAAGGATGAGACTTAATTGAATGGCGAGTAACACGAGAATGAATTTTAGTAGATGGCACAAGGGACGCTAGCTCTTTAGAGCAGTGCCCATTATAGTATTTGTAGAAAAGAGAAAGAGAAGCAACATTACGACGATGTGACAAAGGTTGGAGATTGGCTGCCAGAGCAGGCCCAACTATGTTTACAATTCGTTTTTGCACCTTGTCTAAAAGAGAAAGAGCATCATTAGAAGATCCGCCCCAGATGTGGCAACAGTATTCCATACAGGGACGGATTTGAGATTTATAGAGATAGAGAATAGAATCTGGAGTAAGAAAGTGTCGAGCTCGATAAAGAGATGCAACCTTAGCAGATGCTAATTTTGCAATGGATTTGATATACGGTTTAAAAGTAAGATCAGAAGTAAGAGTTAATCCTAGAAGATGAATGGTAGATGACTCATCTAGTACATTACCATTCATAAATATAGGAAGATCTAAATTATTACGATAACGATTGGCCGAATGAAATTGAGTTTTATCTGAATTAAAGTTCACCAGCCACTGTGAGCCCCATGCTGTAGCAGAAGTGAGATCCTTTTCAAGCTCAGATACCCCCTCCAAGCAATCAGAGAGTGTAGGCTTCTTATCATGACAAGAGTAAATGGTAGTGTCGTCAGCGAATAATGCCACCTTAGATGTGAGAATATCTGGAAGATCGTTAATGTAAATTAAAAAGAGTATAGGGCCAAGGATTGAACCTTGAGGAACCCCTGAAGTTACAGGATGTGAAGAAGAGTGTTGTCCATCGAGGACAACTTTTATACTACGATTGGAAAGAAAGGACTCAATAATCTTAAAGACGTTACCAGCTACACCATAAGAAGAAAGCTTATGGAGAAGACCAGCATGCCAAACTTTATCAAAAGCTTTAGAAATGTCAAGTGCGATAGCCTTAACCTCTCCACCTCTATCTAATGCACGGTAAAACCTATCGGTTATTACTGTTAGCACATCAGCTGTAGAACGAGAAGACCGAAATCCATATTGATGATCAGAAAGTAAGTTATTTGATTCAAGATGAGAGATTAAGTGTTTGTTGATTAAAGATTCAAAAACCTTGCTTATGACAGGAAGAAGACTAATGGGACGGTAGTTAGATGAATCAGATCGCTCTCCGGAATTTTTGAAAATAGGGATAACAGATGCTGCTTTCCAGCATGATGGAAAACAAGACTCTGATAAGCACTTGTTAAATAGTTTAGAGAGTATGGATGAAAGCTCAGGAGAACACCTCTGCAAGACTACAACAGGAATGTTGTCAGGACCACAAGCTGTTGAAGAGTCTAAGCAGGAAATTACTTTAGATACAGAAGCTGAAGTGATGCGAATGTCAAGCAAGGGATCAACCTGTTTGACGGCTATGTCAGGTAAAACGCAACTAGTGGAATCAAGAGATGATATTGATGAAAAGTTCTTAGCAAACAATTCAGCTTTGTCTTTAGGTGAGGTGACAAAGTCTGAACCATACAAGAGAGAAGGAATAACAGATTTGCCCTTATTATTGATACTGTTAAAGATTCTCCAGAAGTCTCGAGAGCCTAATTTTTGTGATGAGATACGAGATTTAATGACCTGGGAATAGCGAGCTTTGGCGTCAGACAAAACCTTTTTACAATGGTTTCTGGCGATAGTGAACAGATGTCTGTTTTCTGGAGAATTGTTTTGCTGATAGATATGGAAGTAACGGTTTCGATTAGAAATTGCTGCAGCGCAATGTGAGGAAAACCAAGGAGAAGAGTGAGGCTTGACCTGGAATCGTCGAGAGGGAATAAAAGATTCCATGCCAGCCTGAATCCACGAAGTTATGTAAGAAGCACATTTGTCAGCAGGAAGACGAAAGATTTCTACCCAAGGGCCATCACGAAGAAAATCACGGAAAGAGTCCCAGTCAGCTTTAAGGTAGTTGTATGTGGTACGATGATAGGGGGATTCTGATGAAGTAGAAGAATTTGATAATAGTTTTAGAGAGATCAAACCGTGATCAGAAGTACCTAAGGGTGAATGTGGAGAAATTGAGCACTGACTAGGATCCAAAACAAGACATAAGTCGAGTAGAGAAGGTAAATGATTAGGGTTGTCTGGAAAACGAGTTGGAAAGTTGACTATTTGAGTTAGAGATTGAGAAAGGCAAAAGTTGAGGGCCTTAACGCTAGCAGAGTCACTGACACTAGAGCCAAGCCAATCGGTGTGATGGGCATTAAAGTCACCAACAACGACGATATTGGCCGATGGATAAAGAGAGAGGGCTTGGTCAATTTGATCAGAAATAACATCAAGAATAGTGCAATCTTGGGATGAAGGAGAGCGATATAGAACAAAGAGAAAGGCGATAGAGTGAAGTTGTGCTAAACGAAAGCACATAAATGAATAGTCTGTAGATTCAAACCTAGTTTCACGACAAATGGGTGAGTTCTTACGAATGTAGATGCCCAGGCCACTTATCTTCTTTTTATTTGGTTAATCAATTAAGTTAATATTATTTATAACAAAAAAATTCAGTTTAATTATTAAGTCAGAAAGTATTTTATTAGATTTAAGATAAGATATTAAGTGTTTGTTAGTTAAAGATTTGAAAATCTTGCTTACGATAGGAAGAAGACTAATGGGATGATGGTTAGAGGAGTCAGATCGCTCTCCAAAATTTTTGAAAATAAGGATAACAGATATCGCTTTCCAGCAGGTTGGAAAACAAGACTCTGATAAACACTTGTTAAATAGTTTTAAAAGTATAAACAACAGCTCCGGAGAACACTTCTGCAAGACTATAACAGGTATGTTGACTAGACCACAAGCTGTAGAAGAGTCTAAGCAGGAAATCACTTTAGATACAGAAGCTGGAGTGATACGAATGTCAAACAATAATAATTTGTCAGCTATATCAGGTAGAATGCAACTAGTGGAATCAAGAGATGATATTATTGAAAAGTTCTTAGTAAACAATTCAGCTTTGTCTTTAGGTGAAGTGACAAAGTCTGAACCATACAAGAGAGGTGGAATAACAGATTTGCCCTTATTATTGATTCTGGTAAAGATTCTCCAGAAGTTATGAGAGCCTAATTTTTGAGATGAAATACAAGATTTCATGATCTGAGAATAGCATGATTCAGCTTTAGTTAAAACCTTTTTACAATGATTTCTAGCAATAGTAAACAGACGTCTGTTTTCTGGAGAATTGTTTTGCTTATAGATATGGAAGTAATGGTTTTGATTTTCGATAGTTGCAGTAGCACAATGCGAGGAAGACAATGGAAAAAAGTGAGGCTTGACTTAAAATCATCGAGAGGTAATAAAAGATTCCATGATAGCCTGAATCAAAGAAGTTATGTAAGAAGCACATATGTCAGCAGGAAGACGAAAGGTTTCTACCCAAGGACTATCACAAAGAAAATCACCGAAAGAGTCTCATCAAACCATGATCAGAAGCACCTAAGGGTGAATGTGGAGAAACTGAGCATTGCCTAGGATCAGAAAGAAGACATAAGTCAAATATATATATATATATATATATATATATATATATATATATATATATATATATATATATATATATATATATATATATATATATATATATGTATATATATATATATATATATATATATATATATATATATATATATATATATATATATATATATATATATATATATATATATATATATATATATATATATATATATATATATATATTAGTTTTTGGGCGAGGTATCTATTTATTTATTAAGCAAAATACTTATTAAATACAAAATTTAATTTTACTCTTGTTACAAGCATTTGCTTGTAACGTTAATAGAATATATGCATAATGAACATCATTTATCACGCTGCGAAAAAATTTCTTAGACGAGCCTTTTCTTTAGATTTTCACTATATCTCTGTGTATGTATTAGTAGCTATCCATTGATTAGAACTTTACTAAAAATAAACAATCCCATTTTGTAATAAAAAAAAGTCAATCTGAAACTCGAACTTTGTTTTTTGTTTATTTGATGTAGTTTGCACAAGAACTTTTAACTTTTCTTATCATTATCTAAAAATAGAGAAGAAAATAAAGTGGTTTATATTTATGAAAAAATTATACTTTGGCAAGGGCTTTAAAATTCTCCCGTAAAACACTTTAAGGAAGTGTGGAGGAGAACGAGAGTCAGATATAGGCACCCCCTGTGCTGTTTTTAAGACCTGTTTGAGGGGGGCAACCATTGTTCATTTTTAATGAAAAAATCTCAAGAATAGTCCAAGGGACGGCGATATCCGACAATTATTTTAATACCTGTATACCTGCATTGTATTATTATAAAATTACTGTTTTATTTAGGAAAGATAACTTCAGAAATTGTCAGACTAAAATGGGGTAAAAATTTTAACCTTCATTGAGTTTAATTTTGTATTTATTTTTTGTTTTAAATTATGTTTATCAAATTAATGCTACTTGTGTTAGGTGTTGGCAGGATGATTAATGAATGTGTAAAAACGCCGATTATTTTACCATTTTGGCATGTTGGTGAGTGACCTGTACTTTTTTTTTTTTTTTTACAATAATTATAAACCAGTATTATTCAGTTTGAAATTTTTAATATTTTAGGGATGCAAGAATTTCTTCCGCTAGAAAATGACATATATATACCTTTTTTCGGACATGTAACTTTACCTAGAATTAAAAAGGTTTGTATCCTTTCCAAATGTGAAAGTATTCCGTAGAAATACAATACATTAATGTGTTTTGTAGAAATATAATACGATAAAAGCTTGGCTGAGTTAATGTACGGGATTTAGTCAGGGATTTGTTTTTTTGGGGTTATATTGTTGCTTCTCTTGCTAATTTTTGATTTTTTCATGTAGAATTTTGATTACATTTTAATTAGAAAATCACTGTTTTGTTTGGCGATCCGATACCAGTATGCGACATTTTAGTGAAATTTCATTCGGGCGAACTTAATGAAGTACTTTTCTATCTGATCTATTTTTTTAATTTAAAAATTTTTTAAACTTTGACAAGTATGCTGATGCTGCGAATTTATTTTTTACTAAATTAGGTTAGCGCAAGGATTCAGCTCACTAATCGAATACAAGATGCGTTTCGGCAACTTCGAATTATTGCCGAGGATCTACACACTAACAGAGGGTTTCTTAGCAAATAGTTTTAAAAATGAAAACTTAGCATTAGTTATTTTCAGGGATGCGGAGTTCCAAAGATTCATGCTGTAAATTTTTTTTTTCTGTTCTCTGGTGTCCAGGAGCTTTATAGGTGTTGAGTGGTTTATGATTTACATCAAGAAAAAAATTCATGAGATTTGGAACCTATTGTTTTCTTAGCCAAAAGTCCCTTGTCGCCATTATACATTAAACATTCCTCTATATTTTTTTTTTAAAAAGTAGTGCATAATCCTCTTTACATTTTTGGACCTTCTTGAGATCGAAAACCAGGAAAAAATAATCATTTTATGACTTTCAAATCCGGAGTTCTTTATGGGACTCTGCATCCATTTTTTTAGTTATATTTAAAGCTTGATATTCTGATTGTAGAGTAAAGTTTAAAATCCAACAATTTGTAAATGTTATAAATGATAATAAATTTTTATCTCAAAATTCACCAATAGAAATAAAATTTTATATTTAATGCACTTTTTAAGGGTTTTTTTAGTTACGTAGCAAATGCCAAAAAAGCATTTTTTTTAATTACAAGTTTTAAACGAATGTTTGTAACTTTTGTAAAATTTTAATTATTAAATAAATGTATTCAATTTTTTTTCAAAATAATTTTTACTCTCTCTCTCTTTATATATATATATATATATATATATATATATATATATATATATATATATATATATATTTTTATTTTTTTTTAATTCACCTCCTCAAGGCCGAGAAGGCCACTACAGACGAGGAGACTTATTTGTGGTTATAACCCTCTCTCAACTCTATAACTCCGAAACACGAACCTTGACGAGCGAGGCCGCTGCGCGGAGAAACGAGTTGACGAGGAGATATATACACATGTGTATATATATATATGTATATATATATGTATATATATATATATATATATATATATATATATATATATATATATATATATATATATACCCATATAGTGTAGTCGAAAGAGCGTTTTAATGTAAAAAAAGTCTCTTACGACTACATTTTTAATTACCTCGTCTCTTAAGCTGTTTTTGATTGTCATCGAAATGTCCAAGCAATTAATTTATGCGGAAGTACATTAAATTTAATTGTTTTTCAAAAAACCGCAATTATAACGACTAGAAAGTTTTTTTTAATTGGTGGTGTTTTTGTTATTGATTTAATAAAAAACATTTTTAAAACATGCGTAAATGTTGCTACATCGACTATCTTATAGCCTGACTCGCAACGGAGTGCTGCTACATCGACTGACAAATAGCCTGACTCGCAACGGAGTGCTGCTACATCGACTGACAAATAGCCTGACTCGCAACGGAGTGCTGCTACATCGACTGACAAATAGCCTGACTCGCAAGGGAATGCTGCTACATCGATTGACAAATAGCCTGACTCGCAAGGGAGTGCTGCTACAACGACTGACAAATAGCCTGACTCGCAAGAGAGTGCTGCTACATGGACTGAGAGTTTGGTTTGGCCAGGCAGTCAATTAAAAAAAAAAGTTTAATTTTTAAAACCATTTCTGGTCTGGTTTATTAACGCGCTCTTTAAAACTCCAGTTTATGGGAAACTTTTTTTGATGCCATGCAAGAGACATGCAAGAGTATACATATATATACAGGGGCGGATTTAAACCCCGTCAAGTGCTGCAAGTGACGGGGTAAAAAAAGTAAATATAAATATTGGTACTATGACGTCTTACACCCGCTTAACACGAATTGCCGGTCTTAATATTTTTGTTATATTTTGTTAGAAAATACAATTAGGAAGAAGTTCACAGTGAAAACTATGTTTTGCAGAGATAGCAAAAATTGTTTTATAAAATAGCTAATGTAAACTATACTTTGCAGGATATGAGATAATTATTTAATTAAAACTTGCTAATTTAAATTATACTTTGCAGGATATGAGAAAATCAAATAAAGTAATAGACTCACAGTTCCGATAACTTAGTGCGTGCGAACATTTAACAGTACGTCATTGTACCTTGTGCGCAGAATCGCATGAAAGAAAGTAAATACACAAATATATTATGAAAGCATTCTTGAAAGAAACAGTTGTTTACATGAGATTCTTTACTTTGATTTATAATAAAAGTTTCGATTTTAAATTATTTAACTTTATTTTAACTATTTTAAGGCTAAATTTATATTATTTATATATTTATACTTTTTATATGTTGGTTTTAAAGGATATATATGAAAGAAATAAAAGCTCTTAAAGAATACTCTTTATCTTTTGCATTTCACTCATTTCTAGTATGAAATGTGCATTGGTAGTTGTGTTTGTGTGTATATTAACAATTTAACAATCTTTTTTCCCAAAAGCTCATTTTTATTAATCAATATTAAATACTTTTACACTCAACGTACAAATTTGTTTTTTCCTTGATTACAAATATTATATTACAAAAGCATATAGATTTTAAACTTAAAATGGGTAAAATAAACTTATATTAAACTAAATCAATTTTTTTTTTTTTTTTTAAATTTCAAGTAAACAACTGTTTATTTCAAGGTTACTGTCTTAATTTATATGAGTATTTATTTGTTTTCATGCGATTCTGCGCATAAAGTACCATGACGTAATATTAAATATGCGCACGTATGAAATTATCGGAACGCTATTTACGCTATTAAAAGTAGCAATCTGATTCGTTTAAAAATAAAACTTTTTTAAAAAGGGTAGTGTCTATACTTTGCAGTTTTAAAGTCAAAGCATAGCCAATAAACTTAATTGAAGATGTTCTAAAAAGATAAAAACCGACGATCTTGTTTGAGGATTTTGTAAATTGATGATCTTGTAAATATGTTTTATGAAACTATTGGATAAATTAATTAATAAAGATAACAAAATGGTTACTAGTTAAGATCTTTTAAGTCGTTTTATCGATGACACAATTAGAAGAAATGTAGAGGACAAGTTTGTATCCTGTCTTACTTAAAAAAAACAATAAAAAAATACAATAGTTTTAAACTCTGAAAATTGAAATAAATTAGGGGAGAGTTGCCTTAATTGGAACACTTTAGGAATAAATATTTATTAACAAAAGATGGCTTAACTATGAAAACATTTATGATTTGATTAATACACTCAGACAACCCTAATATACTTTTAACCAGTATTTTTAAATTGCGCTTGAACTATTTCAACAACACTTTGATTTTATTACTGATGAGGAAAACTTTAAAGTTCTAATCAAGGAAACTTTCGACTATTTTGTTATTTCACTGAAATATCATGCTTGCAGCAACTTATAAATAATATTATATTGTTTTTTTGTATTTTAAATCCTATCGAACTAAACGCAAAAAACCGTATAACTTATTGTAGTATATTGTTTACCCAGCCAAAACTCACCAAAAAAATGACGCAATAAAACTTTAAATCAATGGTACACATGCATTTTTTAAGGGATAACTTTCAAAATGTGTCAAAACGTAGAAAGTAAGGCGTCTTATTAAAAAAAGCATAATTCATTTTTTTTTTTCAAAAATAAATGCAAGTGTTCCAATTTAAGGCGCTGTTCCAATTGAGGCAACTCTCCCCTACTTATACCCATGGAAATAAAACAATGTTTTTGAAAATCTTTGCTAAAGATTTTCAAACAAATTGTTTTGTTACTAAAGATTCCTTGGTATGAATTTGGGTCGCCACATCTGGTCGTTCAAAAGAAGCAAGTTCTACGCAACCGCAAATTCAATTACAAAATTTAGAATTTTAAAGTTGGCTGCGATTTAAAATTTTTACGATAAATTTATTATTATTATTTTAAATTTTAGTTATTTTTATTTATATTATAAAACAAAAACTTATTTATTATTTCTAATCAGTAATTGATATAAATTCAAATGAACTGTTATAACAAGAAAATTGAATTTTTAGTTCAACACTGCATACTTTACTTTTTTTATTAATATTTTTACTTTTTTTATTAATATAGGTTTGACAAAATTTTAATTTATATTATTAAATAATTACAAGACAAAATAATCGAGACAAAAGTCACTAGTATTATCCAAGATGGATAACAAATTTTTAACATATCCTTATTTATATAAATACAGAACATCCATAAAGTGTTTATATAAATAGGGAACATCTATAAAGTGCGTTCTAGATTGTTTAAATGGCATTATCAAGTTTTAATATGTTAAAATTTTAAAGAGCGATATCAGTTTTATTATAAATGATCCGTACGCACATAGTGTGAAGTGGAACCCGACATACTTATTTACAAAACAAGTCTTTTAATATCTAGATATCCAGACCAAAATAAATATCCACAAGTATTAAAATTAAGCATTTTTTAAGTTGAGCTAGTTTAAAGATAAGTTTAAAATTAAGAAAGACTACAAATTAGATATCAAGTATTATAAAAATATCCAAGAACCGAATGAAATTTCTGTACACACACACACACACACACACACACACACACACACACACACACACACACACACACACACACACACACACACGCACACACACAGATATATATATATATATATATATCCAGTGAAGCCAGATTATCATTTCTTCACCCCACCTAACTAAATAAAAGACGCACTCGAGGTGATTTAATCTACAACTATAAATTTAATAATAACTTTGAAAATGTTTATGGGTCTAACCCACAAATTGGCAATCCATCTGTCCAAATAACTCGAAGACATTCTTAACATCTCATCAAAGAAGTCTTTAGTGCTTCAGACCTCAACAACAACATGCGAGCTATCTCTACTAGGCTTAATTTCTTTCCTAACAGAGTAGTCAATCGATGGAATTCACTCCCACTAACTGCAATTGACTCTCATAACCTAAATGAATTTCAAAAATGTATCGACAGACATTCTATCCAGCACTAGTTTTACAATTTATTACCAAAATGCTGCTACAGCTCATCGTCTACCGACAAGGAGCTAAAGGGTTACTACCCCTTTCAAGCAAAATTAAAAAAAAAATAATTTACTTTGTGCTACAAACTTAATTCTTATTTGAATATTTTCTCGCCGCAGCTTATCATTATTATTGTTATTGTTATTATTATTACTATATATATATATACATATACATATATACATATACATATATATATATATATATATATATATATATATATATATATATATATATATATATATATATATATATATCGTAGTATAAAAGATGTCCTTAATGGACAGCACTCTTCTTCTTATTCTGTAACCTCAGGGGTTCATTAAGGTTCAATCCTTGGCCCTATACTCTTTAATTTACATTAACGATCTTCCAGATTTTCTCACATCTAAGGTGGCATTGTTTGCTGATGATACTACCATTTATTCTTGTCACGATAAGAAGCCAACTCCCTCTGATTGCTTGCAGAGGGCATCCGAGCTTGAAAAGCATCTCACTTCTGCTACAGCATGGGGCTCACAGTAGCTGGTGAACTTTAATTCAGATAAAACTCAATTTTTTCCAGCCAATCGTTATCGCAATAATTTAGACCTTCCTATATTTATGAACAGTAAGGTACTCGATGAGTCTCCTACCCTTCATCTTCTAGGATTAACTCTTACTTCTGATCTTTCTTGGAAACCTTATATCAAATCCATTGCAAAATTAGCATCTGCTAAGGTTGCATCTCTTTATTGAGCTTGACACTTTCTTACTCTGGATTTTATTCTCTATCACTATAAATCTCAAATCCAGCCTTGTATGGAATACTGTTGCCATATCTGGGGTGGATCTTCTAATGATGCCCTTTCTCTTTTAGACAAGGTGCAAAAACGCATTGTAAACATAGTAGGACCTACTCTTGCAGCCAACCTTCAACCTCTGTCACATCGTTGTAATGTTGCTTCTCTTTCTCTTTTCTACAAATACTATAATGGGCACTGCTCTAAAGAGCTAGCGTCTTTTGTGCCATCTACAAAAATTCATTCTCGCGTTACTCGTCATTCAATTAAGTCTCATCCTTTTTCTGTTACTGTTCCTAAGTGCTCCAAAAACTGTTATTCGTCTAGTTTTTTTCCTCGAATATCAGTTCTTTGGAATTCGCGTCCTTCATCTTGCTTTCCTGATTCATACAATTTGCAATCTTTTAAGTCGTCTGTCAATCGTTATCTTGCTCTACAATCTTCATCTTTTCTCTTCCAGTAACTTCCAACACTAATTATTGGTTGCTTGCAGCCTTGGAAGCGAAGATGTTAAATATATATATATATATATATATATATATATATATATATATATATATATATATATATATATATATATATATATATATATATATATATATATATATATATATATTACGATTTTTTTTTTTTTTAATGATTATATGAAAATTGTAATATTGCTTAATTAGCGAAATAAAAGTTATATAGTAGAAATAAAATGAACTCATTTTGCATCCACAAACTTATGGAAAAGTGACTTCCTTAGGAGTTTCTCTTAAATATAATACTTTTCTATTTAAAAATAAAATAAAAATTCTAAATTCAAGAATTACTATCCAAAAATTTTTAATACTTTAGAAATATGTAATTTTAAAACAAAATAGTTTTTACGCAGTAAAAACGCAGTACGCAGTTTTAAACGTTAAGTTTAAAAACGAAACTATTTTTTATTGAAAGATAAGCAGTGAGCTCTTGTTTGTTATTATCAACTCATTAAGCCGTATAGAAATCATAAGAGAAGTATAATTTTGTTATTGTTAATCGAGTTAAAACTAACAAGCCGAGGTAGAGTAAATGATCTAATTCGTAAATCTAAGCGTGTTGGATACAAATACTTATCAAACTTTTGTATGTATAATGCATTTACGTTGTTCTTTTTTTATTTCCTTAATCAATCTATTAAAAGATATGATAAATTTTTAGTTATTGTTAAAATATAATGGATGATTCAAGGTATGAAATTGAGTTTACTTATATACAAATTTAGTGGCTGTAATTGACCAGGGCATTTAATAGTCTATGTTTTTTTTTTAAGATAATACTTTAAGGTTAGCCTATGGAGATTTTTTGGTTAAGGTAAAATAATTTTAGTTAATCAAATTGATTTCTTTTTTTGTGCTGAAATAACAAATGGTTTTTTGACTAAACACCTCATTTAAATATGGAAAACTGGCTGTGTAATGACACCGAAATAAAACATCAAAAATCAAGCCCAAAAATCAAAACAAACTATACGCAAAGGAAACAAAGCGCTATATACCTAATTTCAACGCAAAAATCCTAAGTACCATTTCATCAAGAAAACTTAAATAAATACTTGCTTTGAATAGTGGAAAGGCTATTGTTGCTTATAACAAAACAATAATAACAACAAAATTTTTTATTGTGTTTTACCCAGGTACAGTGATGGATATTGCCGAACCAAAAATACCAGGTACAGTGACCAGGTATTTTTGGTGGATGTAGAAATTTTTTCGTATTTTGTACCACTTTTGTGTCTCTTAAAAAAAAAAAAAGTCCTCGATTTCTAAGATACTTTAGAACTTTCAGATTCTGAGGGAAAGGGAGGGATGCATCCCCCCTGGATCCATCACAGCCCAGGTACTTTCCCTAATAAAAGTGGTAGGTTTTAAAAATATATGTGGTGATGGTTTTGTTCAACCCCATTACAAAAACATGTTTCAAAAAAAGTTTTAAAAATTTCAATCTAAAAAAATAGTTATTTAACAATAGCATAACCATATTTAAAGGCTTAAACACATTTAAAAGCATAAAAATAGAAATTAAACTGTTATTAGTTTTGTAACTCAAATGCTCAAAAGTATTTGACTGTTAAAGGTTTTGAGCCAGTTACTGAAATTTGAATGTTAATGTGTCATTTTTCAGACTCCATTATATCCATAAAGTATTTAAATTTTTTGAAAAATTTATTTGGATTGCATTAGGAAAGGTCTACTTATACTTGAAAAAACACTCTTTTTTGTTTCTTTTAATCTGTTAATTTTTATCTTGCTTTATAAACTTTATCTTTTCTCTTCTAGTAACTTTTAACTCTAATAGTGTTTGCTTGCAGTCTTGTTGGAAGTGAAGTTTTTAAAAAAAGTTATAGAGTACCACAGGAGACTATCCTAGGTCTTGTATTGTTTCTCATCTGTATTAATTATCTTTTTGAAATACTTACCTCTAAAGCTGCTCTATTTGCTGATGACAAAGCTATTTAGTTCAGTCTTTTCAAAAACTATCACTTTTTGATTGCTAAGAGCAGATAGCTGAATTTCAATGTGGTATCATGATCTTGGGAGCCACAGTAGCTGATAAATTTAAGCTAGTCAACTCCACTACTTTATGTTTTTTTTATTTTATTATCCTCTTGTGTTTCTACTAAATGTAAAGAATTTGAAGCCCTTTTTTGAGATTTTAAGTTAAATTTAGTCTTTATTCTAAAACATTTAGGGGGTCTTAAAAAATCAGGCAGTTTAAAACTTTAAAGATATGCTTTTAAATGTCAAAATATATTTTGATTAAGTTTAAAACATTAGCGTAATAATACTTACAATTTTCCTTTTGACAAAAATCCACTTGAAATATGTAAAAATGTTCTGCTTTATTGATAGACACAAAACATAAATTTCAAATAAAAAATTCAGACCATTGAAATGCACAAGCATTATTTTAAACATAAAAAAAAGTTTCAAAAAAGATATTTTATTTTTTTAATTTAAATATACAAGCAATTGTAAAGATAACATCTGCTACTGTTGTTGACATACTCCTCATTCTGTTTTCTAACTCTATTAATTATTTATTTGTCCTTGTATGTAATGCTTTTGTCATACTTGGGCATATTGTCATACTTTTGTCATTCTTCTAATGATGCTCTTTCTCTTTTAGATCGATAAGGTCCATAAAAGTCTGTTCTTACAAAAGGTTAGGGTTCACAACTAGGTTGGCACTAAAGGTGACAACTATATTGGTATGGAAGATTTAAATCCTTCAAGGCTATCTTTATGGTTACATTAGGCAGCCTTAAAACATAGTTATACCAAAAAGAGTAATTTAATCTTTTGTAGAACTATATAACCAGCATTTGAAGGTTTAATCTGATTTTTTGTAGAATCACAATATCTTTTCAAATCTTATCTGTTTTTTTATTGTTGTTTTGACCTTAATGTTTTATAAAGAAGGATCAACAACAAACCTGGAAAGCCTAGTTTACTTGGAAAAAGGAATGTTATATATTTAAGATGAATGTATTTAAAAATAAAAGAGCATGTATTCAAAAATAAATATTTAAACAAATTAAAAATTAACTATGTATTAATTATGCTTAAAATAATAAAAAATAATTTTTTACTTGAAAACTTTTAAATAAAAAGTTTTTAGTAAACTTCTTGTTTTAACTTAAAAAAAAAAAAAAACACTTTTTATTTTTATTTTTGCAGTTTGTTTAAAAATTGCATATAAAGCTTTCTGAATTCTTAGTTGATGTATGTACGAGTGAGTCCTGACTGTGGCTTTTTTTAGTAGCAAACTGTAGTGTTTTAAACAAATGAAGCAGTGAAAAGCTTGTCTAAAACAAACTTGTTGGGCAAAGTAAGCTCACCCTTATAAATTAAAAAAAAAATTAATGTATATATGTGTATATATATATATATATATATATATATATATATATATATATATATATATATATATATATATATATATTTACTTACTAAAGCATGTTTTGATAAGCGTTTGCTCACTTTTTCTGCTTACCTTAAGCCATACTATTTTTTTCGAAAAAGAAGAAAAAACGAAGAATGATGGATAAAACGATTGCTTCCCCATCCCAAACCCTCAGTCGATGTAGCAGCACTCCACTGCAAGTCAGGCTATTTGTCAGTCAATGTATGTACTGAAGCCATCAGCAGCAGGCTATTTCAGTATGACGTCAGATTGCTTACCTTATAGTACGCAATACTATTTGTGTGTATATATATATATATATATATATATATATATATATATATATATATATATATATATATATATATATATATATATATATATATATATATAAAATCAGTCTTGCTTGATCGTCTTTAATTTTTACCATAAAATGTAAACTTTTTTTCAACCTAATTGTCAGTTGATGTAGCAACACTCTATAGTCTATTATTTGCTTTTTTGTGGATTTTAATCCAAAACTCAAGAAAGGTAAAAATTAATCCTGTGAAAAAAATATAAATAAAATAAGGCTTTTTTATTTTAATTCCATGACTGCTAAACTAAAACACTCACTGTAGCTTACAAAAGTTAGTTAATGTGTATACTCTTTGGTTACTTGATAAATCAGTTGATAAAGATTTATGACAAAAAATTAAAAAAAAGAAAAAAGAAAAAAGAAAAGAAATAGAATAAGTTAATAAAACAGCAATATATAAATATAAATATAAATATATATATATATATATATATATATATATATATATATATATATATATATATATATATATATATATATATATATATGTGTGTGTGTGTGTGTGTATTTAACTAGGTTTTAAAATATAATGCTTTAAAAATTGTTAAAAAAAATTATTTGTTAATAGTTTTTGTTGCAATAAACAACAATAACTTAATCTCAACAGCTTAATCTGCAAACAAGATAACTCAATTAAACCAAACTGTGCAGGAGCAATACAAAAGTATTTCAAATGCCCATATATACACTTACATGAGTTTTATTGTTATTTGTTCATATTTTTATATTTAAAATCATTACTAAAAACAAAATGACACATTTACGATGATGTCTTAAAAGTAAGAAAAACTGTTACTGCAATAAAGTTGATTTTACAAAAAATCTTGTTTGTGGATTAAGCCATAGATATGTAAAAGAAAATTTTATACTTTATATACTCATATTTATTTTTTTTTAGATTGAAAAAACGCTCACCTATAAATGAAAAAGGTAGTATTTTTATTACTATTATTATCATTATTGCTGTTATTATTTTTATTTTTATTATTATCTTAATTATTATTATTATTATTATTATTATCATAATTTTTTTGATGATTAAAATTTTAATTTCAAGATTTCATTAATTTTCTTGGACATTGAATTTTTCCTAAATTCTGAAGTTATCTCTTACAACCAGATATACTCAGTTGCATCTTTAAGTGCTGGTTTCACAAATAAAAAATTTTTCAGCAATAGCTGAATGGTACTTTCATCACTCTAGATATCACACTAGACCATTGTTGTAGTGTCCAACTAAAAATGTCACTTTTAGCAATTTTTCGGACCTTGGTTCCGGGTTAATGTTATTGACCTTCATTTACCAGGGGACAACTTTTTTTTTTTCCCTATTTTTAAAATTTTATTCAAATCTATATAGTCATAAATCATTTTACATAAATCACTACTTGTAAGTATACATATATATATATATATATATATATATATATATATATATATATATATATATATATATATATATATATATATATATATATATATATATAGATTATATATTATTATAACTGATAATAATCCATTATAAGAGATACTGTGTCATACCATGATTTAAGATTCTCCATGTTTCACAGACTTAACGGTATATTTTTGCTGGAGTTCTATATTAGATAGACGTATTACATGTTGTCTTGAACCTCTACCTCCATTAAGAATGATTTTTGAATCATAGGTCCGTATTATGCAAACATTTAGTGATATGTTTTTTTTGTTAACAAATAGACCTTTTGTTGACTGCGTATCTTTAAACTGTTATCTTAACATAAGTATCTGCATACAGTAGTGGCACTAATTATAAGTGTCTGCATACAGTAGTGTCACTCACTGTTAATTTAAGATCATATTTGATTTGGTTGGCATATGCAAATAATTTGCTTTTAACAAATCTGAAAATTCTTCAGTCTTCCTGTACGGTATTCTTAGATTTTCTCCTTGTTTTTGTTGACTTTTTGAAATAATAAGAATATGACTTTTAAAGGTTAAATTTGTGTTTGGTTGTAACAGTAAACTAGCTTAGACATGTAGTGGGTTTTGCTGAGGAGTGTATATATTAGGGTAGTCTAATTTTTTTTTTTAATTATATATCACACCCTCTTATATTTGACCAGGTTCAAGGAGTTTAAATTTTTAGATAATCAGTGATAGAAAGTGCTCCTCCAAGTTCACTGATTTCCAAATCCTTAAGAGATCAGTTTTTGTTTTAAATGCTTTTATCCTATAAGTATGTAAGATAAAACTAAGTATGATATAATCAACTGAAGCCTGTTAATTTCTTTAATACATAGTCTGTTATTTATTAGGATTAGTACAGACAAGTACAGTGGTATAAAAAATGTCAGAATCATTTACATGTTTTACCAATTTCTCAGTTTAAAACATGTTTAGGTTTTTAAAATAGATAAAAGCAAAAAAAAAAATGATTTCATGTCACAAGATACTTTAAGAAAGAACAAAAAACTTGAGATTATAACAATTCCTTTAAAAGTTTTTCAATTTTAGTGCATGTTAGTATTAGCCACTAGATAATTGGTATTGAGTCTCCATTAGTGTGTGGTATCAATACAATACCTTAAAGTATTGATATTGAAATCAATACTTATATCAAAGGATTGGTTATCTCATGTTATATATATATGTTATTTCTGTATTGATGTTATTGTTTTGTGTTGTTCTTCACAAGAATTAATTTTATTTTTATAATTGAATCATATAGTAGAAAATAAAATGTAATAGAAATTATCAATGATAGTGTCTTATCCTATGACATACTTATCATTTAATGTTTCAAATAGTATCGCAATTTTACTTTATTCAATTGTGTTGTATTGCTTCTATAATTTAATTTCCTATCTGGTATTGTTATTTTAATGTAATTGTGTGCGATTGCTTTTCTAATTTAATTTTTTATATGGTATCATTATTTATTTAAGCCTTGTGTGATATTATAGTTCTTGCCTTGTATCTTCTTTCATTCTGTGTTTAACATTCAACAATTAAAATAAATTAATCATCGATCATGCCTCCTATAACATCTTTTATCTGTGGTTCAACAAAATTATAAGTACTATTTAATTATAAGTATCATATTTATTTTATATTTTTGTTCATCCATTTTGTTCCTTGTCTAAATAATACCTTAGTTAATATCTTGTGATTTGTGTTCTGTTTTTTATTAAATTTTGTATTTTGTAATTTGTGTTTGTTGCTTTTAATAAAAAATATGTAAAAAATGTCTTTATTTGTTATTAGCTAAACCACCAAATAGCAGTCTTACTTGTATTTTGTTCATAATAAATTCAAAAATTATATCAAATGAGACTATTCAACCATTCAATAATTTTTTTTTATATAATTCTTTTTATTATTGGTATCATGTGGTATCAAATTGATACTGATGGTATTGGCATTAAAATATAAATGATACAACATGATACGAGACCATCTATCTCTGTATTGCTATACCTGATACGGGTTATCTAGTGTCTAGTTAGCGTGGTTTTAAAACTTTTTTACAATTATGTATGCAGTATGATTTGGTATGATGGTGACTATTTTGACCTGAAGGTATGTGCATACCAAGATACTTGTGATATATGTGCATTTTATTTTTATTTTGAACAGATAATGTATTCTGTGATACATAATAAAATATACCTTTATGAGCAACCGTCAATGTTAAACTCAAAGTTAGAGGTGCTCATAAACGTATACTTTCTTGACAACCTGTGAGTTTTCACAGGTTGTCAAGAAAGTAGGTTATAATTAAAAAGTAGCTTATTCTGTCCTAAAAAACTTTGTATATGATAGAAATTTTTTCAACATTGAAAAATTATAAGGATATGTAAGCCTTAAATAGTGTCTTCGCTCCAGCCCTAAAACTTAAGTTACTGTTCAAAAAACTGATAATAAAGTTGAAATTATTAAGTTAAAAATAAACAGCTAAAACTAAAAGAAAAGCTACTAAAATTCGCAAAAGCATTAGGAAAGTTGGGTTTGAAAGTATCTAATTGTTGATTTCATGATTGGAAAGAATGGCCAGTTATATTTGGTCATATATTGTTAAATTTAATTATAAACAGATACATGCACCAGCAATGAGAATTTCAAACATGAGATTAAAATTTTATTAATATCTCAAATGAAATTGATAATAATAATCTCAAATAAAAGTGCCTCCTTGACAAATAATGACTGCTTCATGGAATTCAAAATTGCTTACAAATTACAAAATTGAAAACATTTGCAATGGTGATGAGTTTGGACTTTTTTACCAGTGCCTATCATCAATTGTATATTCTAATCCAGTGAAAAAACTAATAAGATTTAAGCAAGATTTAATAAAACTTACTAATATTAGCAAATAGAAAACAAAAATAAAATAAAGAAAGGCAAGCAAAAAGGTTGTAGTCAAAAGCAAAGAATTCCCCTCCTCCATGACTATTATTAGGTTTCTTAAAAATTTCTAAACATTTTTATTTAGTTTAATATTGCAAAAAATTGTAGAATTAAAAAGAAAATTATTTCCCCTTCATTATCTATAATATCTAACAAAATTGTTTTCATAATACATTTATTTATTTATAAAATAAACATAATCAAGATTTTTCATCAAATTTGAAGAAAAATATTGTGTTAACATTTCCTGATTTTTACATTTTAACAGAATACTTATTTTATCAATCCTCACCAAATAATAAGAATGTAACTTAAAATTCTTTTTTCTTTTTTTTTGAAAGCATTTTTATATTTACCTGTTTTAACAATATTTTTTTGCATTTTAGGCTGTCCATTGGATGAAAAGTTATAGTACGTCATTATTACATGTTTACAGTAAATATTTAATTAAAATATTGGTTTGATAAAACAGCTAAGATAAAATTATCTACCTTTAAAAAAAAGATTAGTAATGCTTTATTATTTTCTAATGTATATATATATATATATATATATATATATATATATATATATATATATATATATATATATATATATACATACATATATATATATATATATATATATATATATTATATATATATATATATATATATATATATATATATATATATATATATATTAATTTTATAATTTATATTTATGTTTATGGTTAACAAATCTTTGTCATTAAAAATGATAAAATTAATTTTGTAATTAATTTTATCATTTTTAATGACAAAGATTTGTTAACCATAAACAATAAATTTAAAGCATTTACAATAAGAATATATATGTATATATATATATATATATATATATATATATATATATATATATATATATATATATATATATATATATATATATATATATATATATGTAAATTTTTAACTTTGATGAAAAAGAGCTGTACCAAGCACCATCATCATAACATAATTCGGGACACACAGTCTGTTCTGGTTAGCTTTAAAAGTGTGTAAAATTAACTTTTAAATTTAGTTGAGTTTGCATTGGCTACCTTTGCTGGTAGCCTATTTCAGTTGTTAACAACTTGAATATTGAACAACTTGTTCTTGGCAGGTTTTAACAATTTTTTGTGTTAGTTGTTAATTATATTCACACAGTAATACTCTGATAGCAATTTGGACATATATTTATGGAAAGCAAAGTCAATTTTTTCTATTTTATTTGCGATTTTATACTGCTAAATCAGGTCTCCCCATTTTTATCATTCTACCAAGAGTGGTAAGATTTAGTATCGCCAGTCTATTCTTATAGTTTTGTGCTTTATCTTGCTTATTGTTTTAGTTGCTTGCTGTTGAATGCATTCAAGTGTTTTTACATTAATTTTTAGGTGAGGAGACCAAACTTGGATGCAAACTCTAGATGAGGTCTAATGTATGTTGTGTAGATTACTCTCCATAACATCAGCCCTTTAGTGTGAAATGATTTTTTTAGTATGCCAAGTACTTGCTCAAGCCTCTGCAGCTTCTACCTAATGCTTAACATTGTGGTCGTTTGATGTTAAAAGTCAGTGTCATTATTGTGGTTCCAAGTTATATTCAATTACAATCTATGTCAAGCATTGAGTTAAAAGGCGCACTGGCTTATTTAAGTCACCAGCATGCAAGACTTTTGTTACATTTGTTAAGGTTAAAAAACATGAGCCACTTTTTTGACCGTTCAACTGCACGATCTATGTTTTTTTGTAGTTTTATTGCAGCATTTTCTGTTTTGATGATCCCTAAGATCTTACTGTCATCTGCATAGATCTTTATATGGTGCGCCATGTTGTCTGGAAGACCATAGAAATTAGATATAAAAGTGGACCTAACACTGAATCTTGTGGAACACTGCTAGTAACATATACTCATTCAGACTTGCTATTGCTAATAATTTTTCTGTTATTCACTCCAGGAGTGCCCCATGTATACTAATCAATGTTGAGATTTTGTAAAGAGCCCTTTCTCAAGGCAATGTTTTGTGATTCTCTTGTGTATAAAACTTTCCATTATCTTACAGGCTACTGATGTGATAGAAATCTGGTTTGTAGTTTGAACATTTCCCTTAGCTTCCATTTTTGAATATAGGAGTCACATTTGATATTATCCATAGGGTCTATGCCTTTAGCCAATGATTCTTTTAAAATTGTAGCTAGTGGCCCAGCTATCGCAGTAGCACAGTGTCAAAGAACACGAGGATGTATGTTATCATAGCTATTTGACTTTGTCTCAATGAGCTCTTCTAGCTATTGCTGAACCAATATAGTTGTTATCTCTGCTTCACTCATGACACATTCCATTTCTGTTTGTTCTCAAAGGTTGGGATCTGGTGTAACAGCTCAACAACAGACTGGAAATAAATGTTAAGTAAATGAGAAAATTTATGACTGTCAGTTGTAAGATTTCCTCAGTTGTCTTCCAGTTACTTCATTATTCATTATTTGTTTCTATTTGAGATGGTTATGAAGACATTTTGGATCAATTTTGAAACAGTTGATTCTGTCAACAAACACATGATAACTGTCATTTACTAAACAGGAGTAGAAAATTGTCACCCAGTAATAGAATGTAATTTGGGTATTTCCATGTCAAATGACCCAGAAATTTTGAAAAATGTCACCCTATATCTCAGATTTTACTGATTTTTATACAGTTAAGAGTACTTATTAAAATAAAAATTTAGGCTGTGTCGTGGATCCACTCTTTAGAAGCAAAATCTTTTGATTTTTTCACTACTTTTCAGACAAACTGGAGCTTGGAAACTTTCAGTATTTGTGTAATCCTGATCAATGTGTATTAAAATTGTTTCCAGGGTATTTTTTTTTTGCATTTTTTATAAAGATATTTTTGAAAATATTGTTTTCAAAAACTTTTTTTTGTTTATATTTGTTCCATATGTTTTTTGATCATTCTGTATTCAATGATCTTTTTTAAAATATTTTAAGAAAGTACATGTTTATAAGATTTTTGATTAGAAAGTATATGGATTAAAAACAGTCATCCATCTAAAATAATGATTTTAACAGAATTTTACATTGTATCAGCGCTTGATATGATTTTAACAGAATTTTACATTGTATCGAAATAGCGGCCGATCAACGATCAATGATCGTCTACATTTGGAAAAATAGACATTTTGATTGCCTAAAATTAAATCTGGCCAATCAAATTTATTCGGCAGAATTTGCTTGTCAAACTTTTGTAATAATCAATACAAAAACTTAGATACAGAAAGTTAAAATTAAATTAGTATCACAATTATTTTGAAATCAATTATATTCTAAGTAAAATAATGTAGGTAAAAACAGCAAAAAAACAACTTATTTAAATTCTGAATAAAATAATTTTTAAAAAATGGCAAAGTTTTATTATAATTCTAAATAAAATGAAAATGGCAAAACAAACCATTTGTTTATTTTCTATAATAAAATAAAATAAAAATGGCATATCGAAAATTAATTTGTATTTTAAATAAAATAATTAGGATAAAAGCGGAAAAACAAACATATTTATATTCTAAATAAAATTTATTAAAAAAATGGCAAAGTTTTATTTTTATTCTAAATAAAATAATTAAAATAAAAACAGCAAAACAAGCGATTTATTTAAATTCTAAATAAAATAATTGAAATAAAAACGACATTAGATTTATTTTAATTCTAAATAAAATAACTAAAATAAAAACAGCAAAAGTTCTAAATAAATTCTAAATAAATTTAGTTAAATTCTGAATAAAATAACTAAAATAAATACGGCAAAGCTAATGTTAATTTAAATTCCAAGCGAAATAATTAAAATAAAAACGGTAATGTTTTATTTATATTCAAATTAAAACAATTCAAAAGAAATACGGCAAAACAGACGATGTATATAAACTCTAAATAAAATAATAATAAATAAAAATAGCTATGTATCATATACTCAAAATAATACAAAAAGAAAAACGACAAAACCAACGATATACTTAAATTCTAAATAAAATTAATAAATTAAAAACGGCAAAACGAACGATTTACTCAAATTTTAAAGAGATTAAATAAAATTATAATTAGTTAAAAGTTATAAAATTATAACGGCAAAACAAAAATCATGTGAGGTAGGATCAAAAAAATGGATTGTAAATTTTAGTAACATTTAACAAAAAATTGATCTTCCAAAAAATTATTTGATCATCTGGTTTTTAATTATTTTATTTCAGCCGATCAATGTTGATCGGCAACCTTCGAATAATTATTTCGAGCTCTGTTGTATAATTTAAAACTTTTTGAATCAAAAAGAAAACAGATATAAAAACATTGATCTGTCAGACAACAATATTTGAAGAATACAAATTGATATTATCAGAGGCAATAAAAAAACTAACAGTTCATTCCTACATTGCAAAATGTCAAGCAAGATACTAAGGCAATAAAATTAAAATTTGGCAAATGACTGCTTATTGTGATTCAAGATGAAATCTAAAGTTATCATTGGTGTCAATGTCAATGCATGTTACACCGTTGCCCTCTATTTATTAAACAAAATTAACCAGCTTAAAAGAAAATCGTTTTGCTTCATGTCAGAAGATAATGAGTCATTGGTATTGTGAAGTTCTAAAGTTGAATAAAGTGAAGACTTAAGTTAAGCAGATGAGTGTTGAGTTCCATTTACCAACATAATTTATACCATTGATGCACATGTAACCACAACTGGACGTATGTATACTTTGATGTTGGGGCATCTAAGCAAATCTTAACTCAATCTTGAGACTTGATATTTTTTTATTTTATTTTGTAAATAATCAAATAAAACATAACAAGAACAAACCCAAAAAATGTTTAAAAAACAATATTATCTTTACTTTATTAAAAATGCAAAAATTTTTTTTTGAGAAAATAAGTGGGGCATGGCCCAAGTGCCCCGAGCTATAAGCCCTCTGGTCGTCTGCCCTAGAAACAATTTTAACACACATTCATTAGGACTACACAATTTGGTGAAAGTTTTAGAGTTCCAGTTTGTCTTGATGGTATTTAAAAATATAGCACAAGATACCACTACAAAAAAGTGGAACACTTACCCCAGTCTTAAGTAATGTCTTGGGCCCTTAAAATAACTTTAACATGCACATTCATTGGCACTACAGAAAAGCCAATTGCAATATTCCACTACAAAAAAGTGGGAACCGTGCCCCGTTTTCCATATATGGAAATCCATATACTTGCAGATCAAAATCTTTACATTTTTTGAAAGATCAATGAATATAGAATGTGTAATAATTTTTTTTGATATCATCAAGGCCACATGACTTTCTTGAGCATTAAAAACAGGTATATAAAAAATTGCCTGAACTTATTTAAATTGATAATAATTTTTTACAATTTTGATCATTCCATTGGATTTGTCACCCCAAAAATAGCCAGTTACAAGTTTTTAAGTAAAAAAAACAATTATTTTTAAAGTTATGTGACTTGAAACCTCTAAATAAATGTTCCAAATTTGAGGGAACAAGAGGAGCCTGACCAGTATCTGCTAAAAGTAAAAGAGTTCAGGATCTTCTTGGAGCCAGAGGCTAAAAATTTCAAAGAATTCTTCCTCCTGATCTTTAGATAGGTTTATATGTTTGCATTTTTCTTTGCGTTTCTATTAATAGATGATCATACACACATTTACACACTCATACTAAAACCAGTGTGTACATCTATATACCTATAAGAAATGTGTGTGAATGCCAACACATCTGTATATGAACCCATACATACTCACACATGCGTACATACACACGCACATGCACACACACATACACAAACACGTGTCTGTCAATACAAGTAATAAGTTGTTTTAATTGATAGTGTTAGATTTTAGAATTGATGGTGTTAAATTTAAAAATTAGTTTAGATTACAAGTTAATGGATATTATTGTCCAAGTTACAATAACCTTCCTATTATGTCCAAAAGTAATCCCAAATTTTTCAGTGTTTGTAGTAGGTGATTGTCTTCTGACCAGATCCCGTGGACTTTTTCTCTAAATATTGTGTGTGTGAGAGTGTCTTTAATGGATTTTAAGTTTTTGTATGTCTTCGTTGGTCTTTGATTGAATATTTTTTTAAGGCTAATGGTTCTGTGTTATGTCTGCAATTTCTTTCCCTATTAGGTCGAATGGCATAACAATTGGCAGAAAACCTTCATTTATTAATGCTGGTCTGTCTACAGATGCAGTCTAATCTTAGTCCAAACTGTATCTTCTAGCACATTTTTGGCTACATGCTAACACGCACCAAATAATCTAATAAACACCCAGGTTTCCACACATTTTTTGAATATAACATTATGGAAAATTTGAATTAGTTTTTTACAACCAGATGCCCAAATCCTGATTCAAATCCAAAATCTGATTAGCAGATCAGGATTTTATATAAGTATAATATAAATATATAAATATATGTTAAAGTATATATTTTATATATATAGAAGTATACATATGTATATATATATATGCATATACATATATATGTGTATATATATAAATATATGCGTATATACATATATATATAAATATATATATATATATATATATATATATATATATATATATATATATATATATATATATAAATATATAATCTTGAGGGATATATGACTATTTGTGGCTGTTCCTATGCTAAGCTAACAATATCTTCAGATATAACATTGTATAGAAATATATAGCATGAAAATTCAAATTATATATATATATATATATATATATATATATATATATATATATATATATATATATATATATATATATATATATATATATATATATATATAATAAATAGAGTTTGATTATTTGAAAAAATACAACTTTTTGATGGTACTTGAAGTTTCATGCCCTTCGGCAATCATCAGCCATATTTTATTCTTTTAAAACAAGAAAAACCGTTAAAAAATACAAAATACAAAAATTAACAGAAAAAACAATAACAAAGCAATAGAATGAGTTCTGACGTCAAAACAAAGTTTTAATTAGAAAATTGTTTAATCAGCCGTGTCGAAGTGGGCGAGAAGAAACTTGTTTCGATGCCTGCATTTGGATATCATTTCACTTTTTTTGTTAATTAGATTTTTATTTTTGGAAAACAGAATTTGATATTTTTCATTTATACACAGTTTGCAAGACTTCATGGTTGGGTTGTAAGCATTGCACTGCCTGATTATTTTCCATTTAATAACTGGATTTAAATTTGCATCTTTCAGTTTCCAAAATTCTTTTGATAGTTCAGTGTCATTTTTGTATTTTTGAATGGTAAAAGATTTTACATGGTTGGCATATCTAATTTTGAATGGTGTTTCGCTTATACCGATGTATAGTTTGATGACAGGATTGGTAGTAGGATTAGTTGAACTTATTTTAGCTTGGTATACAATGTTTTTTGTTAAGCATTGGTTTGATAGAGGGCAGGTGCTTTTATTAAGGCAGTTGCAATTGGTTTTAGGTAGATCTTTTTTGTTGTTCATAATTTGTCGATTGTGTGCATTTAGGATAGATTTCATGTTCGGCATACAGCTATAACTTACTTTTATGGTGTTTCTGTTGAAGATTTTGTGGAACTTGTGGTTTATTGGAAAGTGTTTGTTGACTAAAGTTAAGAAGTTTTTTCCTATGTTAGTGCTTACATTTTTGCTGAAAGGTGGGTTAAACCAAATGATGTTGCGTTTACGGTTTTTTGTATAAGGTGAATTTAAATTAGGGTGGTATGAAAGTTTATGATTAAAACCGGACTTTAACAGTGCGTCATTGTATGCAGGGGTAGATCTTTGGAAAATTTCTTCGCTTGAGGAATTTGCAGACAATCTTAACTCAATTGAATGCGGAAGCTGTTTTAAAATATTTGGCGGGTGGTTTGAATCAGTGTGAATATAATTTAAAGAATTTCCGGGCTTAGAATATGGTTGGAAAGTATGGTCATTTAGATTTAATGTGACGTCGAGGTAATTTACAATTTTCATGTTGCATTGTATTGATATATTGAGTTCGTTTTTTTTAAATATTTCAACAAGATGTTTTTTAATTTTTTCCATTTGGGGGCCACTCATGTTTTTAAAAACTGCTAAGCCGTCATCGCGGTATAGTCCGAAGTCATTTTTATTATAAACCTGTGCAACTTGAGACAATAGATAAATTCCCACGAGTTCACAAACTTCAGCTCCGTCAAATGCTCCCATTGAAACATCGAATAAACCGCCTGATTTTTTAATCCAAACTTGATCATCATTATATAGTAATGACTTCCTTGCGTGATAGATCAATGATTTATGGTTAGGTTCAATATTTAGATGTTGTTCAGCGAAATGGATAGCATTGTTGAGTAATTTTTCTGTTATTGATGGGTAAAAATCAACAATGTCAAAAACAAGGAATTTACAAAGGTGTTTATTTCTGATGCAATTAAACCAGTTTGTGGTATCTTGTGTTTTTTTCCATTGATTGAGGTGAAGTTTATTGACAAGTTCAGAGTTTATATTAGAAAGTATAACTTTGCTAATTCTGCCGATTTCGTTTTTGGCGGGGTTTAATAAACGGACAGTTGGATTGTTTGTAAAGTTTTCTTTATGGTCTTTTAATTTTATAAAGCAATTTGAAGGTGTGTTAATATTAATTTTATTAAAAACGTCGTGATTCTGTAATATCTGTTTACCTTCTTTATTTATTTGGTTTTTTATTTTTGTATTCGATTTTTTGTATGTTGAGGTGATAGCGTTTGTAAGTAAATGGGTGTAATTTTCTTTAGATATATTATATAAATTGGATGTTTTATCGGAAAAAGTGTAAGTAAGTTTGCTATTGCGTATGGTAGATATGTCATTCTTTAATTTGTTTTGGAAATTATTGTAGACTTTACGGAATTTAATGTTTTTTATTAGGTCTATCAGATCGTTTTCAAATGCAGTCATGTCGGAGATTTGCTTGGGGTAATTTGATGTTTTTATGCCGTAATTGTTATAATAAAAATTTTCCTTACTTTTTTGATCTTTATTGATGAAAAAGAAAGCTTTCCATCTCATTCTTTTTATTAATGCTTCGGTTTTATCAAGTAACTGTATTTTGTAGTCCTTTATTGATGGAATCGGAATGTTCTTGGTTGAATAATTCAAGTTAGTTTTTTTCATTATGCAGACGACTTGAGAAGAGTGCTCAACGTACGGAGCTGATTATTGTTGTTTTTATTGTACCAAATTAAGATACAAAAATCTCTTGTTCGTTTGAGAGTGATCAATATAATGTAAGTGTTTACAAAATAGATCAATAATAATAATAATAGAGTTTGATTATTTGAAAAAATACAACTTTTTGATGGTACTTGAAGTTTCATGCCCTTCGGCAATCATCAGCCATATTTTATTCTTTTAAAACAAGAAAAACCGTTAAAAAATACAAAATACAAAAATTAACAGAAAAAACAATAACAAAGCAATAGAATGAGTTCTGACGTCAAAACAAAATTTTAATTAGAAAATTGTTTAATCAGCCGTGTCGAAGTGGGCGAGAAGAAACTTGTTTCGATGCCTGCATTTGGATATCATTTCACTTTTTTTGTTAATTAGATTTTTATTTTTGGAAAACAGAATTTGATATTTTTCATTTATACACAGTTTGCAAGACTTCATGGTTGGGTTGTAAGCATTGCACTGCCTGATTATTTTCCATTTAATAACTGGATTTAAATTTGCATCTTTCAGTTTCCAAAATTCTTTTGATAGTTCAGTGTCATTTTTGTATTTTTGAATGGTAAAAGATTTTACATGGTTGGCATATCTAATTTTGAATGGTGTTTCGCTTATACCGATGTATAGTTTGATGACAGGATTGGTAGTAGGATTAGTTGAACTTATTTTAGCTTGGTATACAATGTTTTTTGTTAAGCATTGGTTTGATAGAGGGCAGGTGCTTTTATTAAGGCAGTTGCAATTGGTTTTAGGTAGATCTTTTTTGTTGTTCATAATTTGTCGATTGTGTGCATTTAGGATAGATTTCATGTTCGGCATACAGCTATAACTTACTTTTATGGTGTTTCTGTTGAAGATTTTGTGGAACTTGTGGTTTATTGGAAAGTGTTTGTTGACTAAAGTTAAGAAGTTTTTTCCTATGTTAGTGCTTACATTTTTGCTGAAAGGTGGGTTAAACCAAATGATGTTGCGTTTACGGTTTTTTGTATAAGGTGAATTTAAATTAGGGTGGTATGAAAGTTTATGATTAAAACCGGACTTTAACAGTGCGTCATTGTATGCAGGGGTAGATCTTTGGAAAATTTCTTCGCTTGAGGAATTTGCAGACAATCTTAACTCAATTGAATGCGGAAGCTGTTTTAAAATATTTGGCGGGTGGTTTGAATCAGTGTGAATATAATTTAAAGAATTTCCGGGCTTAGAATATGGTTGGAAAGTATGGTCATTTAGATTTAATGTGACGTCGAGGTAATTTACAATTTTCATGTTGCATTGTATTGATATATTGAGTTCGTTTTTTTTAAATATTTCAACAAGATGTTTTTTAATTTTTTCCATTTGGGGGCCACTCATGTTTTTAAAAACTGCTAAGCCGTCATCGCGGTATAGTCCGAAGTCATTTTTATTATAAACCTGTGCAACTTGAGACAATAGATAAATTCCCACGAGTTCACAAACTTCAGCTCCGTCAAATGCTCCCATTGAAACATCGAATAAACCGCCTGATTTTTTAATCCAAACTTGATCATCATTATATAGTAATGACTTCCTTGCGTGATAGATCAATGATTTATGGTTAGGTTCAATATTTAGATGTTGTTCAGCGAAATGGATAGCATTGTTGAGTAATTTTTCTGTTATTGATGGGTAAAAATCAACAATGTCAAAAACAAGGAATTTACAAAGGTGTTTATTTCTGATGCAATTAAACCAGTTTGTGGTATCTTGTGTTTTTTTCCATTGATTGAGGTGAAGTTTATTGACAAGTTCAGAGTTTATATTAGAAAGTATAACTTTGCTAATTCTGCCGATTTCGTTTTTGGCGGGGTTTAATAAACGGACAGTTGGATTGTTTGTAAAGTTTTCTTTATGGTCTTTTAATTTTATAAAGCAATTTGAAGGTGTGTTAATATTAATTTTATTAAAAACGTCGTGATTCTGTAATATCTGTTTACCTTCTTTATTTATTTGGTTTTTTATTTTTGTATTCGATTTTTTGTATGTTGAGGTGATAGCGTTTGTAAGTAAATGGGTGTAATTTTCTTTAGATATATTATATAAATTGGATGTTTTATCGGAAAAAGTGTAAGTAAGTTTGCTATTGCGTATGGTAGATATGTCATTCTTTAATTTGTTTTGGAAATTATTGTAGACTTTACGGAATTTAATGTTTTTTATTAGGTCTATCAGATCGTTTTCAAATGCAGTCATGTCGGAGATTTGCTTGGGGTAATTTGATGTTTTTATGCCGTAATTGTTATAATAAAAATTTTCCTTACTTTTTTGATCTTTATTGATGAAAAAGAAAGCTTTCCATCTCATTCTTTTTATTAATGCTTCGGTTTTATCAAGTAACTGTATTTTGTAGTCCTTTATTGATGGAATCGGAATGTTCTTGGTTGAATAATTCAAGTTAGTTTTTTTCATTATGCAGACGACTTGAGAAGAGTGCTCAACGTACGGAGCTGATTATTGTTGTTTTTATTGTACCAAATTAAGATACAAAAATCTCTTGTTCGTTTGAGAGTGATCAATATAATGTAAGTGTTTACAAAATAGATCAATAATAATAATAATAGAGTTTGATTATTTGAAAAAATACAACTTTTTGATGGTACTTGAAGTTTCATGCCCTTCGGCAATCATCAGCCATATTTTATTCTTT
>NC_061168.1:20738580-20778580 GCF_022113875.1 Hydra vulgaris
GAGAAGAGTGCTCAACGTACGGAGCTGATTATTGTTGTTTTTATTGTACCAAATTAAGATACAAAAATCTCTTGTTCGTTTGAGAGTGATCAATATAATGTAAGTGTTTACAAAATAGATCAATAATAATAATAATAGAGTTTGATTATTTGAAAAAATACAACTTTTTGATGGTACTTGAAGTTTCATGCCCTTCGGCAATCATCAGCCATATTTTATTCTTTTAAAACAAAATATCGAATACAAAAAATCGAATACAAAAATAAAAAACCAAATAAATAAAGAAGGTAAACAGATATTACAGAATCACGACGTTTTTAATAAAATTAATATTAACACACCTTCAAATTGCTTTATAAAATTAAAAGACCATAAAGAAAACTTTACAAACAATCCAACTGTCCGTTTATTAAACCCCGCCAAAAACGAAATCGGCAGAATTAGCAAAGTTATACTTTCTAATATAAACTCTGAACTTGTCAATAAACTTCACCTCAATCAATGGAAAAAAACACAAGATACCACAAACTGGTTTAATTGCATCAGAAATAAACACCTTTGTAAATTCCTTGTTTTTGACATTGTTGATTTTTACCCATCAATAACAGAAAAATTACTCAACAATGCTATCCATTTCGCTGAACAACATCTAAGTATTGAACCTAACCATAAATCATTGATCTATCACGCAAGGAAGTCATTACTATATAATGATGATCAAGTTTGGATTAAAAAATCAGGCGGTTTATTCGATGTTTCAATGGGAGCATTTGACGGAGCTGAAGTTTGTGAACTCGTGGGAATTTATCTATTGTCTCAAGTTGCACAGGTTTATAATAAAAATGACTTCGGACTATACCGCGATGACGGCTTAGCAGTTTTTAAAAACATGAGTGGCCCCCAAATGGAAAAAATTAAAAAACATCTTGTTGAAATATTTAAAAAAAACGAACTCAATATATCAATACAATGCAACATGAAAATTGTAAATTACCTCGACGTCACATTAAATCTAAATGACCATACTTTCCAACCATATTCTAAGCCCGGAAATTCTTTAAATTATATTCACACTGATTCAAACCACCCGCCAAATATTTTAAAACAGCTTCCGCATTCAATTGAGTTAAGATTGTCTGCAAATTCCTCAAGCGAAGAAATTTTCCAAAGATCTACCCCTGCATACAATGACGCACTGTTAAAGTCCGGTTTTAATCATAAACTTTCATACCACCCTAATTTAAATTCACCTTATACAAAAAACCGTAAACGCAACATCATTTGGTTTAACCCACCTTTCAGCAAAAATGTAAGCACTAACATAGGAAAAAACTTCTTAACTTTAGTCAACAAACACTTTCCAATAAACCACAAGTTCCACAAAATCTTCAACAGAAACACCATAAAAGTAAGTTATAGCTGTATGCCGAACATGAAATCTATCCTAAATGCACACAATCGACAAATTATGAACAACAAAAAAGATCTACCTAAAACCAATTGCAACTGCCTTAATAAAAGCACCTGCCCTCTATCAAACCAATGCTTAACAAAAAACATTGTATACCAAGCTAAAATAAGTTCAACTAATCCTACTACCAATCCTGTCATCAAACTATACATCGGTATAAGCGAAACACCATTCAAAATTAGATATGCCAACCATGTAAAATCTTTTACCATTCAAAAATACAAAAATGACACTGAACTATCAAAAGAATTTTGGAAACTGAAAGATGCAAATTTAAATCCAGTTATTAAATGGAAAATAATCAGGCAGTGCAATGCTTACAACCCAACCATGAAGTCTTGCAAACTGTGTATAAATGAAAAATATCAAATTCTGTTTTCCAAAAATAAAAATCTAATTAACAAAAAAAGTGAAATGATATCCAAATGCAGGCATCGAAACAAGTTTCTTCTCGCCCACTTCGACACGGCTGATTAAACAATTTTCTAATTAAAATTTTGTTTTGACGTCAGAACTCATTCTATTGCTTTGTTATTGTTTTTTCTGTTAATTTTTGTATTTTGTATTTTTTAACGGTTTTTCTTGTTTTAAAAGAATAAAATATGGCTGATGATTGCCGAAGGGCATGAAACTTCAAGTACCATCAAAAAGTTGTATTTTTTCAAATAATCAAACTCTATTATTATTATTATTGATCTATTTTGTAAACACTTACATTATATTGATCACTCTCAAACGAACAAGAGATTTTTGTATCTTAATTTGGTACAATAAAAACAACAATAATCAGCTCCGTACGTTGAGCACTCTTCTCAAGTCGTCTGCATAATGAAAAAAACTAACTTGAATTATTCAACCAAGAACATTCCGATTCCATCAATAAAGGACTACAAAATACAGTTACTTGATAAAACCGAAGCATTAATAAAAAGAATGAGATGGAAAGCTTTCTTTTTCATCAATAAAGATCAAAAAAGTAAGGAAAATTTTTATTATAACAATTACGGCATAAAAACATCAAATTACCCCAAGCAAATCTCCGACATGACTGCATTTGAAAACGATCTGATAGACCTAATAAAAAACATTAAATTCCGTAAAGTCTACAATAATTTCCAAAACAAATTAAAGAATGACATATCTACCATACGCAATAGCAAACTTACTTACACTTTTTCCGATAAAACATCCAATTTATATAATATATCTAAAGAAAATTACACCCATTTACTTACAAACGCTATCACCTCAACATACAAAAAATCGAATACAAAAATAAAAAACCAAATAAATAAAGAAGGTAAACAGATATTACAGAATCACGACGTTTTTAATAAAATTAATATTAACACACCTTCAAATTGCTTTATAAAATTAAAAGACCATAAAGAAAACTTTACAAACAATCCAACTGTCCGTTTATTAAACCCCGCCAAAAACGAAATCGGCAGAATTAGCAAAGTTATACTTTCTAATATAAACTCTGAACTTGTCAATAAACTTCACCTCAATCAATGGAAAAAAACACAAGATACCACAAACTGGTTTAATTGCATCAGAAATAAACACCTTTGTAAATTCCTTGTTTTTGACATTGTTGATTTTTACCCATCAATAACAGAAAAATTACTCAACAATGCTATCCATTTCGCTGAACAACATCTAAATATTGAACCTAACCATAAATCATTGATCTATCACGCAAGGAAGTCATTACTATATAATGATGATCAAGTTTGGATTAAAAAATCAGGCGGTTTATTCGATGTTTCAATGGGAGCATTTGACGGAGCTGAAGTTTGTGAACTCGTGGGAATTTATCTATTGTCTCAAGTTGCACAGGTTTATAATAAAAATGACTTCGGACTATACCGCGATGACGGCTTAGCAGTTTTTAAAAACATGAGTGGCCCCCAAATGGAAAAAATTAAAAAACATCTTGTTGAAATATTTAAAAAAAACGAACTCAATATATCAATACAATGCAACATGAAAATTGTAAATTACCTCGACGTCACATTAAATCTAAATGACCATACTTTCCAACCATATTCTAAGCCCGGAAATTCTTTAAATTATATTCACACTGATTCAAACCACCCGCCAAATATTTTAAAACAGCTTCCGCATTCAATTGAGTTAAGATTGTCTGCAAATTCCTCAAGCGAAGAAATTTTCCAAAGATCTACCCCTGCATACAATGACGCACTGTTAAAGTCCGGTTTTAATCATAAACTTTCATACCACCCTAATTTAAATTCACCTTATACAAAAAACCGTAAACGCAACATCATTTGGTTTAACCCACCTTTCAGCAAAAATGTAAGCACTAACATAGGAAAAAACTTCTTAACTTTAGTCAACAAACACTTTCCAATAAACCACAAGTTCCACAAAATCTTCAACAGAAACACCATAAAAGTAAGTTATAGCTGTATGCCGAACATGAAATCTATCCTAAATGCACACAATCGACAAATTATGAACAACAAAAAAGATCTACCTAAAACCAATTGCAACTGCCTTAATAAAAGCACCTGCCCTCTATCAAACCAATGCTTAACAAAAAACATTGTATACCAAGCTAAAATAAGTTCAACTAATCCTACTACCAATCCTGTCATCAAACTATACATCGGTATAAGCGAAACACCATTCAAAATTAGATATGCCAACCATGTAAAATCTTTTACCATTCAAAAATACAAAAATGACACTGAACTATCAAAAGAATTTTGGAAACTGAAAGATGCAAATTTAAATCCAGTTATTAAATGGAAAATAATCAGGCAGTGCAATGCTTACAACCCAACCATGAAGTCTTGCAAACTGTGTATAAATGAAAAATATCAAATTCTGTTTTCCAAAAATAAAAATCTAATTAACAAAAAAAGTGAAATGATATCCAAATGCAGGCATCGAAACAAGTTTCTTCTCGCCCACTTCGACACGGCTGATTAAACAATTTTCTAATTAAAATTTTGTTTTGACGTCAGAACTCATTCTATTGCTTTGTTATTGTTTTTTCTGTTAATTTTTGTATTTTGTATTTTTTAACGGTTTTTCTTGTTTTAAAAGAATAAAATATGGCTGATGATTGCCGAAGGGCATGAAACTTCAAGTACCATCAAAAAGTTGTATTTTTTCAAATAATCAAACTCTATTATTATTATTATTGATCTATTTTGTAAACACTTACATTATATTGATCACTCTCAAACGAACAAGAGATTTTTGTATCTTAATTTGGTACAATAAAAACAACAATAATCAGCTCCGTACGTTGAGCACTCTTCTCAAGTCGTCTGCATAATGAAAAAAACTAACTTGAATTATTCAACCAAGAACATTCCGATTCCATCAATAAAGGACTACAAAATACAGTTACTTGATAAAACCGAAGCATTAATAAAAAGAATGAGATGGAAAGCTTTCTTTTTCATCAATAAAGATCAAAAAAGTAAGGAAAATTTTTATTATAACAATTACGGCATAAAAACATCAAATTACCCCAAGCAAATCTCCGACATGACTGCATTTGAAAACGATCTGATAGACCTAATAAAAAACATTAAATTCCGTAAAGTCTACAATAATTTCCAAAACAAATTAAAGAATGACATATCTACCATACGCAATAGCAAACTTACTTACACTTTTTCCGATAAAACATCCAATTTATATAATATATCTAAAGAAAATTACACCCATTTACTTACAAACGCTATCACCTCAACATACAAAAAATCGAATACAAAAATAAAAAACCAAATAAATAAAGAAGGTAAACAGATATTACAGAATCACGACGTTTTTAATAAAATTAATATTAACACACCTTCAAATTGCTTTATAAAATTAAAAGACCATAAAGAAAACTTTACAAACAATCCAACTGTCCGTTTATTAAACCCCGCCAAAAACGAAATCGGCAGAATTAGCAAAGTTATACTTTCTAATATAAACTCTGAACTTGTCAATAAACTTCACCTCAATCAATGGAAAAAAACACAAGATACCACAAACTGGTTTAATTGCATCAGAAATAAACACCTTTGTAAATTCCTTGTTTTTGACATTGTTGATTTTTACCCATCAATAACAGAAAAATTACTCAACAATGCTATCCATTTCGCTGAACAACATCTAAATATTGAACCTAACCATAAATCATTGATCTATCACGCAAGGAAGTCATTACTATATAATGATGATCAAGTTTGGATTAAAAAATCAGGCGGTTTATTCGATGTTTCAATGGGAGCATTTGACGGAGCTGAAGTTTGTGAACTCGTGGGAATTTATCTATTGTCTCAAGTTGCACAGGTTTATAATAAAAATGACTTCGGACTATACCGCGATGACGGCTTAGCAGTTTTTAAAAACATGAGTGGCCCCCAAATGGAAAAAATTAAAAAACATCTTGTTGAAATATTTAAAAAAAACGAACTCAATATATCAATACAATGCAACATGAAAATTGTAAATTACCTCGACGTCACATTAAATCTAAATGACCATACTTTCCAACCATATTCTAAGCCCGGAAATTCTTTAAATTATATTCACACTGATTCAAACCACCCGCCAAATATTTTAAAACAGCTTCCGCATTCAATTGAGTTAAGATTGTCTGCAAATTCCTCAAGCGAAGAAATTTTCCAAAGATCTACCCCTGCATACAATGACGCACTGTTAAAGTCCGGTTTTAATCATAAACTTTCATACCACCCTAATTTAAATTCACCTTATACAAAAAACCGTAAACGCAACATCATTTGGTTTAACCCACCTTTCAGCAAAAATGTAAGCACTAACATAGGAAAAAACTTCTTAACTTTAGTCAACAAACACTTTCTAATAAACCACAAGTTCCACAAAATCTTCAACAGAAACACCATAAAAGTAAGTTATAGCTGTATGCCGAACATGAAATCTATCCTAAATGCACACAATCGACAAATTATGAACAACAAAAAAGATCTACCTAAAACCAATTGCAACTGCCTTAATAAAAGCACCTGCCCTCTATCAAACCAATGCTTAACAAAAAACATTGTATACCAAGCTAAAATAAGTTCAACTAATCCTACTACCAATCCTGTCATCAAACTATACATCGGTATAAGCGAAACACCATTCAAAATTAGATATGCCAACCATGTAAAATCTTTTACCATTCAAAAATACAAAAATGACACTGAACTATCAAAAGAACTTTGGAAACTGAAAGATGCAAATTTAAATCCAGTTATTAAATGGAAAATAATCAGGCAGTGCAATGCTTACAACCCAACCATGAAGTCTTGCAAACTGTGTATAAATGAAAAATATCAAATTCTGTTTTCCAAAAATAAAAATCTAATTAACAAAAAAAGTGAAATGATATCCAAATGCAGGCATCGAAACAAGTTTCTTCTCGCCCACTTCGACACGGCTGATTAAACAATTTTCTAATTAAAATTTTGTTTTGACGTCAGAACTCATTCTATTGCTTTGTTATTGTTTTTTCTGTTAATTTTTGTATTTTGTATTTTTTAACGGTTTTTCTTGTTTTAAAAGAATAAAATATGGCTGATGATTGCCGAAGGGCATGAAACTTCAAGTACCATCAAAAAGTTGTATTTTTTCAAATAATCAAACTCTATTATTATTATTATTGATCTATTTTGTAAACACTTACATTATATTGATCACTCTCAAACGAACAAGAGATTTTTGTATCTTAATTTGGTACAATAAAAACAACAATATATATATATATATATATATATATATATATATATATATATATATATATATATATATATATATATATATATATATATATATATATATATATATATATAAAGCACAAACAATCCAGGTTAGTTTAAATCCTAGTTTTTTCTCTAAATATTGAATTACTCCACTCTTCCAACTTATTGTTTTTTATTTTCAGTAAACAACATATAAATAATAAAAGTTTTATAATGAATCCTTAAAGTTCCTTGAGTCTGCTCCAATTGCAACTAATTGGTTTATACCTTTTTTTTAATTTTATTTTTATGCTTCTCTTGATAAACCTCCATAACTCTTTGCTTTAATTTATCAATTTTATTCTAGAGCAAAGGTTGTATAAGGAATATTAGCTTTAAAAAATCTTTACCCTTGACTGCTTTTAATGTTGCAGTGCTTAATAATGCAGCTGTTTTGTTACTTATACCGAATCATAATGCTGATAAAGCAATATGCTTTATATGTAAGGCATTTGTCATAGAGATTATGTGTGTTCAATGCATAAATATTTGTAGTCTTTGTCAAAGTTTATCTGACTCCAACTCATCATGTTGAGAAAGTTGATCAGAATACAATTTTAACTCTCTTTAATTGATTTTAATTTGTTATTAATTTAATTAGTTCTGCTTTGTATCTTAATGCTTCTCTTTTATAAATTATATAATATACACACATATATATATATATATATATATATATATATATATATATATATATATATATATATATATATATATTATATATATATATATATATATATATATATATCATATATATATATACATATACATATACATATACATATATATATATATATATATATATATATATATATATATATATATATATATATATATATATATATATATATATATATATATATATATATATATATATATATATATATATATAAATATATATATATATATATATATATATAAATATATATATATATATATATATATATATATATATATATATATATATATATATATATATATATATATATATGTATAGATATAGATATAGATAGATAGATAGATAGAGAGAAAGAGAGAGAGAGAGAGATGTGACGAGTTTTTTTGGTTTTTTTGGTCGTTTTTTTGGAAAAAAAACATAGGGGTTTGTTTTTTTGTTTTTTTGGGGAAATATTCAAAAATTCATTGTTTAAGTTACTAAATTTAACTTTAATGGCAATATCTTATTCATATTTTAATTTTTGATTTAAATAGAACAATAAATACTGAAATTTACTGAATTAATTTTTGTTTTGGTATATTAACACGGTTAAAGGTTAACACGGTTGAAGCAGTCCTGTATAAAAACTTCTTTGATAATTTTATCTTACTCAATTTTATATTTATTGTTTTTAGTGTATATTGACTCTATAAACATTATTTATTTACATTTATTATATTTAATAAAATTTAACAACTGATGAATGAGACTTAGCATAATAAAGAGTCAAGCGAGAATGAGTTTTTGTTAATGGAACTAGAGATAATAACTTTTTTGAGCAGCCACCATAATAGAGTTTGTAGAAAAGAGAAAGAGATGCAACTTTACGACAATGGGAAAGAGGCTCAAACTTAGCAGATAGAGCTTGTTTAGAAGAAAAAGGGCATCATAAGAAGAACCAGCCCAAATATGACAACAACATTCCATACAGGGACAAAAAGATATTTGCAGAGGTAGAGAACGGAATCAAGGGTAAGGAAATGACGATAATGATAAAGGGATGCTAATTTAGCAATCAATTGTATATTTTGTGTACATGAAAGGTTAGTAGCAAATAATATTCCAAGAAGATGTAAAAAAGAGGACTCAGTAAGAATGTTACCATTAATTAATATAGGAATGTCAACAGTATGGTGGTAGTTGTTTGCAGTAAATAACTGAGTTTTGTTGGAAATAAAATTTATAAGCTAAAATATGTGAGCCCCAATCTGTTACAGAAGTAAGATCAGATACAAAATTGGCTGCCTGTTCTAAGCGATCAAAAAGAGAAGACTTTTTGTCAAGACAGGAGTAAAAACTTGAGTCATCAGCAAAAAGAGCTACTATAGATGTAAGGTTGTCGGGAAGATCAATAATGTAGATAAGAAACAAAACAGGACCAAGAATAGAATCTTGAGATACCCCAAAAGTTACTGGAAATAAATAAGTAGGCTTTTGATGATGATTATAATAAAGCAGTTAGAAAGAAACGATTTAATAATCCCAGATACACAATTTGAAGTTTCAAGTCTAATTTAAGTTTAATTGTTCAATATTTAGTTCATACTTAAGCTCATTTTCTATTCAACAGGTCCCTAATATTGTTTAAATGGTCTCTAAAATGTTTACATTAAAAAAGTCAATTTATTACTCAAATAAAGAGAAATTTTATATAAATCTTTTCTGAATTAGAATCTAAAAATAGATTAACACAAAAAATAACCACACCACATTAACAACACTGAGTAGTGATTTTAAAGCACTATAATATCTATATATAATACATATATATATATAAAGAGAAAGGATATCTTTAAATTATTAAGTGAATTTTTTTTTTCTTGTTGGTAATCAACAGGAAGAACAAAAAGAATTACGATTAGGCTTTCCATACATGGGGCAGAAATAAAGCCTTAGTCACCCATTTATTTAAACCTCTGAACCAAATTAGTAAAATGGAAAAAGATAAACAATTCTTTTGCCATAAGATTATGTCTAAAAATTGAACTTAAAAAACAGATCATATTAAAGAATTTTGCAAGTTTTTTGGTATATGAAAATATCTAGATGAATAAATAATGTAATTAGAAAAAAAAATGCTGTTAAAAAATTAGTTACAAATAAATAAATTACGAATCATCAGGTGAATGGGGTCTGGGAAACTCCGTAAATACTAGCAATATTTATTTTTCTGATATAACAAACAAACAATGTAAGACTTAATTACTACATAATATACAAATGCTTAATTAAGTTAATAATCTTGATAAATTGCTTATTTTTTTGAGCATTCGAAGTCTGATATTAAATTTGCATGGTATTATACATTAATGTATTTACATTATCAAAATTAAAATGGTAACTTTTTTATAGAATAAGAATAGATTTTATATATAATGAGAGTATCACAGCTGTTAGTACAACTAACAACTGTGATACTCTCATTAGTATGCCTAGATATATAACTAACTTTCATACAGTATGCCTAGATATATAACTAACTTAAAGATAATTTAAATTTTTTATAAAAAATTTATGTTAAATTGGAGTTTATACATCTAATTGTGCCTTTAATGGCCAAATACTAAAATTATACTAGAGTAAAGGAAAACTAGTCCAAAATTTATGTCAAAAAAAAACTGAAAAATTGTTAAAAAAAAGCAATACAACACCAAAAATACCAAATAAACAAAAAAAAAACGCCATAAAAAAAAAAAAAAACACATTTTTTTGACCCAAAAAATTGCCACAGGAAAAAAACGTGTTTATTTGCAACTCTATATATATATATATATATATATATATATATATATATATATATATATATATATATATATATATATATATATATATACACACACACACACATATACATTTTTTTATATATGTGCTATGTTTATTTATATATACATGTTAGGTAAATAAGTATAGTACATAATTTTTTTTATACTTAATAAAACTTTACAAAAGGTAAAATATCAAATTAGTTAATTTTATTTTTTAGTCTACAAAAGTCAGAAGAAGCATTTTCTTCAAATCAGTTATCAAAAACTGGTGTATTTTTCCTTAATTTATCATGGTTTGGGATGAATGCTATGTATCTTATTCTCTCAGTAGAAGGTTTTTTTTATTTTATTAAATTTTTCTTTAGTATGATTTTATTAATTTGTTTATTTTATGCGTTTTTTTTTTTCTTTATGTGGATTTTAATTTTGATGCTAAAATAGGCTTCTAAATTTCTAAATTTCCATGTCGTATTAGTTTATACATTGTTTAGCAGGTTTTTCAAAAATGTTTTAAAAATAATCTTTAACAAATTATCTGTTTGTAGTTGTACCAAGTCAAGTCCATGCTTTAGTTGGTTCAGAAATGAAAGGGCAGATATTTGGTGCAATGGTTGCACTTGGTGCAGGTAATAACTGTTTATTTTTTTTGCTCTAAATTTTATGCAAGTCCTTTTATACGTTTATATCTTATATGGTTTAAGTAATTTTTTTTAATTTTAATTTACTCCCATCACTACTTTAAACTAATTTAAGTAATCAGTTTATTTTTATATGGTAAAATGAACTAAAAAAAATCACAATGGCTTTTTGTAAAGATTAAAAATGATCTTGTTATGAGTTTACATAAAAAATAATTTTAGTTATAAATAGGATAAGGGTTTGACTTAATTGAAAAAAAAACTATTTTTAGATCATATTCACAAAATGTACAATTTTAACAGTTTCTAAATAGTTTATCCTACTTTATCTTATTTAGTTGTGACATTCATTGTAAGTCCACTAATTGGAATCCACAGGTGAGAGTTTTTTGTTAAAATTGCAAGAAAAGTTCAAATAGCTTCTGCGAAAGCTTGAAAAATGAAATCATTTTAACTTTTTTAAAAAGTGATCGATTTGCTTCGCCATTTGGTAAACGTCGTCCATTGATGGTTGCTGGTACAGTTTTGCTAATGTAAGTTTTTTGGAAATTTTCAGTTTGTTTTATAATTTCAATTTATTAAAACTTTTTCTATGTATGCTACCCCAAGGCAGAGTCACTATAGTGAAGGAATATTGTCTCTTCTATTTATTGTCTCTTCTATTTTTTTTTTACTTTTTCTAATTGTTGCAAACAAGGTTGCTGAACAAATATATAAACAGGGGTGGAAATGAACTCCTGCTTATAATCATTATTTTTTTCTGGTATTTGGTGTCCAGGATTTTTAAAAATGATAAGAGACTTGTAGACTATTTTGACAAAAATTTTATGGGGTTTAACCTGTTTTTGAATTGAAACCTGTTATTTTTTACCATAAAGTTTCGAAGCCCAATACTCCTGTTTTACATGAGGACTGTGGGTTTAAAATTGATAGTTCTTGTACTCTAAATGTCCTAATTTTTTTCACCAAAGAAGTTCCTGAATCTCTCTCTAAATCTAACATTTTTAAAGCTCCCAGACACCAAAAACCAGAATCAAGTAACAATTTTGAACCTTTTAAAACCAAAGTCATTTTTGGAACTGGATTCAAGTTGAAATTTCAAATGCTAGGAGCTTTATTGTTTTTTTAAAATCTAATGAAAATTATTTAAATTTTAATGTCAAAAATGAAAAATGCAATGTTTTAACAAATATAATCAATTGTAGATGTTAAATGTTTTAAAAAACAATTTCTAAGTATAAAATATTTTTTTACATTTAAACTTTCTTTTTCTTTTCTTTTTACAATTTTTGTTTAGACATTTTTAGAAGATTTATATAAAGATATTTATATAAAAGTTTATATATTTTTTTAATTTTAATAAATTTTACTGGTAAAATCATTTAAGGAATATTTATTATTGGATCTATTTTTAACAATTTATTTAATTTTATATATTAATAAATAAAAATACAGTATGGTAGTGAAGGAAAGAGGACCATATGCTAACAAAATATTATATAGACTGTTGCTGTAAATTTAAAATTTTAATATAATAATATTTGATATGATAAAATTTAGAAATATTTTAATTTGTTTAGAATTAGTTTATTTGGTATGGCCTTTAGTGCACCTGGAAGTGAAAGGTATGTGTCAGAATTTATTATTATTATTATTATATATATATATATATATATATATATATATATATATATATATATATATATATATATATATATATATGTATATATATATATTTTATATATATATATTTTATATATATATATATATATATATATATATATATATATATATATATATATATATATATATATATGTGTGTGTGTGTATATATATATATATATATATATATATATATATATATATATATATGTGTGTGTGTGTATATATATATATATATATATATATATATATATATATATATATATATATATATATATATATATATATATTATATAAAGTTATTATTTTTTTTTATTTTTATAAATGTACTAAAAATCTATGTTTCTCATTCTTTTATTTTTAAAAAAGCTTTAAAAGCAATTAAAATATATTCAAAATTTTATTCTATGATTTGAGTAAATTATTAGAAGCAGTGAGCTACAATAATGAAACTACTTTATAATCCAAGTCAAGCTGACTATCAAAAATTGTTAGTTTTGTATTTAAATGCCATAAAACAACTGACTTGCCATTAACAAAAACTGGCTTCCTAGTAATGAAACTGGCTTCTGAGTAACAAAACAGACTTCCTAGTAACAAAAACCAACTTCCTGCCAACTAAAACTTTATTAATATTTGTTAAAAAGTTTGGTGCTAATTCTAAAGACTTGTGTTAATTGTAAAGTCTCGTAATAAGAATAAAACAATAATTTTTTATAAATAAGTCAATTTTTTTATTACAACACTTAAAAAAATTTTTTATGGTTAACATCTAAGGTTGCTTACTCGTGTTGTTTGGAGAAGTTTCTGTAATGCCATTTTTTAAATTTAAACATGATATTATGAAAGTGATAAAGTGATTTTTTTACAACTGGGTATTCTTACTGCCATTACGATCTGTATTGACCTGTTTAGCAGATCAAGACTGAGTATTTTTATTGTAATAACTACTAGGAAGATTATCTTATAAAGTTTCCTTCTAACCATATAGAATTCCTCCTACCTTTACCCACAATTAAGAGTTTAACCATGTTTCAAAACATGTTTATCGTTATCTATAAAATAACTTACAAACAAAGCAGTGCTTTTAAAATTAAATTAAAAATTGTTGATCAGAAGTATTAAAAAAAAATGCTTATATTTGCTTACATATTTCTATTTATTTTATTAACCTTTTGTTTTTAGAGTGAAAGCTAATGCAACAGTAAGAATTGTTTCAGTGTTGGTTTTTTTAAATAAATGAAATAGTTGGAATTATTGTAATTGTAAATCCTGATAAATTCTGTCGTAAAATAATTTTGCTATTTTATAGGGTGTCTCACTCACCTTTAAATAGAATTGTTTTGTTTAATATATAAATAAAAAATTTATTTTAGTGTTCTATTGATCTGGAACTAAGAAGGTGTACAACTTTTTACCAAAATAATCTTACACTCCTACAAAATATTGCATTGAATTCTACATTTAACTCAACTGTGTTGCTTGAGTTAATGTCACAGCAACAAGTTGCTACTGGTAGTTTAGGTAATAGTCTTAAAATTTTTTTTAATAACTTATAGTCATATTTTATAGTTTTATAAATAAAATTGAAACTGTAATGAAATACAAAAAGTATATGCGTGTGTGTATGTATATATATATATATATATATATATATATATATATATATATATATATATATATATATATATATATATATATATATATATATATATCTGTATATATATATATGTATATATATATATATACACTTCCAAATTTAAAACAATTTTTTTTCTAGGTTTTTACTTCTTATTTTATTTATGCGTAATGGCTTGTTATGCAATTGTAGCAGTCCCTTACAATGGACTTATTGCTGATCAAACACCTGCAACTCAACGTGGTATGCACAAATACAAATGTTCTCAATTTTTTATTTTATATATTGAAAAAAGGAAATTTTATAGTAGACAAAATGCTGTAAGTGTGGAATGTACATGTGCACACTTACAGCATTTTGATAGATGGCAATTAAAATTGTCAATTTGTTACAGCGCACATTAAAAATCATTATATTTAATATTTCCCAATTTATATGTTGTATTTGACAAGTATTTTACTTGTCAAATAAACATTTTTTTTCTTAACATTACAAATCAAAAAACTACCAGAATTGACAATAAAAAGTTTTTCATTAAACGATTTCAATTTTAAAATTGACTTGATAATGCTGCACTTTTTTGCAATCTTTAGCAATAATTGTTCAATTTTCAAAATAAAATTAAATAAGCAATACATTTTTTACAGAATAAATTTCATTAAATAATAAAATATTTTGAGACAAGCTTAAAATATTTGAAATATTTTGTTCATATTTTTAATGCAAACATCACAAAATTTAGAAAATAAAATAAATAAAGAAAGTCTATATTAATAGACTATAGAATATAGTAAAAAAACTTTTATATAATAACAAGTAACAAATTCTTTAGTATCTATAATAAAAAAAAATTATATCATTTAAAGGAAAAAAGAATTAAATTTCTTATCAAAATTCTACAATGATGTCACATACTAAAACTCTTTGGAATTAAACTCGCTTGAATAAATTATAAAGTCTGTAGGTTGCGGGGTATATATTTGAAAAAACATGAAGATGGCAAACTTAACTAGTATAACTTTTTCTTGGTTTTTTATTTTGTTTTACTCAAAAAAATTCAGTCCAAACATTTTTTTATTTTTCTTAATCCAAACATTTTTTAATTCATTTTCTTTAATATAAACACAATTTGTCTTGGCACTTTGGAATTCCCTTAACAAGGGGCCAATTAACTCAAATTTACCAGATTGCAAAAGTTTTTGCAAAAAACAACAAATTTACTGCAACAAAAATACTTCACTAAGATTTTCGTAACTAACATACTTTAAATATCATTTGTATAAAGCATATGTTAATCCAGGAAATTCAAATACAGGGTAAATATTCTTATTGTTATAGGCCAAAATTAAAAAAAAAAAGAGGTACATTACTACTTTAATCAACTTCAAAGCATTTCTTTGAGATATTAGTGGCCTAAATTTAATTATAAAATTGGCTTTGTTGACCTGAATCTTTGCCCAACCATTTCATTTTGTGTCAACATGGTTGTAAAATATGAAAAAACTTTTTTGCATAGAAACTTTTACCTAGGAATGTAAAAATTAAAGATCACAATTGCTTCAAATAATTTTCATGATCACTAAATTGTTTCTCCCATTGCAATCTGCTATCACTTAATTCACCCCTTGCTACGATTTATACTCATTCAACTGTTTTAAACATAACAGTTTTAGTAAATATGGTAGGTATTACAACTGCTACAATAACCTATTGAGAATGGTTTGCTAAGCATGATTTGGGGAAAAGGCAATTAATCGGCTTAGATGTATAGTTAAACATTTAAAGTTACTTCCAATCATCAGATTATTTTCAGGTAGCTTTTAGTACTACTCTTGAGGTACTTATGCACTAACAATAGAAACATTTATTGTTCATATTTTAAAATTTTACAAATAGTATAATAGAATAACTACATAACAAACTGTGTCTGTATAATTAATAACTTCACATCAAGCTAAAATTTCTAAATGTATCTAACGCAGTTTTTTAAACATGTGTGTTTTAAACACTTTTGTTTTTTCGATTTTGTTTTTTGTTTCAAAATAAAATCAAAAAATAATATTAAAATTAACTAAAAAAAACAAAAAAACTAAAATATTTTTATTCTTATTTGAAAATTATTTTTAATGTTCATTTACTTTTTGCTAGTTTTTTGTTTACAAGCTTCTTATTTCTTTGTTGTTTTTTTTATTGTTCATTTCTTGTTTACTAGCTTTTTGTTCATTTCTTATTCATTTGTTTCTTGTTTATTTACTTTTGTGAATATTTCAATTACTACATTTACTAAATACAACTACGGATTGGTTTGAAATGGTTGTTTTTAATATAAATTAGACAAATGAAAGAATTAATCTAGAGCCTTTTCCAGTTTCTAATTAAAATTAATTAAAAGTATATATATATATATATATATATATATATATATATATATATATATATATATATATATATATATATATATATATATATATATATATATATATATATATATATATATATAAAATTAAAATATATAAAATATATATATATTTATATATATATATATATATATATATATATAAAATTAAAATATATAAAATATATATATATATATATATATATATATATATATATATATATATATATATATATATATATATATATATATATATATATATATATATATATATATATATATATATATAGCCTCCTCGGGTGTAGTGGCCCTTTTTGGCCTTGGGAGGTGAATTAACAAAAAATATATATATATTTAAAACTCAGGTTTAACAAACTTAAAAAATAAAAAAATTCCTGAGTATTTAAGGTTTGCTTTAATGCATATTTGATTTTTTTTTTTTTAAATAAAAAAAATGTTTTTTCTAATCTTTAAAATTTTTTTAAATGGTTTTTTTATGATTAATCATGATTTATATGTTTATTTCATGTTTTATGATTTTTCCTGATTTTTATGATTAGGTTTTAGTTCTGGTGTAATGGGAGCTATGACTTTGTTTGGAAATCTTGCAGGTGCTGTTATTGGCTTCTTTTTTAATGTAAGGTTTTAAATACTCTTCATAAGTTATATATATACATAAATATTTATATGTGTGTATATATATATATATATATATATATATATATATATATATATATATATATATATATATATATATATATATATATATATATATATATATATATATATATATATATATTTAAATATATATATTTAAATATATATATTTAAATATATATATATATATATATATATATATATATATATATATATATATATATATATATATATATATATATATATATATATATATCACTTGAAATTCGGAAAAATAAGGTTTGCAATTTTTTACAGATCTAAAACTATTTTAATTTGGCACAAAATTTAGGTTGCATGTTTGTTGATTTGTCAAACAGGGTTTGACAAATCAACAATCATGCAACCAATTTGCATTAAATTGACAAAAAAAAATGGAGAGAGTGTAGTTTTCTTTCAAAGTTTGATATTTGTTTAAAATTTTTTGTAATTTTGTAAACTGTAGTAACACAACATTTTCTATTTTATTAGGAATTCAAATAAAATATTAGTTTTGTTGTTTTATATTTTATTTGTTATGTTTACAATTTAAATTAAAGGTTGGTATTTAGAATCAAAATAGAACATTCGTTTTGCCTATATATTTTGATTATTTTTATTTTGAACTTAAATAAATTTTAGTTTTTCCGGTTTTTTTAAATTTATTTTATTTAAAATTTAAATTTGTTTTTTTGTTTTTATTTGATAGATTTATTTAGAATTTAAATATAAAACTCAATCAACTGTTTTTTTTATTTATTTTAAAATTCAAATTAATTGTTTGTTTTTCCTTTTTACTTCAATAATTTTACTTAGAATTTAAATTGTTTGTTTTGCTGGTTTTTTTTTCAATTATTTTGTTTAAAATTGAAATGAAGCGTTTGTTTTGTCGCTAATTTATTTGAAATATCAAATAAAAGTAAAATTTAAAATTCTGAGGTTGGGTATTTTTTAGTTAAGTTGGCATTGCCGAATGCCAACCTAACTTCCGAGGGCTGTTTATATATATACATAATATATTTGCTTCTGTGAATTGAGATCAGCATTGTTCTAATATATTTTGCAAACCTAAATTTTTAAAATGTTTTTGAAAAACAGACAACTTTCTAAGATAAAAGAAATTTGGGATCTCAGTTTTGGGTAGTGTTAAAATATTTTGTGAATTAAAACAAAGAACTGAATCTCTGGACTCTCTGTCTTCACAAGCAATTTTTGTTCTTTGCGCTCTTTGCAAGCATCTTTTTTTTGACCAATATGATTTAGATTTGGGTGCCTGGTTTTTTGTCCCCATTATGAAATATTATACTAAATTGATATAATTTATAGCTATGTTTAAGAACAACATGGTATCAAAAAAATATTAAACAATTTATATGTACATAGATAATAGAAGTTTCAAAAATCAGTTATATAGGTAAATCAAAAGTAAGGATAAGTTGGTCAATATCTTTTTTTTTTTTACAGTGCATATACATACAATTATTTTTACAGTGCATACAAATAGTTAATATAAAGAGTTTACTCTAACTTAAATATGTTTTACACAAGATGTTTTTTATTAGACCTTCTTAATGCTTTTATCTGGAGGAGAGAACAGAGTAATGCAACAATTTTATTTGATTAATTTAAATGAGTTATTCAAATCTTCTGAATCAGTTGTCCTGTGTAGATTAACATGCTTTATCAGCTACAAACTCTAGTTACAATAGTGAATCATTAGTTATCTACATAGTACATAGGGTTCTTATCATTGAATCAGGAGTATTATCATTGATACATAATTATAGTATACTACTTAAATAATCCTCGAGACTCATTTGTCAAATTAAATTTTGTTAAAACAAAATATTTAAATAATTTAAATAATGAAATAGGTATATGGTAGAATAATGATTACTAATACCTCTAATACACCATCATTAGTAATAAATAACTTTACTTTAAACAGTTATATTAAAAACTTTAGTTTTTAATATAATTAGTATATAACCTGTTAAGAAATTAGCTAGTGATATTTGTAACAAAGACAGCAGTTATATATATATATATATATATATATATATATATATATATATATATATATATATATATATATATATATATATATATATATATATATATATATATATATATATATATATATATATATATATATATGAATATATGAATATATATATATATATATATATATATATATATATAGCAGTTATATATATATATATATATAGCAGTTATATATATATATATATATAGCAGTTATATATATATATATATATATATATATACACATATATATATATATATATATATATATATATATATATATATATATATATATATATATATATATATATATATATATATATATATAATTGCTGAATTTTGTGTCTTTTATGACTTTATGTCAAATTCAGGTTGAAATCAATAGTCATGCTTTTTACTCATTTTATCGATATTTAAAGTTTAGTTCAAATTTTTTTTTTGACTTTATTCTAAAGCTTTAATCTTAAAAAATTTTTTGAATAAATAAAAATTGAGGCATGACATTAATAAAGGATTGAAAAAAGTGATTTTCTTCAATCACCTGAGTTCACATATGTGAACTCGGTTTAAAATCAGTATATTAAAATAAAATAAAAAGAAGGGTTCATAGAATAAAGATGATGTTTAGAAAAAATTAAAGATTTGTAAAACCAATGCAAAAGAGAAAAATTTGTTATGGTGGTAAAATACAGGTAAAATAATTAAAACCTTCAGAAGCAACTCAAAAGTTTTTTTTAAACAAAATTTTTGGGTGTGGTAAAAAGTATTAAGCATTTTTTCAAAAAAAAATTCTTTTTTTATTTCTGTAACTAATCTTCAAAAACATATTGATTATCATAGACAATGATCATCTGTCGAGGCTTAGGCAATTAAAAAATGCCATTGGCAAAGAACTCTTTAATCTTTGAGTTAAAGAAGTGATTGAGGTGCTTTGTCATTGAATCTTAAATTGCACAAGCAGTTGCTTAATGATTAGAACAAATAATAATCATTGGGCAAATGACACAACACTTCCTGACTACCCTTTAATTTTTTTTTGAGGACATAGAGGAAGTAAAATTGGTTGTGCCTTGAGCATTTTTAAAGGTTTCTGCTTGAAGCTTGGTTTACACAATGCTTTTCAAATCTAATTTTACAAAAAGTAACACTTTTTTGGGATGTTGGAATGTGACCTTTAGCATTGGTTTTGATGGTTGTTTCTGCCATAGCTACTGGCACTTCCTGGTTAGGTTTATGTAAAGTACCCACTACTTATCTTTGGCAATGACATGGCCTAGCTAGTTAAATGTGTGTTGTATAGACAATAGGTTTGTGCACGTGTCAGTCTGCTGACCTAGCTGACATATTCAGTCTGCATCCAAACATTGAGCATAAAGATCTTTCCCATTTTATGCAAGTGGTGTTCTATAAAAGGATGAACACAGCCAATTTTTCTTGTTTAGCAGTGAAATAATTTTTAAATAGTTCCCAGAGCTTTCTTGATATTATGCAGTTTTCCAGAAAAACTGCATAATACTTTTTAGTCAACCCAATATTATATCTGAAAGAGATCTTAATGTCCAAATTTCAAATCATCCAAAGTATGCAAATGTTAAATAAAGGCTAATTTTGCTGCTGCAAAAGCTTAACAAATTTTTGTGTTTAAAAAAAAAAAAATTGTCAATGAAAATGCTTGTATTTAGAATAAATGATTTTATATATTTATCATATAAAAGCTATTACTGGAATTTTGTGTTGAAGCCTAGAATTATCTTTAACATTCGGAAAGACCCGAAGACACAGTAATTCTGCTGTTTTAACAGGTACCCGGAATCACTCATTTTGTTGCAGTACCCAACAGAGGGTATTTTGAAAGAAATTTTAAATAAACAATAACTAAAAGTAACTATTTGTTTAAGTGATACTTTAAATTGTGTCAAAATATTGTTAGCAGAATTGCTTTTAGTTTAAACTTCAATTAATAAACTTCTTGACATAAGTCTAAAAGTGTCAATAACTACAAAGCCCTTTTACTCAATGTAGATGTGTCTCATTTAAAATATTTTTTAAAATATATTTTTGCAAACAATCAGAATATATTGCAAACAATCAGAATATATTGCAAACAATCAGAATATATTGAAAACAATCAGAATATATTGCAAACAATCAGAATATATTGCAAAAAAGAAAATTTATGCAGGTATTTGAATAGCTACTTTTTATTGTGTGAGAGAATTTTTTTCACATGAGAATTTTTTAAAGTTGATAGAGCTTATTTTAATTTTAAAACTTTTGATATTTTTAGCATTAACAACATCAGATAGTAAGTTATTCTAAATATTAACAACCCTGAGGTAGAAAGAGTATTTACAAACATCAAGTTTACACCTTAGTTTGCATAATATGTGTTTAATGCATAATAGTTTGTGAGTGTAAATACAGTTTGTGACCTGGAGTGTAAAAAGTGTAAAAGTTGTTTATTAAAAAGAAACTTGATATATTTATTTATATATTGTTTATTAAAAAGATTTTAAACTTAATTAGCGCAAATGAACTAGCGTTAATTGATAATTTTGTGAAAACAATTTTTAGCGCTAGAGACTTTACAAGCTTTTATTTCAACTTTTTGGCCAGACTCAGACCCAGTGTTTTCTTCTGGGTAGCCAGAGTTGAGACTCTGCATAAACTGGTTCCAGCACATCTCTAGTACTATCACCCTTTGTTATCAACAAATATGTCTTTTGAGATTATTTTTACAATGAAAGTATTAAACAAAATATAGAAAATTGTTATATAGAAAGTTAGACTTTTATAAACATGCCATTCTATACTTGTTTGAGCAATTAAACGTAGATATGCTAACTGATGCTCATGAAAAAGGCTCATGAAAATGCTCATGAAAATAGGTTTTACACAACTGAGAGGTTATTAGATTAAATCTTGTTATTAATAAGAGAAAGATTTAGTGTTTTATTACGCATTTAGTGGAGAGGGGAAATTTTAGAAAGATTCGGGTGTAACTTTAATTTAATTTTTTTTTAAAGAAAATTGGTGTTGTACCCACATATTCTATCATATCTGGTCTTTACTTTGTATGTGTGGTTATAACAGTAATATCCTGCTCAGAAAAGCCATCATATGTTAACGAAGTTAAAAAAAAGATTGGTAAGTGTGTTTTTCAAAAAATGATTATATGTTTCAGGAGCATTTATGTCCAGGCATTACAAGTAAAAAACACTATTTTGGTGTTGTCACCGACATTGTGTTTTTTTAACTATGTTGGTTTAATTTAATTTCATGTTGTTTTTACCTTAACATTTACCTTAAAAAAATTGAAATATTTTTTTAATTATTTAATTGGTTTCAATTTTAAAAATATTTTGGTTTTTGGACTATTTTAACTATTTAGACTTTTTTTATTCAGACTACTTTATTCGTAAGTTTTTATATAATTTGAGTGTTATCTTATTAGTCTGGTACATGTGTTTTATATTTAAACAAAGTTCTCAGAATTATTACAGGCTGAACTTTATTGGTATTTAATTTTGAATTCTTTTTTCTGGAAAGTGGGCAGTGGTGTAGTAGTAGAGTGTGGCGTGGGTAGGGGTGTGGGTAGTGTGGGTAGTTCGATTCCCACCACGTCCCTGGTAGTACCGTACTCAACTTGTTTCTCCGCACAACAGCCTTGTTTGTCAAGGTTTGTGTTTCGGAGTTATAGAGTTGAGAGAGGGTTATAACCACAAGTAGCCTCCTCATCTGTAGTGTTCTTCTCAGCCTTAGAAATTACAAAAAAAAAAAAAAAAAACAAGAAAAAAGTCAATTAAAAATATGGTGTAACTGTCAAAAAAAATTATAAAGATTTTAACAACCACAAAAAAATACTCTTCGGAATTCATAAATACCAAAGGTTTTTTTTTTATTGCCATTATGTTGTGATAATGTACAATTTATTTGCTTGTTTTTCATAATAATGTCTTTGCAAAGATAAAATTAAAGTTAAAAGTTCAAAGATTAAAAACAAAACAATAAGTTACAAAAATAATTTTGTGAACAAAGTTTTCATTAGGAAATCTTGCAAAACCACTCGTTTTAATTCTCTGCACAAAAATTTGATAACAAACATCATATTCAGGTATATAAAGGTGTATACTTGGGAAATATGAATTGTGCAAGGACAAAATTAAATTTTGATTACATTTAACTGTAAATAAATAATGTGGTTTGCATTTCTAAATATGGAGTTGTACTCAGCAGAATATCTTGTAAAGGTGAAACTTAGTTCTATGGAATTTTTGTAAAAATAAAAAATCTCATTTTTTAAATAGAGTTCCTTTCTACTTTAATTATTTTTATAATTTTTTTTTTTTTTTATTGTAGACACAAAAATGCTTTTCAGTGCTTATTGGGGACCACTTAGAGGTTTAAAAACTGTTTGATTTTAATTAATGTGTTTTACTTCTATAAGAAATTTTTAAATTTTTGAAAATTAATTTCATATTTAATTTTAGAACACGATTTTCGCTGGGTGTTTCTTACACGGTTTCTTATGCAGCAAGGTGTTGCTACTGTTGTTGGTTTTCTAGAGTATTGGTTAGGGGATATGGTAGAATTGCCTGCTTGTTGGACCCCTGAAAAGGCTGTGGCCGTTATCCTGTTACCTTTGCTTTTGTCTGCAGCAATTTTGTAAGTAGTGTTGTTAGATTTAATAAGTTCATTTCTGCTATGTATTTTGTATATGCTCTTTTCCAGCCTGGCTTAGCAGACCAAGCTCAGCATTGGTATACCTTAAATTAAATTTTTTCAACAACTTGACATCTAGCAAATTGATTTTTCTTAATAGTATTTTTAAGTTATGGCCTGATTTAGGAATAATTTAAATAATTGTGAGAATTTGATGATGGATACCACTGTTCATGTATTTTGCAGACTTTGTACTTTCATTCACATTAAAGAAATTGGTTATAATTTTTTAAAAGAATTTAAAAAAATTCATAAGAATACAGAATGAAGAGCATGTTTGTTAATCAAATCAATTATAATTTATATTTCTTGCACATTTGTCTTTGAAACTTTTCATGACTGATACATTTACAAAAAAAATAAAATAAATTATACAAAATAGATGATAAATTTTTTCATTTATTATTCTATTTTAAATTACCTAAAAAAATTTTACAAAAAGTATACAGCTAAGTAAAGTTATATATTTATATTATATATATAGATATATATTATAAAGATATAACTTTACTTTTAACAATAACACATATAGCATGACAGAGTTTTTAATAAAACATATTGTATGTGATGTATATGTAATGTATATGTGAAACATTGAAGATCCAGCATTTTCTATTCATTCTTCAAAAGTTTAAATACATAATTTTATAAATATTTATAAAAAATTATTTTGTTAAAGATTAGTTAACAAGAGTTATTTTAATTCAATGACCTCAAAGTGGTAAATTTAAGAATTTAAATTACAAATAAAATTGTGAAAACATTCATAAATTGTTTTTAAAAAAAAAGTAGAATATAAATTATAACATTATTATAAATGTTATTTTACTGTTATCACTTTTTTATTATATATCACATTATTATTGACACAACATAAAACATATAAAGACTATCAGGTTCATAGTACATTTTTATTGACATAGCATAAAACCTAATAGAGTATAATACATATAATCTAATTTTTATTGCTAATTTTTATTTTATTTTTATTGTCAACTATAAATTTTATCAAAGCATTATTACACTATGTGAGAGAAGTTTTTAAATGCTTATAAAAATGTTAACAGTTTAAAAAAAATATTTTAATTTTAAAATAAGGTCAAGTCATACTATTAATAAAATCAAATTCCATTAAAGTAACAGTTTGAGAAGATTTAGAGCAATGTATATATTATGTAATGAAATGATTTTAGAAAAAGGATAGATAAGTAATATTTTTGTGATGAATCCTGCTCAATCAGCTAAAAATAATTTTAGTTGTGATTTGTAGTATATGTATTATGATCAGAAATTGTATTTGAAAATTTTATTGTTGAACATAAATGCTTTAAAAGATTGATTGGAATCATTTTCTTGCGGTTTTGTAAAATAAAGTCTTTACTGCTGGGAACCACTTATACTTAAATGAGAGTTGGGAACCGCTTATACTTAAATGAGTCTTAATAGCTGGTTTCATTACTTTTTAAAACTTTAATAATTTATACATGATTTTTATAATTAAATGGTTTTTTGATTTCTAATGTTACTAATAATCTTGATATCATATTTTCTGCAGCTTTTTCTGCTGAGGCTACGTAAAACAATCTCATTTTGCCTCATGCCACGATGGAATAAATGATCTGGAAAACTTTTATGTTTTTTAAAACTGTACTTTCTATAAAAAATACCATATTATTCATATCATATACTCCACTCATTCTATACACTCATTCATTTTAATATATTGTAAAAGTCTGGTATAAACATAACATTTTATTTTCTTATATAAGCAATCTTCGTTTACATCTTACAATCTTTGTCTTACTGAAAAAAACATGAATTTTTATGATAAAAAAGTTTAGCTATACAGAAAGTATCATTTTTTTCATGTTACAAACTGTCATTTGCTCATGTTACTTAAAGTGTCATTTGCTCATGTTACTTAAAGTGTCATTTGCTCATGTTACTTAAAGTGTCATTTGTTCATGTTACAGAATGTGTCATTTGTTCATGTTACAGAAAGTGTCGTTTTTGCACATAAAAGTTTAAATTTTGAACTTAATTATAACTATCAATTTGAAATTATTGGAGCCTAAGATAGATATATATAGTATTAAATAAAATTTTTAATTATCTGTCAAGTTTTGTTTTCAAAACTTTACATAGTACAATGTTTTACTCTTAACAAAATGTTGATAAAAATGATAGTTAAAATATATATTAGTTAGCATTGTACCTTCTTAAAACACCCCAAAACATTGTATACCTTCTTAAAACACCCCAAAACATTGTATACCTTCTTAAAACACCCAAAATATGATTAATAAAATGACCGTATTGAAGTTGATTGACCTGCATACCACCTACTTGTTTATTTAAAAATTTTCTAATTGCTTATTTTAATTGATAATAAATATTAAAAAAAAGCTGTAAATTATTTGAGAAAATTTTTAAAAGTAAATTAAAAATAAATTACTAATAATCAAATCTTATTTTAGTTCAGTTGTTGGTGGATTCTTGTCAGACAAGCTTAGAAAAAGAAAACCTCTTGTAATTGGATCAGGTTTGATTATTTTTGTTTTCATCAAAATATTTATTATCAAAATATTATTTTTTTAAAATAGATTTAAATGATGTTTTTGATGAATGATGGATGATGTTTTCAAACAAAAAATTCTCTGGTTGGTGATGTTACAACATTTCTACCCCACTAACCCAGAGGAGGGGATAGATATTTTTTAGTATGAAAAAGCATCTAGATTGTTGTAAACGTTATTTCTTAGAGTAGATTTATTTTGAAATGTCTTATGATAAATGATGCAAGGATCAAATTTTGTGCCATTTAAAGAAAGTTTATTCGGAAATGAGTTCCTGTTTAGTTCGATAACAAGTTTGTTTTTTTAAATTTTGTTGGGCCTTTCCAGAAGCCACATTAGAAAGTTTGGTATATTATAAAATTTGGTACATTAGAAATTTGGTATATTAGAAATTTAGAGCTTTTTAATTGTTACTCTATAAAGTAACAATTTCAAAACATGCTTAAATGTAAATGGCTGAGCTAAAAAAAAAAAAATATTTTATTTTAAAACTTGGACAATATTATCCTTAAGATCATGTTTCTTTATTTTTTATTTTCATTTTTTTATTTTTTTTTTTTGAGGTAGAATGTTCTGTTCTCTTTACTGAATAGGTTTTTAAGTAAAACTTTACTTTATGTGCAATTTGGAAAACTTAATAAAACAGTTAAGTTGTCAAACTTTTTTACCAGATACTTTTCTAAGTTTCTTGTCCAAGTTAGAAGTCAAATATTCTGATATATATATATATATATATATATATATATATATATATATATATATATATATATATATATATATATATATATATATATATATATATATATTTATATTAAAAAAAATCAATTATCAATTAAAAAAAAGATTATTTCAATCTTTGAAAATAATCTTTATATGCATATATATATATATATATATATATATATATATATATATATATATATATATATATATATATATATATACATATATATATATATATATGTATATATATATATATATATATATATATATATATATATATATATATATATATATATATATATATATATATATATATATATATATTTGTGTGATATCATTAGAACTAATTTTGTAAAAATTACTATTTTAGCAATTTTAATGGCTGTTTGTTCTTTTATTTTGGCATTTATTGGATTACAAGGAAAATATGCTTTTTATGCAGTGATTCCTGTTTCATTGACATTTGGTATGTCTTTTTTTTTAAATGTCGAAAAACATTTGTGATATAAAAATCATGTAGTATATGTATATATTAAAGTGTATATATATACATAAATATATATAACTTAAGGTTTGCAAAATATTTTAAGGCAGTACACAACTACGTCCACCTAAGTGTGTGTGTATATATATATATATATATATATATATATATATATATATATATATATATATATATATATATATATACACTCACAATAAATTCAGACTTTTTTGTGCATGAGTCCCTGATGACATCATACTAACAGCTATATGTGAAAAAGTCATTGCTGAAATTAGTTGATTTTTTAGTTCGCCTGATTGAAACTTTTTGAGTAAAACTTAAAAAGTTATGTAAATAATGCATTTGTGGAGCGTTGTCTAATAAACAAGATGTTTTTCATAGTTTGACTTTGACACCACAACTCTGGAAGAACAGCAATCAACATGTTTCTTCTTGCAATAATTATAAGATTCATGTTTCAGAGTTTAGAGTGTTTCAGAACTATCAGAGCTAGAGAGTTAAGAGAGAATTTTCATTATAAAAAAAAGAATTAAGACTGTATTTATCTACTACCTTGTTTCCCCTAGTTATTTTCTACTTAAATTTTAAAGAAAAGTTTCTTGTTATAACTACGCACTACATTGTTTTATAAAAATATTTCATTTTTTATTTATTGTTAAAGATGATTAGGTTGGGATATATTAAATAATGTTAGAAACGATTTATTGAATTGACTAAAGTCATACTTTGTCAATTCAATAAATACTTTTCTATCAATTTTTTTCATGTTTGCAACATGAAAAAAATTGATAGAAGTTTATCAACTTATATTAGCTAGCTAAAATGTGTTTAACCTGTTGTTAGCTTTAAAGAACATGAATTGATTTGAACAGATAAGATTTGACCAAGGATAGTTGTTGGATAGACTGGATTTTAAGGCAACATTTTAGAGAAATATCTGCTCTGTCAACTAATATTAGCAAACTAAAATGTTTTTAACCTGTTGTTAGCATTTAAATGCTTGAGTTGATTTGATCAAGGATAGTTTGTTGAATAGACATTGAGAGCTCTTAAAGCTCTCAATGTCTATTTAAATATCTGTTTTGTTAATGTCTCAAAAGAATAAAAACTTTAAAATTTTAAAATAATATTTTTTTTTTTTTTAAACCTGCAAAAAAAAATTAGTAAAAAGCATTATTAAATTAATTTTTTTCGAATATGTTTAAAAAATACAATTTTTATGCAATATAATTTAACAAAATATTATTTATACAAAATGGTCATTTTAAAAGAGCAAATGTTTTTTCTAAATGTTGTCTAAGAAGCAAGTCTATTGTTTGATGGATAAATAATTATGTCATCTGTTTGTAATTCCAAAAATGCAAGATTGCTTCTATTTCCAAGAATGCAACATATGTAAAATATGAAATCTTTTGTTCAAGTTGATAAAAATAACTGCGGTAAAATAGTCAATTGATCAAAATAAAAAATTGAAACAGTAAAGTAAAGGGGGTGAAATGAAAAGTTGGAGGGGTGAAATGGGAGGTTGAAGGACTGGAATAGAAAGATAAAATAGAAAAAAAATAGAAATAAAAAGAAGGTTGAAATAGAAAGAGGTGAAAAAAGAAAGTGAAAGGGGTGAATTACTACTAATTTAAAGAAAGTTTGATATTTAACATTTAATGATAATTAACATTTTTACTGTATGTTCAGTTGGAGAAATTGTCATCTCAAGAAATAAAAATATTATATTACATACATACATGTATATGATCATTTCTTTGCGACCATATAATATTCCATTATAAATCAGCAAACCAACGTTTGATAGTTGTTGATGGAATCTGATTAACATTTTTGTATCGATTGCTTAGCTTGAACTATATTATTTGACACAGTTTTTCCAGATATTTCCGGAATTCTGGATATTTAACTCAACTTTTAGTTTTTCCAGATATCCAAAATGTTTTCCCTGCAAATCGATTCTTTTTGTGAATCAAGCGTCGCTTTGATTCGAGATTAGATTTTAAAAAAATGATTAGAGTTTTTCGAATCACTATTTATTTTGTGAGTATTGTTGTTTTTTTAGATATTTAATGCTAAATTGCTATCAAAATATTTTTTATTTATCTCAGCTTAAAGTAATTTTAATCAAAAGTAATTGTAATACAGCTTTCAAACAATCCCTTAAAAATTAATCCAGGCAAAAAAATTTTTTTAAGTTTTTTGTTTATTGAAAAAAGGTGCTTAAACTTGAATTTCCTCATATTACTGATTTGATTTGTGATTCGATTTGCAAATCAAGACCCGATTTGAGACTCGGTTTGAAACTAAAAATGCCGATTCGCAGGGCTCTACATATAAGTTTAGATATATACTTTTGTAATATATTTGTTTTTTAGGCTTTTTCACTCATCACTCATACAAAAATTTAAAAAAATTTGAAAAAAAATTGATGACAATTCAGCTAAGAAAAAAATTAAGAGGAAAATAAGGGAAAATGTATTCCAGATATTTTCCGAATATTTAACTCAATTTTCCAAATTTTTAAAGTATGACCTGGATGATCTATGATACAGCAGAGAAAATAGATTTAGCCTCACCTTTATTTTTTGTTTTAGTTTAACAAAAATGGCAGTGAAACAATTATTAAATCTACTTTATTTCTTATTATCTTCTGCTACAACTAAAACCTTTATATATTGATATGTTTAATTAATTACAAATGGAAAAAAAATTTAAAGTATACAATTTGTGGAGAAAATAGAACTAGCCTCGTTAACGTTATATAAAAGAAAGCTTAGAGTGCGGTGATTTACAAGTTTTACTCATATGAATAATATGACTGGTAATAATAATATGAGTGTTACTAATTTCTGTTTTATCAAATACATTTTATGAATTTATAATTTTTCACGTATTCCTACGGGCATTTTTTTAAAAAAATTACATTCTAATTTAGAACGCTTAGAGTTTCTAAACGCTGAAAAACTTAAAGTAAAGAAAAAAAGTAAAGGGGCTCCTTTTACTTTTTTGGCGGGGGGGGGGGCAAATTTATAGTTACGCCACTGAAGAAAATATACGTAATATACAAGAAACTACAGAATATATTTTGCTTTTACGCTTATTTAATATTTAGTATTGCCTCCTAAATTTTTAATGACTTCAAGTAAGTGACTTGACATACTAGTCACAAGATTTTGGATAGTTTCTATAGGTATTTCATTTCAATCCTCTCTGATACGAGTTTTCACCTCCAAGGTGGATTCAAATTGCTTACCATTTTCTTAAACTTTTCTAGAAAGTATTCCCCATTGATTTTCAATTGGGTTAAGATCTGGTCTACATACGGTTTATTCCATTTTGTGGACTACATGCGGTCCATCTGGATCTGGACTACATCTGGACTACATGCGGTCCATTCCATTACGTGATTTTTTTTTTTCTCTAAACCAAGCTTTTGTAAGCTTTGAATTATGGATAGCAGCATTATTTTGTTGAAAAGTGGAATTTTCACCTATCAATTCCTCACAATGTTCAAGCAAACTTATCTCTAATAAGTCAATGTAGTCCTGTGAATTCATTTTTTTTTAAATCCAAGTGGAAGTTTTCCATCAAAGGAAAAAGCCCCCCAAATCATAACAGTTCCACCACCAAAGTTACGACTCATCCGTGTTTCTTTCTCTTTTCGAAGATTGTGCCAGTAATATTGATAGCCATCAGGACCATTTAGATTGAACTTTTTTTCATCACTAAAGAGAACTTGATGCCACTCTTCCCACCAAGACATGTATTTTTTTGCAAATTGTAATCTATCTTCTTTATGATGAGCAGTAAGTTTTGGTTTTAGTTTACGCTTTTTCCAAACTGTGTTTGGGTCTTCATGTAAGATTTGTCTCATACGTTGAACAGGTACAGGCAATTGTAAATCAGCACAAATTTGAGATGCTGTCATGTGCTGAGCAGCAGCGCGACGTACAATAACTTGTTTAGTACCACCACTTCCCTTAAAAACTCCATACTTAACCCCAATCTTTAAGTAATTATTAACCACTTTTGGAGATCTTTTAATTTTCCTTGCAATTTCCCGATTAGATAAGCCTGTATATTTGTATGCTTTGATTACTGCTAATTCTTCATTCGTTAAACGCTTACATCGTCCCATTTCAAATTAAGGTATCAAAAACCAAATGTTTAAAACTTTATGAGCACTAATTTCACAGTTTTTTGTTTAACTTACAAATAATAATAAAAAGTCACAAATGCGGATCACCAGATCAAAAAATACAAGTAAACTGAAAATAATTATTGATAAGGCTATTTCTATATTTGTTACTGATTTGTTATTGATGAGGCTGTTTCTATATTTGTATATATACTTATTTATTCTATTTGTTACCGCAAATATCAAGTATTATACATTTTATGGCTTATTCAAATGTACCGCAATTTAATTATGCTATATTATAATCTAAAATGTTGTTGTTTGTAACAATAATTATATGCGTGTGGATACAAAAGATGCACCACAAACTTGCTTATAGATTTACAAAATATTGGATATCTTTTGAAAATCGGAACTAATAAAACATTGTACGGATATTTTGTTAGCTTTATGATATGGGTGGTAGGTCTGGTACACTTTATGAGATATGGGTGGTAGGTCTGGTACACTTTATGATATGGGTGGTAGGTCTGGTACACTTTATGAGATATGTGTTTTTATACTAGTAAGAACTCAATAAAAGTTTTCAATTATTTTAAATTCTAATAGTTACAAAAAAGTTTCTTTTAATTTTTGCTGGTGACAATAAAATATTTATTAATGAATGTTTGATAAACAAGTTGCTTGAAGTAAACAAGTTGTTTATTATTGCTAAAATATTACTTATTAGGTAAAAGAAATTGAAAAAAACAAAAATTTTATAAAGATTACTTTTCTATTTAAGGAATTGGTTTTGGGGCTTACTCTGCAATCGATTTTGCGTTGGTTTTAGATGTTCTCCCAGATGATAGAGATATAGCAAAAGATCTTGCAGTATGGCATCAGGTTACATGAGTTTACTCAAACTTTCAGAAGTTCTTTAATTAAAGTTTGCAGATAATTTATGATTCCAAATTATTTTTTAAGTAAATATTATTTCCTTTTTCTAAAACATTTAAACATATTTTTTACATAGGCTCTTGTGTTGCCACAAGCCATTGCTACGCCAATAGGTGGTATTGTATTGGATGGTTTTAATCATGTAAACTGTCATTGGGGGCTTGGATATATTATACTGTTTCTTATAACTTGTGTTTATTTTGCGATAAGCGCTTATATGGTTCGTTTCATAAGAAAGGCCAAGTAATCTCTTTCTAATCTGTTAGGCGCTAATTAAAAACTCAATTTAAAATTCTATCTATTTATACATTGTAAAAAATTTCATTCAAATTTTAATAGACTATTTATTGTATAAATGTATTTTTATTTGTGTTTATATATATATGTATATATATATATATATATATATATATATATATATATATATATATATATATATATATATATATATATATGCCATATCTATTTTTTTGAATCCACTGTATATATATATATATGTTTAAAATATAGATCTATTTATACATTGTAAAAAATTTCATTTAAATTTAAATAGATTTGTTTGTATAAATGTATTTGATTTGGGTTTTGCATATATAGTTGTCCGGACATGTAAAATACGGGTCTTTGTAAGTCTAATCAATTTCTATGACAATTTATATATATATATATATATATATATATATATATATATATATATATATATATATATATAAAGTGAGCTGATTTAAAACTGCTTGGATAGAAATTGTTAAGTGGCTAGCTGCCCTCCACTTGCTAATAAAAATATGACTGCCCTCAATTTGCTGATACCAAGGTTTCCAACATTGTTTATATAATTAAAGCACTCAAAAAATTCAACTTAGGCATGCTTTGAATCTATTTTTTAGCCGGATTTCGCTGAAAAACTGAAAATTTCATAAGGTGGTAATTAATGATAACTGGTGCAAATGTAACATCCAAAATTCACACTGACTTTAATCACATCTAAGATTTTATCAGTCGCAAAGTATCCCTTTTTGGGGTCTTATTGCAAACAAACTGTTAAAATTGTTCATCGAGATTTTTACAACATTGGTCAAGGTATGAACGAAACAATAATCATCCAGAGTACAAAGAAAGATTGTTGCGCTGCGTCTCTCTGTTAAGCTTAATCGAGCTTTGGTCTGAAATTTTATTACAATATTTTTAATTAAAGATTTAACTTTATTTAAATTTGATTGAATAAAACTAATGCTAAAATAAAAACATTTTAACTTAAAATGTATTTTTAAATACTAATTTTATTAATGTAGTTACATAAAAATTTTTGACCAACGCTCCGTTAAGCTTAACGGAGAGATGAGAACACGACCCCCGAACAGTAACCATCTTTAAAAAACTACTGGCATATTTTGATTTTTAGAGACTAGACGGAAAAATTAATACCTTACGGATTATAATGTATTTAAATGTAAAAAGGTTTAAAAAATTTTCAAATTAAAATTTTACTCAATTTAAAAATTCAAACAAATTTTATTTTTTGCTGACAAAATTAAAAGTTTCAAAATTTGCATTGATGTGTACGCTACCTTTTCATATAAATGGCTAGATTGTCAGAATCCATAATAACTGCAAAAAAATTATTTAATTTAAGTAATTTTAAATTATTTATATAGCTCATTTTATTTAATCTATAAACCATTGCGATAAGAAGGGAATAATAAGATAAGATTAAATCTTTAATTTGATGTTTTACATCAAATTAAAGATTGGAAAAACCAGATGGGAAAAATACAACGATGATGCGTATAAATTAGTTAAAAGTCTACTATAACTTGAGTATTTTCATGGTTTCGGAAAATAAGACGAAATCAAATGTTCATATAAAAAATGGTAATTTGTGGATATAAGCGTATAATATATGCTTTATGTCCACACATATATCGACATCTGAGAATAACACAGTAAATGTTATTTTCAGGTCTCCATTATGTTTTATAAGTTCACAAGAGTGGTTTTACTTACTAGGGGTTTTAGTGGTACAAGAGCCAATAAAAACTACTAACACCTGCGAAACATGTGCTTTGGTAATTAATTATGAAGTTCGTGCTACACCTAACTTCTCCGTGTTTTTGTTTTTGGAATTTTTGTTACGATTAAATGGAAAAAGTAATGACAAAAAAATCAAATCAAAAAAATATATATTTATATAAACTCAAAAAACAAATGTGTTATAAAAATATTTCACTTATAAATTTTTCTAATCAAAATAAAAGTTCGTAAAAAATATACAAACAAATATAAAAAAATATTCTTGTAAAAAAAATTCATTAAATTAATTAAAGGCAATGCAGTGTACATACTAACATGTTCAGACAGTAATAAATGTAACATTTATTAAAATCTTTTTTTAAACTTAGGATACTATTATGGTTCCTTTTTGAGATCTGTTAGAGAAATTATTGTTTCTTGAACACATATAGTTATATATTCCAGTTTTAGTCATCTGAAACAATGCTCCTTGAAAAGAAGCCGGAGCATTATTAAGTAGATTATCCATGTTTGGTCCAGCTTCCAAAGACTGAGAACATGTTGATGTCTGGACACACATAAATTTACCTGACGTAGCAAACATTACAGAATAATCCATAGAATTAAAATTTTTTAGCGAATCTGTTGTTGGATATAAGTATGTCCAGATCATTCTAAGATTGTTGCAAAAGTTTGTCGCATTTTCAAAAGGCAAAGGATAGTTTGTCAAGCGGTCGCCAATGGATAACATGTTGTTGCGATCAGTGCCTGTTAAAAAAGAAAAAATTTTTGTCTTCAAAAAATGTCAAAAAATCTCTTAACAATAAAACTTCTGTTGTAGACTTGGAAGTTTGGCATAAATCAGAGAAATTATAAACAAAACTCATAATTTTTTAATTTATTATTTTATAAAAATCACTTCTAATAATTAATAGTTGAAACATAAAAATGAATGGTTGAAACATAAAAATAGGCAGAGTTGACCTCGAATGAATGTACCTGCGGTTTTTAAACATTATTTATGTTGATCCTAGTATGTGTTAATCTGTCTCTTTTCAAATAGACTAGATTAAATTAGACTAAAATTTAAGTTTAATATTTTAGATGTAATATTGTTCGAACCATTATTATGTAGTCAATAAAGACATAAAAAGTCATAAACATAAAATACTAAAATTAGTTGTTTCAAGATTGATACATAACAAACTTTTCAGGAGCATGAATCTTATACTTTGCAATAAATTTCCAAATTCAACTTTAAATTTATGATCATCTTGACTTGAGAGTATATGTACATAAACCAGTGTTTTTACTGCTTTAGTACGTACGTAGTAAAAGCAACCCTCACCCCACTCCATGTATGGTTTCAATGCCTCTTTTATTCTACCTCATTTATCACAAAATTTAAATTCTTCTATAAATATTCTGAATTTATTATATACAGATTTATTGAAATTGACTTTTAAAAAACTATTTTGGTATCATGGTTTACTTGTTGGTATCATAGTTTACTTGTTGGTATCATGACTTTCACCTGGCTAAATGCTGTACAGAGGCCAAGATCTGCAAAAACACTAAAAAACATCATGCTTCAACAGACAAAGAATAAGTAAGTTTGTAAAAGGTTAGAAGGAAATAAAATTAAAAACCAGAAGTAGTTGTGTTAAAAAGACAGCATAGAGAAAAGCGTGCAGACAATTCATTGTAGTATAAAATCTGCACTTAAATGTAGTCTGAAAAACCATGTTGAATTTTACCAGATCTCTGAAGTGTGTAACTTTAGTTTTGTATTGCAATTTAAAGCCATACAAATAAATATCTTTAAAAGATTACAAATATTTATCTCTAAAAGATACCTGCATGTGTAATTTTAGTTTTTTTAGATTTCTAATCAATCAAATCAAAACAAAACAAAAAAATCATTTTTTGCTAAGAGTTTTTCAAAGACTTGAGAAATTAATTGCCTTTAGGTACAAAAAAAAACTATGCAAAAGTATATTAATAGCTTGTTATAAGCATTAATCAACTAATACGTATAAAACCAAAACAACTTTTTATTATTTGTAAATATAATAACAGTTCATAATTCTCACTTTTCAATTATTTGACAGCTTCTTATATATTTACTTTTTACAGATTTACTTAATATTGTAAAATAACTACTTCTAAAATTAAATAAATCTACTTTAAAACTGCATATAATCACACTATGTTTATGTTTTGATGCAAAATAGTTCTGATTCATTTGTTTAATGTTAAAATAAATTTTCCTGATGATAATGATAAAGAAAAACTGTTTCTGAACTTTGAACACTTTTTTTTTGTTCATCTTGATTGAAATACTTTTATAGACTTGCCACATTATTTTTATAGACATGCCATATGTTATATAGACCTGCCAGACCTGGATGTTTCATTGCTATAAAATATATTTTTTCTTTTATCTACAATTTAACAAACTTAAAAACTAGCACAATTTATTTGTAAAAAACTTGGGAATTTTTTTTTTTGGTCGGAAATTTTTTTTCTTTTTAAATGATTGTTAAGTCCAAAGCTGATATAAAAGCAAACAAAACAATACAGATAAACTAGGATATAAAATATGTCAGATATAAAAAAGACATCAAAGGAATGTCAAGTAATAGTCTTTATGCTTGCTAATGTATTAATGACATTTAATACTTTAAGGAGGAATTGATTTTAAATATAACAAATGAAAAAAATAAAAATATTTTCTGAAAAAGTAAAAAATGTTGCAGTCTTAAAGATTAGTACGAAAGTTCATTTTTGAAAAGTTCTTAAAAAATAAAAAAATTTTAATACTTAAATTTACCTAAAAAATTTAAGAAAAAAAAAAGAACACTAAAAAAATGTTTTTTGATAGTTTTTAAAAAAGTACCTGTGGTCCCTTCGCCTGCATCACCACCTTGGCCATCACCACCTCCATTATTATTATGTGTGTTTGAACCTTAAGAGAAATTTAAAGTTATTAACTTATAATCCTAAAAAGAAATTAATGAATAACACAAAACATTAAATATGAAAAAAATCAATTTAAAAACAACAACATTTTTTGCGAGTTCTGAAATGAAGATTGTCTGTCTAATTGAAACTTACAGTTGATTTAACACATTAATCTATTAGATGTTATATTTGTATTGAGCTAATCTGTTTATTAAAGTTTGTTATTTATGTATAAAACTGCTTTTTACATGTACATTTTGTTAAAAAAAGCAGTACAAATTCAAAATACCAAGTGACCAAGAAAAATCTCACAGTTAAATAGCTATTATAAGCTACCAATGGCTATTATATGCTACCAATGGCTATTATATGCTACCAATGATTCCTTAACAATTCTAAAGGATAAAAAGTTAATTTACAATAAAAAATTGTTTTTTACAAGAGTTAATAGTTTTTACATTTTGATATCATTTACTACTTAAACCAAAATATCAACTAAAAGTTTTTTGTTCAACTAAATATTTTTAGTTAAAAATTTGAAGAAATAATAATTAGTAGAAAATCAAAAAGAACTTTAATAAAATAAAATTATAATTTTTTTAGAAAAAGTTTTTTCAACATTCTTCCATAAGAGAAAACTCAATAATCTCTGTAAAAGATAAAATGCACGCTTTTTTCAAATTAGGCTACAAAAAGACACCCATCCATGTATTCTTAGCAACATCTCCTGCATACCCATTGAAACTGATTTACAAGAATCCAATATCCAGAAGTAATGTTCCAGATTTGAGTAAATATTTTGTCTTTAAAAGAAGATAGTAAACTCTAGCATCAACCCATCACATCTTTATTGTGAAATGTTATAGAAGGTTGTATATATAATCCTATCAAAACTTTGTGTACAATACCCAACACCCTAATACTCAATGCTCAACAAGATTGTTGAGTTAAGTGAGTTTTTAAGACTAATCTTATCATGCTGACATGATAATACAAACTTTGAATAAGACTTTGTATAAATCTTTCATAAATACTTGTTACATAACCTAGTTGATTTTAATTGGTTAACTTTGGCATTGATGATGCACTATTATAAATGATTGAGCAATGTCTAATTAGTCAATAACAAAAAATAGTAGTTGACAGATTAACATCAGAGTAGGTTCCTGCTCTCAACTTAACACTTAAGTAATATGGTTTTAAATAACTTTTTAAAGTTAAGACTTGAACAGCAGTTTTAGTTGTAAACCAAACCTGTGGTTATCTAAAAAAAAAGCAAGTGTAGCCTTCGAACATAGCTGTATAGAAACATTGTTTCTTAAATGCATTCATCCACCTTAAGTTAGCAGCATAATTTTCTCTCAAAAATTTTTTGAAATAATAGCTAGTGGCTATTAACGTATACAAACTCAAAGATAAAACTTTTGTAGAAGAAAAAATTGCAAAGACTAAATTTACAAAACTTAAAAAAAGAAGAATAAAAAGTGACCTAATAAATATTATTTTAAAATAGCTACTCTAAGGTCTCTAATAAGCATTAAAGGGAAGAGGAAGGGGGTACATAGTTGACAAACTTTTTGTTCATACCAAAGTAATTATTATGTTCATTTTTA
>NC_061168.1:20788580-20888580 GCF_022113875.1 Hydra vulgaris
AAATCTGTTTTTGATAAACCATGTGATAACAAGTTAAGTAGCACACTATGAAAAAAAAAGCCAAAACATTTGCTTAAACTGATAAAGATTAGCACCAGTAGGATAACCCCTGACAGCTTTTTTTTCTTGTAATGTTGGTAAGTAGTGTAAATGCTAGTTGTTTAGACCTTTGTTTTATCGTTAAATAAATGATTTTTTTATAGATACAATATGAATTAAGAATGAACTGCTCTTTTTAAAACTTTTAGCAACGCCATTATATAGAGATTTAAATCATAATATAGCCTATATTATAGGTTATATAACCTATATTATAGGTTTAAAATTTTTAGGTTTATTTATAGATTGGGACAATCTTGGCCGATTTTCATATTAAAGACATGTTTAAGGAATTTATCAACAAAATAATGTTGTATTTTATCTGTTTAAAAATATTTATTTTAAGGAATCAAGACATTCAATAATTTTTTGTGTAATAAAATTGGAATGCAAAACGCAAGAAATTACATTAAGTATTTAATTTAAGTACTAATAAAATATTACAATAATAAACTAAATTTTTAGGAAACTTATTTTTTCAAAACTTTTATATTAAAACATCATGAGCTTAATTTAGACATCGATGATTATAAATACGAACTATATTTAACACGTATGGTATTGTCTAAAGAATACAATGACTTATAGAATTAAACTATATGATATAACATGCAGTGCATATAATTATGATATGATTAAATAATGTATTTTAAACATTCAAAAATATTTAACTTAAATATTTATAAAAAATTTTCTTTTTTAATGATATTACATATAAAATAAAATATAAAATGTTACAAAAAGTGAATTGTTTAAAACTTAACCGCACATGTTTTTTTTATTTTTTTTTATTTTTTTTACTTTTGTAAACAAAGTATACCGACCACAAAGAAATTTAATAATGCAATGTAGCTGTTATGTTTTTGCAACTTATTTTTGGCACGCTATATCAGAGGTGTATTTAAACACCGTTAAGTGCTGCAAGTGACGGGTTAAAAATACATACACACACACACACACACACACACACACACACACACACACAGACACACACACATATATATATATAGAGAGAGCAGCCGTGGCGCAGTGGTACCGCAGTGGTACCGCACTTGCCTCAGAAAAGTAAGATCCGTGGTTCAAACCCCACCTCTGGGTAAGTTTTGCGACATCGGTTGGGAAGGAGGCGTGAACTTCTATTAAATGCTCTTTCGCGGTGCTTTGTGATAAGACCGCAAGGACTTTTTGGGGCACCTTAAAAATTAAAAAAAAAAAAAAAAAAAAAAAAAAAAACCTCCTAATGTATTTTACACTTTTCAGGATATGAGAAAATCGAATAGGCTCCTCGCAATTAAAAGCAACCTAACTCGTTAAAAATAAATTCTACCGTTTAAACTATACTTTGAAGCATCTGCAAAAGTTGGCATTTTATTTATTGCAAATGTAACTTGAGTTACATATAATTATATCTAGATTTAACAAAAGTAATCTCAAAAAAATATACTTTTAATAAACCATGATAAGAAGAGTACAATATAAAGCTTCTGATTTTTAAGGTTAAAATATGGATTTAAAATGTTCTGGAAAGATTTAAAATTGTTTTGTTGATAATTCAAAAACAACTGTACTACAGTTACTGTAGTGTTTTACCAATTCTAACCAAAAGTAGCGTGTCAAACTTTGTTATTTTTTAAATATTATTTGTATTTACTGAACAAGCAAATAATAATTGAATTTATTAAATTAGCTGTTTACTGAACAGTCCAAAATAATTGAGTCAGACGATGTTCTTATTTGTTTCTTAATTTTTATCATATTTAAGGATCGCATCAGCAAAAATGCTAAAAACAACTTGATGGAAAATTAACATAAATTGTTTTGAATTGTGTTTACAGAAAGACTATTAAAATTATAATAAGGGATTTTTCACTTAAATTACATAAACTTTTTTTATACCTACCTCCCTTTTTTTTTTTTTTTTTTTTTTTTTACCACTGAAAACACGACGCAAAGCGCTTTTTTTTAACGGAGTAACATGAAAACTTCAAATAAAAAGATATAAATATTTGTAATGTTTCAAATTAAAGTGTTTTGATACGAGGAAAAATGTACGGTACAACTCGGACATTTTTTATATAATTTTTATGTTTAATAAAAAATAACTTTTTTCTTTTATGTTTAATAAAAAAGATTTCTTTCCACTTTAAAGATTTTTAAAATTTTTTAAATATTTTATTATATTATTAAAAAATATATATAATATTAACAAGGGTTTAAGTATTTTTAAAAAGTATATAAACTTTAAGAAAGTTTTTCCTTTTGTCACATTATTTTATTTTTATCTTCGGAAGTCTATTTTAAAAGTAGTTCAATTTATCACAATACATGTATGCCTCATACAAACATTATCGTTGAAATTCTCATATTAGTATTTCGACAAAAAAAAATAGCCTTAAGTAAACATATTACAATTAACGAAAACATAATTTTTTTTTGTATGTTATTAATTTTTGTTGTTAACGTTAAAGATAAAATCTCAAAACACAAGCTCTTTTAGCAAAAATCGTTGGGTTTCTTCTATGATTGTCTTAAAACTATAAAATGATAAACTTGCATTATTAATAAAAACTACAAAATTAATTAAAATTTTTTTAAATAATAAAAAAAAAAGTATTTTATTGGTTTAAGACAAAAACCAAGGTGCGTAATTAAAAATTTAATTGGCAAAGACAAAAACCAAGGTGCGTAATTAAAATTGAGAAGTTAGAAAAAATTAGCTTTAAGCATAGTTTTACAACAACTCATTTTTGTTTCCTGTATTTACTTTTTTTAGTTTTTGATTTTAAAGTTGAATAGTTTTTTAATAGGCACTTGTTAAGCTTAAGAAAAATTCATAAATTTTTGGACATTTACTAATATTAGACAACGTTTTATCGTTTAAGTGATTTAATAAAATTGTAATTTTTAAATTGAATTATTGGAATACCAATAACAAAGATGAATGATCTAAATACAGCTAAAAAGCTGCCACATACACAAGTTAGTCTCTGATTTAGCCTGACAATAGCGAAAAAATGAGTTAAATTACACAATCTGATAAACTTTTTCAATTGCAAAAAAATTAAAGGAGGTTCTGTGATAAAATTGTATCGATATTTTCTACAGCTTAGCCTGGTGTCTCTAGGTTAGCAGTATAAGTAAGAAAATTTTTAGAAGGAAAGAAATACCTAGATTTTTGAACACAATGTTACTTTAATGAAGGTTTGTCATTCTTTTTTTGTTTAGGCATTCTCATCTGAATTATCCATCTGCTTCTCATTTATCCAAAAATGTGTAAAGCTAAAACCGTGATGTCCCAATATCAACCATATAAAAATATATCACACCATTTTTCAAATTACCGACTTAAGCTATTTAAAAAACTTCAGCTTTTTGATTTGATCTAACGACTTTTTGTATGTTGCAATAATATTATTATCTATATAAGTTATTTAAATACTTTTTGTCAAAGTATTTCTTGATATCTCTTATTTAAAATACACCATTTGAACACAATTTTGACCATAAAACGGTCAACTTGTTTCGAAGGAAGAACTAAAAAACTTTGACCGTATGTCGGTTAATACATGTCTAAGAAATTTGACCATCTTTGATCATCTATGCAGAAAAATAAACAAATTTTATTAAAATGCTAGGGTCAAAAAATAAACGAAAATTTAGTTAATTGTGGTATTGTCAAACCTTAAAGCTTTCGAGAGTTAGAGGCTGAATTTTATGTGTCTATAGCTACAAAGAAGTTTATTAGTATCACCCGATTCTTGATATAAAAAATTATCAGTCTTATTGTTTTGGAATTCCTGATATACATTTGTAGTTTTATTTGTCTTGCTTATATTGACATAAGTTTGTTATAAGTTGGTGGAAACCAAATTATTCTTGTAATTAAAAAAGGAATAATGAACTCTTAGAACTTGAACTTTTAATTTACAGTTTACATAGCAAAAATTGTAATAAAAATAAAAAAGGTTTCATGTTTCTATTTTTATAATTAATTTGCTTAGTATTACAGTATATCATAAAATAAGTTAGGTAGTAAAAAACCTCTTACCTTTATCCAGCAGTATTGTTTTGTAAATAAATATTTTAGAATCCGCAGTCTCTTTAAATACATTTAAAACAATAAAACATCCTTTGATAATAAGATTTCAGTCTAACAATAGACTTAAGACTGTTACTGCGGAGGTTTTACTCGTTTCCATTAAATCCGAATAAATTCAAACAATTTATAGAATTTAATAAAAAGATATTAATTAAATTTAATTTGCTGCTTCATAAATAAATACACCCACAATTGCAGCATTGCATGCACATAAGAATGCGCATATCATGCAGGGCTTCTGGCAGGCAATTAGACTCAATAGATTTGATCCTCGCAGATGGCAGAGTATAGCAATTTATTTTCTTATAAAGTGATTTCAAATTAAAAAAATTCTAAATATCAAATAAATCTATTTGACCCAGTGTCTGGTTCAAATAGATTTGACCCAAATGACTTTCGTTTTTAGGTTCGTGGAATTTAAAAATTCCGCTTAACAAGTCTTTTAAGGAGTTTTTTAAGGAAATAAAGTTACATTGTATATATGTATATATATATATATATATATATATATATATATATATATATATATATATATATATATATATATATATATATATATATATATATATATATATATATATATATATATAAATATATATATATATATATATATATATATATATATATATATATATATATATATATATATATATATATATATATATATATATATATATATATATATATATATATATATATATATATATATATTGGCTGCAAGTTATTCTTATATTTTACATAAATATTAGTAATTGAAATGAATTAAATTTTGATATATCTAAGAGATTCATGTATTTTATTACAGGGTTGGGATTTTCTAATCTCTTTAAGAAATTAACTTTTTTACATGCGTGGTTTTGTAATCTTTGTAAATTTATAATTTAGTTTTGTGTGTAGGCCCATATAATATTAGCGTAGGAGAGATGACAATAAACAAGACTGAAGTAAAGTTTTTTTTGTGACTTGTAATCAAGAAAGGCTCTTGGTTTATCTAATAGATTTATAACAGATGATATTTTTGTTTCAATTAGACTAATATGGTTTCTCCATTATAGATTCTCATAAAATAAAACTACTAAAAGTTTTGTACGTTTAATTTCATTTTATACAAAAGTGTTTCGCTTAATTTCATTTTTATTGAATGACATTTTTGATATTAAATTAATTGGTTGTTTTATTTTATGGAAAAGAATATTTAAATATTTAAATAATTTTTAAAAAGCACAAAAAATAACACGTGCAGTAAAAACCAGGTCTTCATTAATGCTAAATGTCAAATACCTTAAAAGTCAATTATACTCACTGCCCGCATGCTGTTCAATATGCAATAATCTTTGTTTGAAAAGGAAACGAGTGGGCATTAATCTTTTATCAGGACTTTACGCTATTTTTTTTTTTATATATATTTAAAAAGCTATATTATGAAAGAATTATGTTTTGTATGGTTAAAGAATTAAAAAAACCTCTCTTTAAAATTTAAGCCACTTTAAAACCATTTGGAAATATAAAAAAATGAAAGGAATTTAGTAAATATTAATATATAAAAGAATACTTCCTGTAAAAAATAAACTTCTTTTTGTAATTTATAAATTCGCATATTTGCTTAAAGTGCAAGGTTTCTACTATAAGAGAAAAGATCTTTACATTTAAATATAAAAATTTATCATTATATAAAGGATCTTCCATAAAGTAAGCAGTAATGGGGGGCTACCAAAAAATGTACGAATGCATACAATATGGGTAGGGTGTTAAAGACAACGAGTACTCTTGTTCTCTCTTAAAACTTGATTTAGGAGATACTTTTTAAAAAATATCTTTAGTTTAAAAAGTCATTGTTATGTAATGTAACAGAAATATGTCTCATTAAAAAAAAGTTTTTTGTTTTGAATGTTTTGAAAAAATTTGAAAAAAGGGGGTTTGATTTTGTACTAAATGATGCAAACGTACGCAGAGAGGATGAGGTTGTTTTTTTTGAAAGCACAAAGATGCGTACAAAAGGGGGACAGGTTTTATATTAATGGTTTTACTGCATACGTACTTTACGGATGCCTCCTAACCATATTTACAAGAACAAAGAAAATGGAATATTGCGTAGACTATGACATTTTAAAAAGTTCTTTGATTTTTTTTTTTTGCTTTTAATATTGAACAAAATAAGTTTTAGCTGTAATGCACACAGCAAGAGCGTACGTACCTTACTATAAACAAGTTAAAATGAAAATTGTTTGTAAAAAAAGTTTATTGTAGAGTAACATTTTTCTCACTTATTGCCCATTTTCAACTAACTTGTTTTTAAAAACTAAAAATAAAATTAGAAATGTTTTAAGCCAAAACATAATTTTTTAATTTTACGTTGTTACTTAGATTATTTTTTGATTTGCATAAATAGTTGCGCCTTTTTTTTGTGCTAAATACTTTAACACTGGCTGACACTTTCAGGTTACATTTTATTGATTTCGTTTTAAAACAGCTTTTTTGTTTTGAAAGATTTTATTTAAATAATTATCCAGGAAATAACCTCCAAGTAGTTATCCAGGAGATAACCTATTTGATTGTTGAGCTTTTTATTTAGGTAAAATAAGATAAAGAAACATCATAATTATTTGGGCTTAGATGATGCAACCAAAGCACTATCTTGCCTTTATTTTTGTTTGTTCTGAAAATGATACTTTTATGATGGTTCTTAGGCTTTGATTATTATTCGTAACAAGGTAAGTTGACAATGTTACCTAACAGCTCACAGATTATCACCGTTTTTTACGCAAAAAATTCAGAAACACCCACAGGTTGGTAGGTGTTTTTTACGCAAAAAATTCAGAAACACCCACAGGTTGGTGGGTGTTTTGCAATATAATCTGTAAAATATGTAAACAAAGCAATAAGTAACCCTGCTGTTGGCGGAACGCTTTATTAGATAAGCTTGGTTAATCTGAAGTCTTAAAAAACTTTGGTTTAATCCGGTTGTTTGGTTAATCCAATGTAATTATTAATTATATTTCAACTAGGGAGAAAAATCTAATACTGCAAAGTGTCTTAATAATGTCTTTCTCTGCAAATTAAAATGTTTAAAAGATAAATTAGTTTAGAAATCATTTTACTAATTGAACTTCAACTGTTTTTTGATTAATTGAGCTTCAACTGCTTCTAGGTTAATTAAGGTTTTACTGTTTCTTGGTTAATAGAGCTTCAACTGCTTCTTGGTAAAGCAAAACAATTGAAGCTCCATTAATGAAGTGCTTCTTGTCATGAATGGTCAAATCATAACACCAACATCACAAAATATACTATTCATCCCTATTCAGTTAAAAATTTAACAAATTTGAAGAAAATTTTTTTTTTTCTTCAATGTTGTCCAAAATGGTTTGGAGGTGTAGAAAATTAAAGACTCAAAAAAGCTAAATGCTTTAAAATAGCAATCTTTTACTTTTAACGTTCATTTTAATACCTAATTTAACAGAGAAACAACAAAAACAACAGCATTGTTATAACATTTATTTTCCAAAGAAATTACTCAAAAAGTTTAAAAAAACTAAGCAACAACGGAATTAGAAACATAATATTATAAAAAATAGTAATGTAAAGATCTTTTTAACCAAAATTGTTCTTTCTACTTGGTAATGAACTACCAAAAGTATTCTTTTTACTTGGTCATAAGCAATAAATTTATTAGCATATTGATTTAGGGATATTTAGTCAATAATAGTTTTGTTGTCAAAAAGGAATAGATATAGATTTGATCCTTTCTGTGTCTGTTTTGATCGAAGCCATTTTTTAATTTTTCTTAACATTAAAAATAACCTTTAGGATGGTACTTATGATAGTAAAGCATTTTTCGAACTAAGATTTTTTTTTTCTCGTGACAAGAACTTTACCATTAATTACTTTTTATATGTTGATGGTTTCACTAAAGATTGTTGGAAATACTTAAAGCTCTGAAGCTAACGAATCAGCAGGTGACGTTACCTTTAAAATGCGTCTCTAATACTTTTAATTTATTGGTTACAAACTGTTTGCTTGCCGCTTTCAGAATTAACTACTCTGCTTAAGAAAATAGCTTGTATGTTGGTTGATCAAGTTTATTTTCCATTGCGTTTAAAAAAAATAATATATTTTTTTGAAGATTGGTTGATCAAACTTATTTTCAAGTGCGCTAAAAATAGAATCAAGAGCATTATTGTAAATTGGTTTATAATGCTCATAAGGATTTTCGAGAAAATGTGCTGTCGTTGTTGCTTCTAGGTTTCCTGTGACATAATGTAGCATTGAATAGCTGCATTTTCGAAAAAGTTGCAATAACAATGCGGTGAAATGTTTTTCTATAAAAATTTTTATTCAAAATTTTATTATAACAAAAGAAATAATTACAAAAAAAGACGAACAAAAGTTGTTACAGCTTTTTATTATGAAGAAGCTATGAAAAATTTCACCTGGTAATTGCAGTAGCATGAAACTTAAGTTGTGAAAATCACGTAGTACTATTTTTTACATTTTGATTATAGCTCTGACTCAATTCAAAGCACTTTCTTGATAGTATATATACTCCAATCCAGCACACTACACACACGCGCGCGCACACCTGCACACACAGCGGTAATTGGCCGGCTATCATAGAATTGACGATCAACTATTTTTTTTATTGAAAAACAGTTGACTGTCAATTCTAAAAATAAAATTTCAGTATTTTAATTTTACGAAATTCAGTAAATGTTGTTTCACAACACTTACTGAATTTCGTAAATAAATAAATAAATACTTTATGCTACAAAAGTATTACTTTCGACATTTTTTTTAACGAAAACACATAAAAATTTTTTGCGGTAAATGACTTGTGCTCCAAACACGGCTGTTTCAAACACTTGTTGCTCTCACGTTTGGGGCAGGGAATTTGTTATTCGGCTTAGCGTATAGACGCTAAGCCGAGATCGATTCTCGTTGTTCTAATATAAAAGGTCTATATTCTCCTAATTAAAAAAAAAAAATTAAAGCTTCTTTGATTTTTTTTTGTGTATTTTCAAATGTCTTTGAACGGAGCAAATAACATATATAACATACCCCGAACTTTGATAACTTTAAAAGTGAACTTTTTTTTTCAAAACATCAATACTTTTTTTTGAAAAGAAAAAAACAAAGCTTTAACTTTATGACGGGCAAATTTATTTTCAAAATTAAAGTGAGTTCCCAATGTATATAATTTTTAAAAAAGTTACAATGAATATTTTAACTATTTTGTACTTTACAGATCCACGGATAATAGGAATACCTACACCAGAAAGATTTTACTATTTGTTTAGTGAAGTAATGTACTTGAATTTGGTATTTGACCTTATTTTTGATTCCTATGAACTTGTATTTTTCTATTCTTTTTTCGAATTCTTTTGTTTTAACATTTTTAATCTCTTGAAACAACAAGTTTTTGATTTATACGTGGAGTATAATCAAAGTACAGTATATTAACATTACAAAACTGTTTTTTATAAATTAATTTGTTAATTGAACCGGTGCATTAGTCGAAATGGCTATTTTAACTTAAAAAGTTGATATATATTTATTGAGTTATATGCGAGCATATATGGTAGTGGTTCTAACTTTTCTACCTTTAGGGTAAAGCGGCCTAAATCTGGCCGCGTCCTTATTCTGGCCGATTTTCAGAAGCACTGAAATATTTGATGGAGGATGGAATTGGTCTGTTTTAAATAAAAAATATATTAATTTAACCTTGTAATTTTGAAATATGTACTTTAAATTCTTATATCGACTTGCTAATACTTCAGTAACATTTTAAAAGCATTTCATAAGTTTTATGTTTCCGTAAGCTCGATGTTTGCAATTTTCAAACTTGTAATGATTACATTCAAATGTAATGCGTTTGTAAATCGCTTGAACTGAAAGTAATATTGGCATATAATTTTGTTAAAACTGTATATGTATTTATGCCTATTTTGTATATTGTTAAATAATTCTTTTTTATTTGAAAATTTATATGTACAATATTAAAGTATAATTTTTAGCGATTGTCCTATATCTGGCCAATGATTAGTCTCAATTCTGGCCATATATATGTACAATAACTTTATATAATTTTTATTTAATTTATATATATATATATATATATATATATATATATATATATATATATATATATATATATATATATATATATATGTATATATATATATATATATATATATATATATATATATATATATATGTATATATATATATATGTATATAATACATATGTGTATATATATATCATATATATGGTATGTTACATGAAATCATTTCATGTAACATATGTATAATATACATACATATATATATATACATTTATATATATGTATTTATATATTATATATATATATACATATATTATATTATAATATATGTATATATATAATATATAAATACATATATATAAATATATATATATATATATATGTATACATATATGTATATAATATATATGTTACATGAAATGATTTCATGTAACATACCATATATATGATATATATATACACATATATATTATATACATATATATATATATATACATATATATATATATATACATATATATATATATATATACATATATATATATATATATATATATATATATATATATATATATATATATATATATATATATATATATATATATATATAAATATATATTTATGAAATATGATATATTATGATAATATGAAATATGAAAAACCATTTAAGCCACACCAAGTGTGAAATCATGAACGTTAAACTAAATATTATATATATAAATTTATACATATATATATATATATATATATATATATATATATATATATATATATATATATATATATATATATATACACATACGTACATACATACATACATACATATATATATATATATATATATATATATATATATATATATATATATATATATATATATATATATATATATATATATATATATATATATATATATATATATATATATATATATATATATGTTACATATAAACATAAACATATACTATTATAAATATTATATTATTGCTGTTAATAATATAATCTTACATATACAGTAAGATAAATGTAAAAAACAGACAGCATTAGCCACAAGAATCATAATAATTTTATTTTTTTCAATTTTCTTTAGAATGGAAAAAATGAAGAAAAATAAAATAGTTAAAAATAATTCAAAGAAAATCAAAGTGCCTAGAAGTAAACGTGGAAAACACTGTCTATGGAATAATGCATCTATGATATCAGCAGTTGAAGCTGTAAGAAATGGATTTTCACAGAGAGCTGCTTGTAAAACTTTTAGCGTTCCGAGAAGTTCATTGCAAGTTCGACTATCTGGAGTAACCGAAATTGGAGCCAAACCCGGACATCTAACTACTCTAACTGCAGAAGAAGAAAATAAAATAGTAGATTTTGCATGCAATCGTGCATCTTTAGGAATAGGATTCAGTCGATCTCAATTTTTTAAATATGCAGAAAACTTTGCTTTAAAACATAAAAAATCATTTAAGAATGGAACACCTTCTGAAAAATGGTGGCGTGGAATGTGCAAAAGGCACAAGCACTTTACTTTACGTCAACCAGAAGGAACAGCTGCTATTAGACATCAATGTATGAATGCTTCTAAAGTTTCAAAATATTTTTCTGTTCTCAAAAATGTATTAATGGAAAACAACTTAAATAATAAACCACAAAACATTTGGAATATGGACGAAACTGGTATGCAGTTTGATTATCGCCCTGAAAAAATAATTGCTAAAAAAGGAGTAAAGTATCTACATAGTCGTACTTCAGGTAATCGGGAAACGATTACTGTTATAGCATGCTTTAATGCAACCGGTAACTCTATTCCTCCACATTTTATAGTAAAAGGAAAAACTATAAGATCTCTGTGCAATTTTCAAATTGAAAATGCCCCTGAAGGAAGCACATGGAGTGTTTCAGACAGTGGTTGGACAAAGCAGGGCATTGCGTTTCTCTGGTTTACAAAGTCATTTCTTCCAAATATTGGTTCTGACAGACCTCAGTTACTTATTTTAGATGGACATGACTCACACAACTTTGTTGAGTTATTAGATGTGGCTGTGGCAAACAAAATACACATTGTTGAATTGCCTGCGCACACTTCCAACTAGCTACAACCTTGTGATAGGACAGTGTTTGGCCCACTCAAAAAAGCTTACAGAAAAGCATGTGAGAATTTGATTAGTAATTTTCCTGGGACACTAGTTTCGAAAGTTAGTTTTTGTGGCTTGATGAAGCAGGCTTGGAGTGAATCTGTTACTGTAAATAATATTAAATCTGGTTTTCGAGCTTGTGGAATCTATCCATATGATCCAAATATAGTTCCAACCGAAGCTTACATTCCTAATTCTCTATACATGCCATCAGAAAGCCATCAAAAAAGTGAGAACATATTGAATAACCTAATGATCATTGTGAAATAGAAGAGTTTATGGAATATCCATCAAATCCAACAAATGAGGAAGAAGTTGACTTTTCTATATCAGCGTTAGCAATTAACAAATCTTCACCTTTAAATTTTGATCATACATATGCCATTTCTAATACATCAGTAACTAATTTAGTTTCTGTTAATATTAATAATAAAGATAGTGTCATTTCTAATACACCAGCAACTAATTTAATTTCTGGTAATATTAATAATCAAGATGTCACAAGAAAAAAAGAGATAGGAGGTTTAGATATCTATCAAAATTTTCCATTTCAAAATCATTCTTTTCCAGGAGATCCAGATTCTGATGTTTTACCTTATCCAACACAAATCATAAAAAAAAATAAAACAGCATTAAAACAAAAATATTTTTTGCTAACATCGAAAGAAGCTATGGAGTACAAACATGCAGAAGTTAAAAATAAGTTACTCCAAGAAGAAAAGAAAAAAGAAAATATTATTTTAAAAAAGAAAAATACAAAGTGAAAAAAAATATTTATAACTGCAAAAGAAATGAAGATAAACATTTTCTTTTTAATCATTATTCGTTTTTATTTTGCTTTATTTTGTTTTAATTATTCGTTTTTATTTTGTTTATTGTCTTTAACTTGAATATTGATCTTTTAATATCCTAGTTATTGCTATGTTCTACTTAGTATACCTGACTAAACTTGTAATAAGTAAACAAGCTTAGTTTCGGTCTTTTATTTCTATATTATGCCTTAATCTGGCCGATGGCCAGAATTAGGTAAGAACCGGCCAGAATTATATCCAAGTGGCCAGAAATAGGTCTTTTAGCGTACGTCTAAAATATTGGTGCTTAAGCATGCTTGTCTAGCCTAATTAAAAAAAAAAAATTTGTTATTATATTCATCTTTGAATATCCTATTAATATTAAAATTGTTTTGTTTATATTACGCTATGCGAATTTATATTTAAAACAAATAAGTAAGAAGTGGCCAGATTTTGGTCAGTTTGCCCTAGTGTCATACTTAATTTTCAAACTGTAAACAAAAGTAAAGATGGTGCAGAAAAAGTGCGAGTAAAAAAAAAAGAGAGAGATTTAAAATTATGTTAGTAATTAGCAGCTTAGTTTTTAAATTCCACTTCTAATATTCAAAAAACATTAGTTAATGATACTGTGCACAATCTAAAATATCTTAAATTGATAGTGTTTAAAGGTAGCAGAAATCTTAACCACTTAGAATGAAATTTTGATAAATAAGCATGAAAAAGAGAAACACAATCTCTGAATGAAAGAACTGGAGTACTAAGATCTTTCTAATGAACATGAAATGAATTACGAAAATCTTATTTAGTGTAAGGTAAATGCGTCATTTTATTTTTATTCCCCATATGTCATGCAATGTAAAACTTTACCGTGAAATTCACGGTACTTTACCGACATTTTACGGTATATTACCCCAATAGTGTCTTCACGGCATTATACTGTAAAGTTTACGACATTATACCATCACGGTTTCACCGTAAAGTTCTACTATACGATAAATGTGCACACTTATTGTATAGTATAAGCATTATTATTATTATATTAAAATTTAAATTTGTTATCTTTAATTTTTTATACATACTTTTTACATATTTTAATATGTCAGCATGTGAATCACATGATAAAATAGCTCTGTAATTAAATTATAATTGCATTTCAATATTAATACTCTAGTTATTTATAGACTAATTTTTAATTCGTTAATATTTAATATTTTGTGTTTTATAACTAAGTTATTAACTTATTTAATAATAAACTTATTTAATAAGTTATTAGTATAAGTAAAAGCATTCCAATTTTGATATAAGAGTTTTTGTGCAATTAACTATTTTAACTTGTGTTGTTGCACAAGGTAATATTGAAAACATAATATTGGTAATATTTAATTGTATTAAATTTCTGTAAAGTTGTATTAATCATAAAATGTCATTACCTTCTGTTTTTACTGGACCAATATGGACAGAATTATCAAAAAATACTTGTATTTCTGCAGCTCTACGTCAAGGTGATGTTAGTTTTTCAGATTTTTCACAAGGAAAACAATGTTTAACAAATTCAGTTATATTTCTGTGTTATACAATGAATAAAATAAAAACGAATTATGGTATACAAATTATTGATCTAAATAATATTTTGAAGCAAGGAGACAGCCTTTACCTGAATGTTCGAGATAATGGTATAAATACAGATTATTTATTGCCAGGTGATTTGCCAACTCATGTAATTTGTTCTGGGAAAAAAAAATTGCTCAAGATTACTGAATTGGTAATTTATTGCAATTAGAAAATGATGTCAATTTATTCAGTACCAAATCAGTTGAACATGCTTTTGATGATGCATTTAAGCTGTCTCCAACATGTCTTTTATGTATAAAAGATAGTTTTGTTGCAATATTCAAATTTGATAATTTTCTTCTTCTTTTTGATTCACATAGTAGAGGCTGTCATGGTTTTTTGACCAGTGAAGGAACTGCTGTGGTCATAAAATTTGTGTTTGTTTCAGATTTGTACATTTTTTTAAAACAGTACAGTAGATATTTAACAGATTCTAATGAAGTTCGATTTGAATTAACATCTTTAAACATTGAAGTTATTGACATTGATAGTTACAATGGATTTAGTACAAAAAATAGTTTATCTGTTTATTCTAAAGTCAATTATGCACAATTAACTCCACATGAAAGTGGTTATAAAAATTTAAAGTTAAAGTGTCATATATTTGGTCTACAAGCAAAATCTTTATTAGCTTATGTTACTCATTATTCATGCCACCATCATGATGCAAACATATTTTCCTTGTGTCAACAATTGCAACAGAAATTTTAAAAGCTACTCTTTTTTCAAAATACATGTAAAAACTGCTCATAATAATCAAACAGTTAGTACACTTGCTTGGTCAAAATTTCAAGACAGTGAAATATTGTTTACATGTGGCATTACGTTATGCAAACAAGTATGTAAAGGATTAATTCTATTTCTTATTCACCTAAAAACTCACAATGACTCATAGTTTGCATTTGAAAAATTATTCAATGAACATGTTCATTGATTAATTTTTCAAATGCCAACCTCAGCAATCTCAGTGTGGTGTGGCTTATAATCCAAAAAAGGCTTACAAACGCCAAGATGGAAGACAATGGCTAAATTACTCAGTGAAGCGGAAATTTGAATCTTTTACAAATGTTACAAATTTGAATCTTGTAACAACAGGTTTGTCACTAAATTTAGTTCATGAAAACATACCTATGAACGTATAAAACTATTTATGAACGCATAGAAAAAACATGAGAAATCATTAGTTCACCAAAAATGTTTAGAACCTACCTGATGAAAATGTGTAAATCTATCAGATGTAAGTTAAAGGCCAAACATTATTGGCATCGTCAGAAAAATGTATGCAAATAAAGAACTAATTAAAAGACAAAAAATTTCAAAATGTATTGATGATGCGTTCATTTTTATTAGAAAAAGAGTGTTTGATTACAGATCTGACGGGCATGAAAGTTCTTAATTACTTACACAACTTGATTTGTCAATTATGGAAATATTTTGGAACTGCTACTCTTATTGTCAAAATGTAATAATGCATTAATGAAACATTTGTAGAAACTAGTCATGGAAAAAGCTTTAGTTACATTTATCTCAAAAACAACAGTTAATTATATCATTGATATAATTTTAAAACTGACGAAGAAGAAAATTTCAGATGAGGAAAATGAATTTTATTTTGTTCAACTTAACACAACACAAAAGAACACAACATAAAATCAGCTATCTATCATTATGAGAAATGTTTTGTACAACATAAAAGATTGTTGCAGTTTATATCATATTTGATGGATCATACCTAGAAATGTGGGCCGTATTAACAATTTTTGATACAGCAAAGTAAATTTTAAACAGTTTGTTTGACGTTAAAATACTTAATGGTGTTCGACAGCATTATTTAAAGCTTATATAGTTTAAGGATTATTTTAGTCTATAATGTTAAATACTGGTTTATTGTTTGAGCAGGGCCGGTGACGCGAAATAAAATAACTCCCCGAAAAGTTAACTCCCGGTTAAAACATTTTAACTCCCCGGTTAATCTATTTCGAAATAAATTAACCCCGGGAGTTAAATTATTTTAAAACATGGCGAAATAAATTAACCGGGGGCTTAAATATTTCTAACCCCCATCGTAATAAATTAACCCCTATTAATTTGCGTTTTAAATTATTTAGCTTATAATAAGTTCTACAAAATTGCGTAGGTAGTTTTTTCTAATATATTTTTTTAATATATATCTTCAGTTAACGTTGAATAAAATTATTTTGTAACTGTTTCATTTTGCTTAGTTTGTAAATTGTTGTGAAAATAAAAAGGAGATCAAAATAATAATAATAATATTGCAGCAACTTCAGCGAACCTTTCTCTTTCAATAATGTTTGAGATTATAGTCTATAATCTCAAACATTATTGCAAGAGAAAGGTTCGCTATATAGACTCTATAATATTATTATAGAGTTTATATAGCGAAGTAGTTAGCTATCATAGTGTTTATATATATATATATATATATATATATATATATATATATATATATATATATATATATATATATATATATATATAATATATATAATATATATATATATATATATATATATATATATATATATATATATATATATATATATATATATATATATATATATATATATATATAATATATATATATATATATATATATATATATATATATATATATATATATATATATATATATATAAATTAGTAGAAAATCAATTAACAAAAATTTTTTTTTTTTTTTATTTTACAATGAGTTTCATCAATAAAAACTCATCAGAAATTTCTGATGAGTCTTTATTGATGAAAAACAGTGTAAAATGAACAAAAATTTTTGTCAAGTGATTTTCTACTAGTTTATAATTGCTCTGTTCTTTTAAGAACATTGAGCACTCTATTTTGTAGAATACATTTTTAAACACACACATACACACACAAACACATATATATGTATATATATATATATTTATATAATTATATATATGTATATATATATTTATATATATGTATATATATAAATTAGTAAAAACACTCATCTAATTTTCCTCGACTGTCAAAATTAGATAAGTGTTTATACTAATTTACTACTGCTCTGTTCTTTAAGAACATTGAGCACTCTATTTGTACAATACACTAGGTCAATTCCACGCTTAAATAAGTTATTTCAATAAAATAATTAAATAAATTTAATTATTTTAAATTATTTTTAAATTTAATTATTTTAATTAAATAAATTTGATTGTTTAGCAAAGTAATCACTGGGTTACCTTATGTTTAAAAATTTTTAATTTTGATTAATAATGTTACTTGTGTGTTTTGTTTTTGTTTTAAATTTCAAATTAAAGTCATGCCTCATACTTTCTATATAAATGGTAGCTAATCTACATTTTGATAAAAGTGTAGAATTGTCTCTGTAAGTAACAATAACTAAGTTGATTTTACATACGTAAATAAGTAGTTATGTGATAATATTTAACATCAATAATATTGTTGTTATATTAATATTTCTTCTTTTGTTTTAGTTAATAAAAAGTTAAAAAGTAATAATTCAATTGTTGTCATTTATCCTTCGAGTCCACAACAATTTTATTAACTTGTAATTCATTGTGTTACAAAGAACAAAAGGACAAAGCTCTACGACCAGCACGATTTGAATCACTTCCAAACACACCATCAAGTAACCAAGAATTTAAACATTGGTTTAAAACTTTTGAATATTTTTTAGATGTGTTACCTCAAGAAAACATTGACATACTCCTTTATCAGTGGTATAACTTATAATGAAATCCAATAATGACTTCTCAAAAATTATGTTAAAAAAAAGGTTATGTTTGACAAAACTATTGTAATATCTTTCAAAGCAATATAACACTAACTCAACAGCTGCATCTATCTTAAAACTAACATTTGCAACTCCTACTAGTTGTATAAATTCAATTTTTCAAAAGTCTGACTGTAAACTAATAGCCTCAAAATCTCGCCTCTACAGTGCTGAAGACAGAAAATTTTTTAGCTCTGAAGTACAACACCTTTACAAAGAAGGAATTATCGAACCTTCAACATCACCATGGAGATCACAAGTCATTGTAACAAACAAGAGATCAAAAAAGTGCCTAGTCATAAACTATAGTCAAACTATCAATTGTTTTATGTCTTGATGTCTACCCTCTACCACAAGTAGTTAAACTTTTAAGCAAAATTTACAATCACCAGATCCCAATTAAACAAGAATACCGTCTGTTTACTGCATTAGAAGCTGACAGAGGTTTACATCAGTTCATGTGTATGCCTTTTAGTGTGACAAACGGAGTAACTCAAAAGTAAGGAGTAATTTCAAAAAACAGTGGACAATTTTATTGCTGATGAGATATTGAAAGACTTTTGCTTATTTTGATAATTTGACAATCTGTGGAAAGATGCAAAAGAATCATGACTACAACCTTAAAATGCTTCCTTTTAGCTGGTAAAGCAAAGAGTTTAACCTATAACAACAAAAAATGTGAAAAAATCAAGACCACTACTAATGAAACTCCTCATGAAGGACTCTTTACGTATCAAAGATGTTCTGCTGATGGACGTTCAATCCAATTATTGCTTGCACAACCTGGCAAGGTGTTATTAATCTACGGTTTCTATTCGTCACCTTGCACCACTAACTTAAGACTCACATACAGTTAAGTTACAGTTAAAAACGGTATCTTATCGGAAAAAGCTTATCGGAACAATCTACTGCACACCTGTTACAAGAACCAGATAAGACTGCACACTAGTTACAAAAACCAGATGAGACTGTTTCATTGGATCTTCCTACACATCCAGTGAGTCTTGCCCTGCCATGTTCAATAAGGTTGAATATGATATTTACCAAGACGATCAACTCGAATGCGCACGACTCTAAATTGGTTCGATCTTTGAACAATAGACTACTTAAAACTTAAAAATGTCGGGGAGAATGTGATGAAATTGATCAATATTATTATTGTTTTATAATATTTCTTATTGTTTTAGGTAATAAAAAGTTAAAAAGAAATTATTCAGTTGTTGTCATTTATCCTTCGAGTCCACATCAAGCTAAAACAATCTTTTAAATAGTTTTACACAGAATAATAACTACTTCATTTAATTTAAGTAGCCAGTTTATGTAGGTTAAATATATGGCTTAAAATTTTCAACTGAAAACAACAGGTTTAATGCAATGATTTTTTGCGTCCCGTAAGTAACACAGTATATAATCAACTATAATTCCTATGGTTATAATAATTGGACGAAACTTCAATATACAGGAAAACGAATAAATGATTTTGGGATGATTCATATATAAACATATAATCTGTTAAAATAAATAATAAAATGTGACATTACAAAAATCAAAATGTCCCGTAAGTAACAGTAGCATTGCCCACCAACATAATTTACACCTTAATCTTCAATGATTCACCCTATCAGATACACTCACTATTCCTAATCTCTATATAAGATTACCACTTCTTTTCTTGTTTTTAGAGTTGCACCGCCTATCTATCTGATTGTTGCCTTTTCAATTCTTTCCAAATAGTGGACATCATTAAATGGACATAATCTTTATTGCATATGTTTCACTGCTACGCATCATTATATCTAGACTCACATAGCGTATATCTTTTCTTTAATCTTTTAAGATACACTTATTGCTGTTAGAAGTGGATATATATATATATATATATATATATATATATATATATATATATATATATATATATATATATATATATATATATATATAACAATAATTTTAAATGCATTCTATAAAATAGAGTACTGAATGTTCTTAAAAGAACAGAGCAATAAATTAGTAGAAACTATATATGGTAGTATTCGATAGACATATATATCGAATAGTAATATATCGGTAGAAATATTCAATATACATATATATCAAATGTATAAATATTTAATAATGCTTAAGATATATATAGTGCTACTGTTATTATACCATATTAAAACAAATTAACATATTTAAAAACAAACAAATTTGGAAATCAAGTTGAAAAACTTTTTCCGTAATTCTTATAAGTTTTTCCAAGGGAGTTAAAATATTATGGGAAGTTAGTTTGTTTTGCCGACAGGGGTTAATTTATTTCAAGGGGAGTTAATCTATTTCAAAATAGATTAACTCCCCAGATAACTTTTTACGCTACGGGAGTTAATTTATTATGGGGGTTAATTTATTTCATGACACCGGCGCTAGTATTTTTTGGTTTTTGAGATAGCTAACTTCCAGACATGGAGCAAACTCCAAACATATATATATATATATTTATACTTATGTCAAATAAGGATGCTTTGCAAAAAATTGCGATAATTGGAGCTTGGAAACAACATAGCCTCAAAATTTTTGCCTAGTCTGCCCCAAACGTGAGAGCAACAAGTTGATAAAATATTTTTTGTACTATTTTTAACTAGACTAATATTCATCGATAAATTTTAAGTTTTATAGTATAATTTCTTAGTGTTCAAAAATTATAACAATATAAAATTTGCAATCCCCTCAAATTGAGGGGGGTTTTAAGATTATATAGTCATCGCAATTTTTTGCAAAGCATCCTTATTTGACATAAGTATAAATATATATATGTTTGGAGTTTGCTCCATGTCTGGAAGTTAGCTATCTCAAAAACCAAAAAATACTAGCGCCGGCCCTGTGTTTGAGAATAAAAGAGTTTATACTCTAAACATGATGGCCAGGCAGATTCACCCAATCCAAATAGGCACGTTGTCCAAATGTTAAAACCAATCCTAAACAATTTTTTTTGTTGTTAAATAGCTTTTTTTTTTTATTTCTGATAATAATATTTTGTATTTTAAAATGATTTAAAAATTATAAACAACTTGAGATAAATAATAAAAACTAAATTAATAAAAGTTTTACATTTTTTTAATACCTAGAGGGTTTCATACTATATATATTTCAATCGTGATTTTTTTTTTAGTTTAAGTAAATAAAATATAAAATAATAAAAAAGTAAAAAAGTTAGTAAAAACTTAACTCTCCCTATTTTTTATTCCTGGGCTAACTTATCCCAATAACGGGCACGTTGGCCTATTAGATATCAGACAAAAGCATTTTAAAATGTATTAATAACCAATTATGAACTTTTAATAATGTTGTTTATGGTAGCAATAATGTTGTTTATGAACAATAATTAATTTTCAATAATGTTGTTTATGAACTTTTAATAATGTTATTTTATGGGTAGTCTAGGGTCTTTTCAAACGTTTTCAATGAAAAATGTAATAAAATATGAAAAGCTAAAAAGTTACACATTAATAAAAAATAGTGGGCAAACGTGCTCCGGTGTACCCTACATGTAAAATCAGTTTTTGGAAAGTACAACTTGGAGTTAAAAAAACACATTTCTGACAGCACTGATGGAGCAAGTTACATTTAAGGGCAATGTAAAAGATTTTCTTTTATATTGCCCTGGACAGGGCATTAAAAATGATTTTTGGAAAAGAAGGTTTTTATTTCGACCTGATCTCAGTTCTCAACAGCATCTCATTGGATAGTTCAAACAATTTAAAAGCAAGATTTGATACCAAAACATTGTTAGAGTGTCTCCTCAAGTATGAAACAATATTGTGTACAAACATATATTTGAAGCTCTTTCGGGAAACTACACCACTGTCTGTGTATCTACAAATAAGTGGTTTAGATTACATAAAAGCTTATTGCATAGTAAAAACAACTTTTGAGTTCATAAAAGAAATGTCACATGATTTTGAATCTATTAAGAATGCTAAAAAGCCTGATTGTTTACTGTTAAAATAAATAACTAGAAAATGCAGGCTTGGACTTAATAATAGAAGAATGGTTAGAAACAAAAAAATAAGGTAGAAAGGTAAAAAAATTTTATGATAAGTTATTTATTGATAAAGTTATTATAAAAAATATTACTGATAAATTGTTAATTGATCCCATTAATTTTCAATTTATTGAAAATCTGGAAAAAAAAAAGGTTACCGTTGTCAACGACGTTCAACAGACGATTTGGAAATTGATCAGATTTTTGAAAAGCAAAAAAGACGAGGGGTTAGTAGCCTCCCCGGCGCCACGATCACCTTTTGTGATGTTTTTATTTCAAATAAAGCCGTTTTAAGTATTTATAATCAAGGCTTCAAGTATTACATAAAAACCATTTTTTTCATGTCCCTAAATGCTTGGACTGACTACTGTCTGCGTTCGACCATTATGACAGAATAAATGATACAGTGACCTTAATAAAGCCGACTTGTTCAGGATAGACTAATTGAAATTTTAGTTACAGTCGACGATTAAAATATCCATCTAAAACCGACTAGTGAAAAATCGATTTACAACCGACTATTAAAAAAAAAATTCATTGATTCAAAGTCATGGGACTTGAATTGTTTAAAAATAACTTATTGTCCCGCGGACAATAAAGGAATAATAAGTTGCAAAAAAATATTGATTAATTTTTTAATTTAGGTGTATAATTGATTGGTCGGCTGTAAATAAGGTCTTTTAAAACGGTCGGTTGTGCAGGAGTCGGTCTTATCATTTGTCTTAACTAACAGTCCGTGCTACAGAAGTTGGCTCTAAGTTATTCACACAAAGTAGTCGGTCAAAACAGGAACTCTTATGAATTGATGCTTTATTAAAATTGAAAAATCGGCCACAATCTAGCATCGGCCACCCTAAATTTTTATAAACAGAATAAAAACGCCTTGGCCCTTATCAAACTTTACATTTTTTCAAATGCATTTTTTTTTTTTATATATTTATATATTTCGCCGTTTAAATATTGCTACAATACCAAAATGTATAAATAAATATTTACATGGCCGGGGCAAAAAGAAGACAAAAATAGTCTTATCACTAAGCCCCGTAGTTTACATCCTATTTTTACATTATAAGCAATTGTTTTATTTTAAGATAAATATTTTATAATACCGTTAAAAGTTGAAATATACTTTTGTTTAATTAACAAAAGCCAAAAAATAAAGTTGAAAAAAAAAAAATTTAATAAATAAAAACATGACACAATTCAACAAAAGTCAGTAAAAAAAAAGAAATAAAAAACCTTTTTTTTTTATTTTTTTATTTTTTTATTTATTTCGTCAGTAAAAAAAAAGAATTCAATGCCGTGTAATATAAATAAGATCTACATGACCGGGGTTAAAAGAAGGCAATACTTGCCTTATCACTACACCCCGACGTGCTTTTATAAGCAAGCGTGTACAACCATTAAAAGTTAAATATACAATTGCTTTGTGCCATTTAAAAAATTATATACAATTATTTACAAGTATATTAAGACTAGTTACTAATCTATAATCAAAAGAAAATAGTAAAAAGAAATTAAAAAAAAAAAAAAAAATCAAAACTATAGATAAGCTAATAGGATAGTTTATAGAGTTAATAAGATAATTGTTAAAAATAAAGGAAAAATAAAAATAAAAAATTTTTAAAAAGAATTTAATTCATTAACATCGTTAATAAGTTTTTGTTTCAATTTTTTTTTGAATAGGTAAAGAGAAGAACAGTTTTTCAGCTCGTCACTTAATAAAGCGTTCCATAATTTAGGACCTCTTATAGCAATAGAAAATTTGCCAAATAATGCATTTTAGGTTGCTCATAATTGTACTTAGAAAATCTTGTAGGGTACATGTGATTAATTTTATTGAAAAGTGTACTAAATATTATAGGTGATATTTTATTATGAAGTTTGTACATAAAAATAAGAATTTGATAAAAGTTTAACTGAAAAACATTGAGTATGTGAAGATTATTAAATAGTTCTTTAGTATGTGTGAATCGACCTGCATATGAAATAATTCTGATAGTTTTTTTTTGTGGATAAAATAAAAGTATATGTTTTTTAAACAGTTTTGTTTTAAAAACCTTTTAGCTTTATATAATAGGCCGATGTTTTTTGATATTTTGTTTTCTATTGTACTTATGTGTTCACGCCATGAAAGATTTTCGTCTAGAAATACTATTAAGAGTGCTCTCTTTATAATAATAAGGTGAATAATGGCATGGTCAGTGGAATGTCTGACCAAACAAAAAATATTAAGTCTATTGTACATAATTTTTTTCTAGTAATTTTGAGAAACAATGAAGAATTGAGATCGGTCTACAACGTTTGAAACGTCACCAGATTTGAAAATTGGTACAATTTTTGCAATTTTAAGTTTTTCAGGACAAACACCTTGTTTTAAAGATAAATTAAAAATGTGCAATAGTGGAATAGTTATATATTTTATTAATTTTATAATGACGCGACTACTGATATCATTATATCCTAAACTTTTTTTAGATTTTAACAAAAACATTGCTTCCAACAGTTCTCTTTCCGTAAGTTCATCATTGTCCATTACATTGGTATTATTAGATTTTTAAAAAGATTCAAATTTTACTTTTGTGGTTTCTATTTTTAATGCTAAGTTAGAACCTACATTAACAAAATACTGAAATTGTTCAGCAGTTGAAAACTTATCTGTAATAAGTTCTTTATTTGATTTAAGATTGATTGGAAGGTTATTCCGATCAAGGTTTTTTTTTCCAGTTACTTTTTTAATTATGTTCCAGATCTTTTGCGTTTCATTTTTGTGTTTACTAAACTGTTCAGAATAATAATATTTTTTAGAACGTCTTAAAATTGATTCAAAAAGCCGCCTATAGTTTTTATACTTGGTTTCATTTTCAAGTGTTCTTTTTTTGATAAATTTATTATATAATCCAAGGAGGTTTATTAAACCTCCTTGATATAATCGTTGTTTTTTTTTGGACGACTTTTGAATACCCTTTGTTATCCAAGGATTTAATAGCGTTTTTGTTGTCTCAGGAAAAGCTTTGTTATAAACTTTTTGAAAGTTGTTAAGGAACATATCATATGCTTTATTAACGTTTGTACTTTTTAAAAGATGGTTCCAATTAATGAAAGATAATATGTTATGAAAATAGTTTATATTAGTTTCATTTATTACTATAATAGTTCTTTTCATTTTTTGGGCACTAATACTATCGTACTTTTGTGACACAATAAATACTGGAAATTGGTCAGAAATGTCAGACTTAAATATTCCTATTTTTATTTTGGTATTTATAAATTCATTTGTGATTATTTGATCAATTGCAGTAGCGCTTTTATTGGTAATTCAAGTTTATTAACTAGTTTATTAACTAGTGGAATGTAACCATTATGGAAAATACATTTAAGTTGGGAAAGGTAATAACGTCAATAGAGTCATCCAAATCATAGCAAACAATCGCTGAACTGAGTTTGGCAACAAATTTCTTAAAGCTAAAGTCAACAATAAAATACAAAAACTCTAACATTCTTACACAAGTGAAGATTTCTTACTTTAATCATTTTGTTTTTTTTAAGATTTATCTTTCTGTATTTTAAGTCTCACTGCAAATTTCGAGCTATTCATGAAAAAAAGATAAATGATAAAAAAATTGGCTATAATAATAATATTATGGATAAACAACAACATCAACAAAATTAATTTTATACTTATAAATTTTTTCATTTAACATTGAGTTCCGAAAATCGTTGATAAAAAAACGGCTGATAAATGTTGAAAAAACGAAAGCGAAGGTAAATAAGTGAAGATAAATTTACCGCGAATTTTAGTTTGTTTATAACTATAATAAAATATTATTAACAAAAAGTTTTGTAATATAGATACAGTTAATACATTATATTAAGTAGATACAGTAAATACATTATAACAAAGTTAAATTTTAACATAATATATGATTTCCATACTAGTTCTAATGTCTATTTATATACTAGTTCTAATAACTTTTAACTAGTTCTGTCTATTTATAAAAGCTATAGGTGTACATGACTTTTTTTTGCTATTAATTTCTCATATGCAAATTTTTTTATTTTTAATAACGAGTGTTGTTTCTTTATCTTATTCCCTAAATTTCTTTATCTTATTTCTAAAACATTAAGTTTAGATATTTGAAAATTTAATACAAAAAATAATAGATCTTATTTTGTTAAAATCAATTACAAAACGACTTGAATTTTTAAATTTTAAGACTGAGTTAGTTTCAGAGACTTGAAACCAACTCAGGGAATATAGATTAATTTTGTCAACAATAAAATTAATCTGTGTGCCCTTAAAATGTGAAAAAAATATCTCATAAATATGCCCCTCTTAAATATCATAAATGTCATAGTATAGGGGTAAGCGAAAGATACTATGACTCAAAATGAGGTTTTGATTTTTTTAAAAAACGAAGACCAGATATATTACTGATTTGAGGAGGAATGTATGAGAGTGCTGCTACATCGATTGATCTATACCTGTCTTAACCCAAACCCTCAGTCGATGTAGCAGCATTTCCTTGCATGTTATCCCTAAATAAGTCAATGTAGAAGCACTCTCCTACATTTCTCCCCAATTCAGTAATATATCTGGTCTTCATTTTATAAAAAGTCAAAACCTCATTTTGAGTCATAGTATCTTTCGCTCACCTAGTATAGGTGGTTTTTATTTAGGTCAAAATTTTTTGGACTAGAGTGTAAGTTTATGAGGTGAACATACATTGTTTTATATATGAGATTTTTTTTTCTAGTTTAAAATTTCATCTTTTTTTTTTTAATAAATTTTTAGTCAACATTTTAAACTAATAGTCAACATTTTAAAATGCTATTTGTAGCATTTAAATGCGAAATCTGTTTTCTTTCTCCTTTGCCCACTTCTTCTGTATACTTGGTTAAGCAAGATACGTTCTTTTTATTTCTTCTATTTGTTTGGTTTGCCAATCAGTACTTTAACTAGTTCAATAGCCCTCTCTGACACATCATTGACCATATCATGAAATTTAATAACAGATACAAACTCAAAGTTAAAAATCATTGAACTCCCAGAACTGTGAGCAGATTATAAACCACTGTAACTCATCTTTTTTATGACTAATCTTATCAAAGATGAGTCAATATTGCTCTGTTACTAGAGAACAAACGAAAAGAAGCAGATCTTTTGCAAAGTCTAAAGAGTGAAGAAGCTTTTTGTAGCAAGTGGATATACTTTTAGTTTAGGAGAAAGTAAACAATTCAATGCTTTAACAATACTTTCTGTTTCAGAAAAACACCAAAGCAAGCACAACTAAAGTAAGATCAAGGTATCAGCTGTGTCTGTCAAAAGATTTTATTGCCAATGAATTTCTTCATTGCCAAAAAGCTTTCATATCTTATACAATATTTTAACCAATGTTTGATAATTTATTAATCAAATAATGTGTTTCTTGTTTATTATTCATATTTTTAATCAAATGGCTCAAGAGTATTGCTCTAAGAAACTACTTGATTTAAATGATGCTGACAAGCATAACTGTATCATGAATGTTTTCTATATTTTCCCTGGATAAATTTAATATGGTTTCCAATAGTAAATACAATTTATTTATCATGCACGGTTCACAACAAAAGCTGTATTGCTGTTATCTACATTATTCTTGTTTTGTTAGAAACTACCATCAAAGATAGTTCAGCTACTTCTAGATAATCTTTTCTTGGTTTATCATCCTAAAAGGACTTAGTTTTAAATATTATGATCATAAAAATTAGGTTTTAAACTATTTTTAACAATTTTAATAAACTATTGGAATCAGTAGTATCTAAGCAGATACATGTACACTCTATTTGATGACTAAGGTCAAATTCAACTTCTAGATTATAAACTGCATGAAGCTGCTTTTCTCCAACACCTAACTCAATATAAAGAATGCGTAGTAGTTTTTCTATTCACTTTTATTAGTTGGAATCTGTCTTTTGTCACTAAAGCTTTATCTGTATATACTTTAAATAACTTTCCATAAAAGTGAAAAGAAGTCAGCTTATATGTGGTATTAGTCAAGTCTTTTATATTCTGTCTAGTTTTTTGAGCTTTTGAACTTATTCCTTTATCAACAGCTTAGTGAGAGGATGATTTAGACACAAAAAAAAGTATTTTTTTTTACTGGTATAGATATAATATTGCCTATGATAGCAGTGTGCTGGTTGACAGAAAATCCTTCTCCTACAGCAGTTTTTGCCATAAATTTTAAATATCTTTAGGAAATATTGTTATTTTTCCTCTTGAGAATCATCGTAGATCAATTGTAACAGGATGATTGCATTTCAAGTTTAAAGAAATATCATCACTTCTGAGTTAAAAAACTAAATCTTCTTTTTTTTCTTCTTCAAGTAACTTTCTTTTTAGATTTTTTATTTGCAGACCATTCAGTAACTGTTTTGAAGATAAAATCAGGAATTGCTAGACAACCTTGCCTTATTTCTTTTTACATTTTTAAGAAAATAATGTCCACCCATTTTCTTTTGTCCTTTTAAATCTGTTGTCATTTTATCAATCATAGATTTTACGTCATATTCCAACCAAATTTTTTTTTTTTAATTCAATTAAGAAGTTATTTCTATTCTTTTATCTTTTATCATTTGCATTTTATCTTTAATTTTGGAAAAAAAAAAAAAAAAATAGTGGAAAGTGTGCCTTTTTTTAATATTATGCATTGTGAGAATATACAGAAAAAAAAATTGAATTGAATGATGCTTTAGGGTGGCGCACACAGGGTTGAAAACTGTCAAAAAAGGATTTAAAAAAAAAGTTTGTAACCCATGTGCCAGTTTTAATTTTTTTTCAAACTAAAAAAAAATTATGAAATAAAGGTCTGCACAAATTTTAAGCTCCCACTCAGTCCAACTAAAATTTTGACCTAAATATAAACTACTTAAGTCAAAATATTATGCAGAGGCATATTAGCATTTTAGTAAATTAACATTTCCAGTGATATTAAATTATATTTTTTTATTTATTACACTAATTGAATTTTATTATTTTAGTGTACAAGAATATGGTACGATCATCAAGGCGGCCACAGTCTTTACTGTCTAATTCATTTCAAAGTGATAGTAAGAAAATTATATATTTATGATTTCAAAATAAAGTTCTATATATTTAAAGTATATATGTATTAATTTTTTCAAATAAGTTTAAATACCTTTCTAGGATCAGTGACACTAGTTTTGAAGTGGGTGTGGGGGTGTGGAGAGACTTAATTGTCATTTTCTAAATAAAGTCCTTTATACCATGGATTTTATAAATTAAGAAGATGGCCCATTCCATCCCTCTGCCCTCTTGTGGAGGCTCATCTCCTACCCTGGATGTGCTCCCATGCTCCAAAAAAGCACAAAATCAGAAAACAAAACTGCTCTTAAATTTTTTAATCAGAAAAAAAAATTTCCTGTTATCTATTGGAAATTCTGAAATCAATAAATAACTGGAGTGAATGGGAACTTATCCTTTCTTATTTTGTCTGTATTATTTTACAGTATTAACTTTGAAAATTCAACAAATAAAAATATGGTGCATATTTTTATTTATTGTATTTACACAGTTAATTTGCATAATGTGCTGTCTATAAACAATGTAGTATTGATCTATATATAATGTAAGTATTTTCTGTATATATGTTTGCACATATGTTGTTCAGGATTTTAATCCTTTTTTTTATTTTTTTTTATTTTTATACACATCCTTTAAGGATTGACCAGAAATCATCAATAAGTTGTAATTCTGGGACACTAACCAAATTATCAACTTTTGTAAAATAACAGATATTGTTTTCATCCAGGTAATTGATTACACTTCTGACATGCAAAAAGTCCAAGTCAGGCAAAAATACATAATTATTATCACCATAATGTTTGATAATTAAAGGAATCAATCTTTTGATGATGAATTTATTTTTATACACTTTTTGGTTAGTTGCCAGTCCTGCAGGAATATGTTAATCCATATAAGAATTTTTCCCAATATATATCACTTTTTCATCATATCCATTGCTCTATGGAAAATAAATAATATTTTTAGAACTGCATGATATTTTCCTGATAATGTTGTAAAAATGGTTAACAAATTGAAGAAGTATAGTATATTACTGCATTTCAATGTGATTTTAAAACTTTGCATTAATTGTTTAATGAAAGCTGGTATTAAAACTTGATGTGTTATGTCTTATAATATTTTTTGGTTAGATTGATAGTATAATAAAGATTTTTTCAAAAATTGATTTTAATTTTTATCTAAAATAATATAATACCATGCGTCTATTTATCACAATTGTAACTATTTGTAATAATATCAATAATGTAACTATTTATCAAATGATCAAAATAAATATTTGCAAAATTTGTCATTCAAACATGAGGTTGAGAGAGAGAGTTCCAAAGCTTCAAAACTTGGATGTGTCAAACCTTGTTGCATAAAGTAAAGCCACCACACAGCAGCATGAAGGATTTTTTTTTTTAAACTTTTATACTACTTTTTTGTTTAAGGAAAAAATTTTCATATCTTTTTCTTTGTTTTATTTTATATTGAATAACTTTCAAATTCAGTATCTTGTCAACCCGACAAAGAATTTCAATAAATATTAAAGGTGTTTTAGAATTATTTTTTATCAAGTTACAAAAAAAAAAATTTATAATAATAAACATACCAAATTAGAAAAAAACTACATAAATCTTATTAGAACATAAAGGGATAAATACAGTAAAAGAATGCAACTTTGCTGAATGATGAGTCAAGCAAGAATAAAGTTTTGATTAATGAAACTAGTGATGATATTATTTGTAGAATAGAGAAAGAAATGTAACCTTACTAGAATGAGACAGTGGCTCATGCTAGGTAGATAAAGCTAGTTCAACTACATATTTTTATATTGGAATATTTAACAAATAAGTACATGGAAGTGGAGGATGCATTTTCAATTTATTGTTGGTCATATTTTTAAATTTTATTTAAAAAGACTATTTTAAGTTAATAACCAAGAGACTTTTACAGTTTTCATGAAATGTAAGCTAAACAATACATAAATAATTCATGTTTTCATGAAACGTAAGCTAAACAATACATAAATAATTCATGTTTTCATGAAATGTAAGCTAAACAATACATAAATTTTTTTTTATGTTTTTTTTAAAGTTTTATTGAAAGGCTGATTATTGTTTTTTTTATTAAATTATGTGCACACATTAATGTTTTTAAATGAAGATTCTTAGTTTTTAAATGAAGATTCTTATGTTTTTAAATGAGTTAGGCGCATTTAAATTTTGAGTTGGTTTAACTTATTGTTTAAATTGTATAAATTTACATAAATGGAACTGGAGTGTAAAAAAACTTGATACAGCTGGTACTAGAATTGTAATATGTGCAAGAAATATTTACCATCACCGGAATTGGTTAGAGGTAAATCATAGGAACCATTACCAGAATTGTGTTGAGGTGAATCATCACCTCATTCAATTGAAATGAGGTGAATCATCACCTCATTCAATTGAAATGAGGTGAATCATCACCTCATTCAATTGAAATGAGGTGAATCATCACCTCATTCAATTGAAATGAGGTGAATCATCACCTCATTCAATTGAAATGAGGTGAATCATCACCTCATTCAATTGAAATGAGGTGAATCATCACCTCATTCAATTGAAATGAGGTGAATCATCACCTCATTCAATTGAAATGAGGTGAATCATCACCAGAATTGTGTTAAGTTGAATCATCACCTCATTCAATTGAAATGAGGTGAATCATCACCAGAATTGACAGAGTGAAAGAATTTGGCATAACATTAACTTTTTTATTCTTAATATCCTTTTTTTTTTATCATAATTTTGTTTAATAAAATTACTTAAAATTAAAAATTTATTGAACTTGAAATAAATAAAATATAAACATATATTAATTTTTTTATAAAATAAAATTATAGAGCATGGTGTAAGCATACATTATTTTTCTACATTTTTATTTATTATATATATTTCATTTTTATATGTTTGTTTAGTTTTTTTTATTTATTTACTAAAATCTTATAGTATGATGCATAAATTATCAACTCTCGGAATTAAAAGTGTTTGAGGTTGACAAAAAATTACCGTCCTTGTTTCTATGTTTTAATGGTAACCCCTTTGCGTCAATTTTTTTTTACCGACCTAATGCTCTAACTTTCTTAATTCCAAGGGTTGCATTATTTTTTAAATTTTGTTTAGGCGGTTTGAAATATTGTTGGGCAATTATGTTAAAAGATAAAATTGTTAATATAAAAAAAAAAAAAAAAAAAAATAATAATAAAAATATAAAGTAAAATAAAAATGAATTTTGTTTAAATACACAGTAATTACATTTTGTGATAATATTTCTTATACATCTTACTTGATTTGTATGCTTTTGCTTAACAACGGTCAACATATTTTGATTATTTTAGGATATATATATATATATATATATATACATATATATATATATATATATATATATATATATATATATATATATATATATATATATATATATATATATATATATATATATACATATATATATATATATATATATATATATATATATATATATATATATATATATATATATATATATATACCATATATATATATATATATATATATATATATATATATATATATATATATATATATATATATATATATATATATATATATATATATATATATATATATATATATATATATATATTCCTGGGCTTTTGCTTAACTAAGTTTAACATATTTTGATTATTTTAGGAAAGAAGCAGAAGATATCTGATCTTGCTGATAACCCACTTTGTGTTTTAGTCACAAAATGTGGTTTTATTTTTTCCGATAATATTAATCAACCAAATGAGCTAGGTTTGATCATCTAATATGTTATTATAAAATGTTATATATTTATGATTTGAGAATTCAGAGTAGGTAACTCATAAAAATCTTGTAGCTTTGTTAATTTATAAGAATGCTCTTAAAATTGAAGTGAAATTGAAATGGAAAATATTGTAAAAATGGAAAATAGACTGAAAAAAAAAAAAAAAAAATTAAAATATACATAGATAGATGTGTTTTAAGCTTTTAAAACTTTTTTTTGTTGTTGAAATTTTTTCTTTCACCTACAATATATAAAATTATCTCAAAACTTGTTTTTACTAAGTTCTTGTTTTTATTTTTGCTTGGTTGCTTAGAAACTAATTTTAAGTTTTATCTTATTTGGTTGTTTTGTAAACATTTTAAAGACAATTGAGCTAAAAGTTTAAGTTAAAAATGGAATAAACATTTTAATTTAATATTATGTTCAATCTTCATCCATCCAAAGGATATTTTCGTATTTGATATAGTCTTACAATTTTTAAACCACTCATGCATAAGGTAAATGACATTCCAGTTATCTGAGTGTCAGGCAATAAAATTTATGTTAGAAATAAATTAAAAAATAAAATAAATAAATAAAAATTTAAAATGTATATTAGAACTGTAAAGTGCATTTAAACCAATTAAACACAAGTTAAAATGAAATGGAATTAACATAAACACTGTTTAGTCATTTTTATGGCTATATCCAGTTGGATATTGCCATAAAAATTAGGTTGTTAAAACATATTTTAGGTGACAGATTTGTCAAAATATTTTATGTCCTAAATGTTTTCTATTCACATGCTTTGACAAAAGTTTTCATTATAAAAACTTCCGTTTTCATAATAAAAACAAACGTTTTCATTATGAAAACAAATGTTTTCATTATGAAAGCAATCGTTTTCATAATGAAAGCAATCGTTTTCATAATGAAAGCAATCGTTTTCATTATGAAAGCAATCGTTTTCATTATGAAAGCAATCGTTTTCATTATGAAAGCAATCGTTTTCATTATGAAAGCAATCGTTTTCATTATGAAAGCAATCGTTTTCATTATGAAAGCAATCGTTTTCATTATGAAAGCAATCGTTTTCATTATGAAAGCAATCGTTTTCATTATGAAAGCAATCGTTTTCATTATGAAAGCAATCGTTTTCATTATGAAAGCAATCGTTTTCATTATGAAACCAATTGTTTTTTATTATGAAAGTAATCGTTTTCATAATGAAAGCAATCGTTTTCATTATGAAAGCAATTGTTTTCATTATGAAAGCAATCGTTTTTTATTATGAAAGCAATCGTTTTTTATTATGAAAGCAATCGTTTTTTATTATGAAAGCAATTGTTTTTTATTATGAAAGCAATCGTTTTCATAATGAAAGCAATCGTTTTCATAATGAAAGCAATCGTTTTCATAATGAAAGCAATCGTTTTCATAATGAAAGCAATCGTTTTCATAATGAAAGCAATCGTTTTCATAATGAAAGCAATCGTTTTCATAATGAAAGCAATCGTTTTCATAATGAAAGCAATCGTTTTCATTATGAAAGCAATCGTTTTTATTATGAAAGCAATCGTTTTCATTATGAAAGCAATCGTTTTTATTATGAAAGCAATCGTTTTCATTATGAAAGCAATTGTTTTCATTATGAAATCAATCGTTTTCATAATGAAAACAATCGTTTTCATAATGAAAAAAATCGTTTTCATTATGAAAACGATTGTTTTCATTATGAAAACGATTGCTTTCATTATGAAAACAATCGTTTTCATAATGAAAGCAATCGTTTTCATAATGAAAACAAAAGTTTTCATTTTGCAGTATTTTCATCAAACTGATTTCTTTTTTTTTTTCCTCCAGTATTGAGTATTGAATTCAATGTCAAATGTCACTTGTGATTTATTGAGAGCCATTTTAAAATTAGTTATTTATGTCAAATGTGACTTGTGATTTATTGAGAGCCATTTTAAAATATTTTGATCTGATTCTGAAGATACATTAAAAACACCTTGACTATTTTATCCTCCAGTATATTCAATAAAACAACATACTTTTTCAGCTTCACTATTTTCTGAGTTTATTGGAATCATCTTTTCAAAAGTATTTGATGAGTGTGACACATTTGATTGTATGGATTTTTCTGTTGAATAAGAATTTTATTGTTCTTGTTGAGTACAAAGTTTTTGATAGATTTTGATCTACTGTGTGGTTTCTCTATAATATGTAGCTTTGATATGGTCTTGTGTGTTTAAATTGTACCTTTAATATGCTTTTGTAATGGTATGGAAATTTTTTGTCATCAAAAAAGTGGAATCACAGGGTGGTGTAATGTCATGTAAGATGTTTGAAAATATGCTACTTTTTTGTAGCATATATTCATATATTCAAAAATTATAATTACATAATTAACTTTAATGCTTTGCTCATCATCATCATCATCATCATCATCATCATCATCATCATCATCATCATCATCATCATCATCATCATCATCATCATCATCATCATCATCATCATCATCATCATCGTTATCATCATTTTCTTTTTCTTGTTGTGTGCAAAGTTTTTGATGGCACACGTGTTTTCTGGCACACGTGTGTCAGCAAGCTGCCAAGGACACATATTATCAATGTTTAAAGATGCATTTAATAACATCAGAAATGTTGCTGATGAATCCAAAAAAGGACCTATATTCAAACATCTTACATGACATTACACCCATCTGGGATTCCACTTTTTTGATGACAAAAGATTTCCATACCAATGCAAATGCATATTAAATGTTCAATTTAAGCATACCAGAGCATATCAAAGCTACATATTATAAAGAAACCACACAGTTGATCAAAATCCATCAAAAGCTTTGCACACAACAAGAAAAAGAAAATGATGATAATGATGATGATGATGATGATGATTATGATGATGATGATGATGATGATGATGATGATGATGATGATGATGATGAGCAAAGCATTAAAGTTAATTAAGTAATTATAATGCAATTGTAAATTATTTTTTTTAATAAACTAATCATAGTTATTGTTATTACAAATATATTCATTGAAATTATTTATAATTTTTTACCTCTTCATAAAATGAATTGAATAAGCTGAATATAATTTTTATAATAAATATATAAATCTTTTAAGTTCCTCAGTTCAACTCAATTTAATTTGGTGTGAAAGTTTTAAAATTCTTTTAACCATTGTCTTTTATAAAGTGTAATTAAATATTTTATTACTTAGCATAATTAAAAACGCTTATTTAATTCATTATTTGATTTATCATAATTAATTAGCATATTTAATTCATTACTTGATTACATGGCATTTTTAATTTATTACATGGCATAACTAAAAACGCTTATTTAATTCATTAATTGATTTAGCATAAATGTATTTTATACTAAAAATAATAAACATCATTTTAAATTTAAATTGCAAAATTTAAATTGTAAAAAAAATACTATTGCTTATATTCAAGTTTCAACTTTTTTCTTCATAGAATCTTTTGAGATCCAATTTTTCAAAATGGAAACTTTTGATGTTTAATTTTTAGTTGATAATTATTAAAATTTTTTTTTTTTAATTTTTATCAAAAGAATAGTTTATTCATATTAACAAAAATTCTGTTATAAAAATTAAATTTGAATTTTTATATTCTAATAAGGGAAATTGCTACTATAGGAGCCTCAATACTGTCACATGATACATCGCTGATAAGATACTGTCACATGATACATCGCTGATAAGATACTGTCACATGATACATCGCTGATAAGATAGAAAAAAGTTCTATTTGAATGTTTTAGTTTTATGGTTTAAAATAAAAGTTTTAAGAAATTATTTGCAAAAAAGCAGAAATTTGCTATTTTCATTTTATTATTCAAATTAATCTAAAATGCACTTTTCCTTTTAGTTTTTCCTTTATTATTCATCTATTTCATTTTTATTTATTCATTTTCATTTTTATTTATTTATTTCATTTAGATTTATCTATTTGATTATTAATGTTTTTTTTCTTTTATTCTTCATTTATAATTTTTTTTTTTTGTTTAATTTATATTATTTGCAGGTGTCGATCAAATTATGTTTCAAAAAGATTTATCGAAAGCTTTAAAGAATATAAATGAAGAGGTTTTATTTTAAATTCTTTTCTTTTATCTTGCAATAAGAATATTGTGGCATAATTTTATTAGTTCAATGCAGGAATGATTATTGGTTTGGCAATGGCTCTATGCAGGAATGATTTTTGGTTAGGCTATGATTAGGTTATGATTATTGGACTGATGCTGATATAGAGTAGGTATTAAGAAAAATAGAAAGTGTTAGTATATTTGTATTGTTACAATAGGAAGATTACCATCCATGGTTTAAGAGCTCTTCCTACCCTAACCCACAATTAAATGAAAGGTTTTGTATCAGATATCTTTTGCCATGTAAATTGCTTTCACTACCACTAAGAAGCCTCAATAAATAATAAATTTATTTATAATACTTGGATGCAATGTTTTAATGTATAACTATTAGTTATTATAGTTATTTCTGATGATAATAATAACAAATAAAAGCAGTATTGTAAAGATTAAATGTAAGAAATCACAAATAAGAATTTTTTATTTATTTATTTTTTAATTTAAACATGTTCTGGCTGGATTATAACTTATGCTTTTATTAAAATAAAAATGTTTGTGGTGATTTATAGTAAATTTTAAATAGTTTTATTACCACACTGTAGTCTTTGATTTTTTAAAATGTTTTCATAATGTTTGTTTAAACTAGCAAACAACTTTCATTATCAACATATTTGTACAAAGTTTCAAGAACTAATGAAAGGAAAAAGAAAGAGGTTAACTGTAAGGCTTGTAGGTCTGTATACCTGGTTAACTCGCCTTTAAATAATCCACTTATAAAACTACTAATTGCAGTATTTTTAGTATTACTTCTATCTGAAATTGTTTAGAAGTAAAAGTTTCAAACATGTTAAATCAAATTTTTCATGGTTTTCAACAAGAGAGGATGTTATATGCAAAGTAAGAGAAGTTTGTAATTTAAATACAGAAAAGTACTGCTTCCACCAAAATTTTTTAGATATTTGAAAGTTAGCAGGTTTCAATAATTATTTGATTTCTGAGAGAAGCATAGTAAAAAGAAATTTCACTTCTCAATATCTAATATATTTTGTGCAACAGTAAAAAATTTTAAATCAAAAATAAAGTTTCTGACACAAAAAAGACTTTTAAAATGTGTTAGAGTAGTCATATGACATCATATGATGTCATCATGTTGTCTGGCATAGTATGATGTCTTTATTATGTTGCAACTTGTTGTGAAAATTCTTTGCGCTGATGCATTAGTGCAAGAATTCTCACTATCATCCTCTTTTGAAAAAAAGTAAAGAAAAAAAAAAAAACGAGCTGAATCACAATCAATATCAAAGTTTGTTTTGCATAAAAAGGATATTTTAAGTTTGAAAAAAGATGCTGTTCAACTACATATCTAATTACAAAAAAGATTTTTTTGTAAATAGATATGTAGTTGAACTAGAAATTGCTTTGGAATTTTTGATTTCTACAGTGCTATTCTCAGTATTTAAAATCAAGCTTTTTTTTATTGCAAATATAGTGAACATTGTTGTAATTATATTGTAATTATTGTATCAGCACATTCATTATTTTCAAATGATATATGTGCTGACAGAGTAAATTTTTTCTTCACAAATTCTATTTTCTTTTTTGACTTTCTTCTGTTCTTCTGAAACTTCTTTTATTTTTGGTCAATACCAAATTTAAAATTTAATCCAGACTTCAGTTGTTCAAAAAATTTTAATCTAATGATCAGCAAACTGTTGATAACTGGTTATGTCAATCATATTTTATCTAAATAATATATGCAAAAATATAAGTAAAATTAGAAAAAGCTTAAAAAACTATGATGGCAAAACTAAAATGTAAGACTATTTATTTAAAAATAACATTTTTAATGAAGAAAATATTCTATTTGCAATGATAACTGACCCTCGAAAGCATGTCTGTGCTCTGAAACACTGCAGAATTATTGGTGAAGAAATGATTATTAACAAGAAGTGAAATAGGTAAATTTGTTATTTCTAAACTTAGCTTTGCTTTTTATGGTTATATCTAAGTCTTGATAACATCAATTTAATTGATTAGCAAAGTTGAACAGTACCAAAACTACCAGTAATTTCTAAAGCTGAACTTGAATATTTTATTGATGTGAAGTGAAAGTATGCCAACAAAGGAAATTTTGTCATACACAATTGAAGAATTGATCTGTAAAATTTGTTACAAAGGCATCTGCTGCTTTGGTTGGACAAATGTCAAAACGTGGCTTTATTCTTTCTATATTGAAATCATGAGAAATTATGCTTTCTTTTAATACCAAAATTTTGATTGGAGTTAAATAAGAAAAACAAATCTGAATTTGCTCGAAAATTTTAAATACAGAAGTTTAAAAATTTTTATTAACAATTTTAAAGTTTAAAATGTCGGAAAATGTTCTATTAAAGAAGTTATTCAAAATTATTTTTATTACAATTAGCTACATAGTTAAATATAATTACAAACAGTAGTTAATAAAATAGTATTTACTGTAATGTTATAGCTATACTACTGTTATATTATGCAAAATTGTTTAGTTTATTTAAATTTTTGAAAAGAGTTTCATAAAATTTGCAACAATTTAAATTTTTAAAAAACATTGAGCGGTCAAATGATTTTTTTTCATGTTTTAATCAACATCACAATTGTTTAAATATTGATACATGTTACCTTACATTTTCATTTTTATAATTTCTATATCTTACATTTTAATTTTTTTAAGTATTTATGAATATGGTAAACTTTGTAACAATTGCCAAGTTTTGAAGCATGTTGAAATATTTTTTACATCACATCGAAAATTTTGTTTTTTGTTCCTTTACTATTGTATTTAATTATTTTTGAAAAAGATCATTAATAAAATCATGCATAATAATAAAGAAATATTTGCATAATTTGCATAATTATAGTATGATTAATTATAAGTTATAAATTTATTGATCAATCTTTATTATTGTATAAAATATAAAATTTATTGCTATGTATTGATGTGTTTATTTTTATTACCTTGTGATTTTTATTAGTTAAAGTCTAATCTTATCAATGGCCTTATGGATTTGTGGAAAGACCACAAAAGGTGAAAATATATTTGTATCAAATAGTTATACCAGTTTATTTGAATTTGATAATGATGCTAGTTTATTTTTTTAGTTTATTTAAATTTTTGAAAAGAGTATTTGCAATAATTTAAATTTTAAAAAATATATTTTTAAAAAAATATTCAAATTGTTTTGCCATATTCAGAGTGACCTCTAGAGTTTTTAAAAATGGAAGCAAAAGTTATGCAGTTATTAAAAAGTTATGCAGTTATTAAAAAGTTATGCAGCTATTAAAAAGTTATGCAGTTATTAAAAAGTTATGCAGTTATTAAAAAGTTATGCTGTTATTAAAAAGTTATGCAGTTATTAAAAAGTTATGCAGTTATTAAAAAGTTATGCAGTTATTAAAAAGTTATGCAGTTATTAAAAAGTTATGCAGTTATTAAAAAGTTATGCAGTTATTAAAAAGTTATGCAGTTATTAAAAAGTACAGTAAGGCAGTTATTAAAAAGTTTAGAGTAGGGTTTGGACAATAACCAACTTTTTGAAAAACCTGTTTTTTGAGTTTCAAATTCTCAAAAAATCTAATTTTAATCAATTTTCTTAATAAGGATAATTATTTAATTTATATATTGAGAGATATCAAACCGCGATCAGAAGCACCTAAGGGTGAATGTGGAGAAACTGAGCACTAACTAGGATCACAAGCAAGACATAAGTCAAGTAGAGAAGGTAAATGATTCAGATTGTCTGAAAAGCGAATTAGAAAGTTAACAATTTGAGTTAAAGATTGAGAAAGGCAAAAGTTGTGGTTCTTAAGGCCTGCAGGGTCACGACACTAGAGCCAAGCCATTCAATGTGATGAGCATTAAAGTCACCAACAGCAACAATATTGCCTGAAGTATAAAGAGAAAGGGCTTGGTCAATTTTATCAGAAATAACATCGAAAAGAGTGCGGTTTCAGATAAAGGAGAGCGATATAGAACAAATAGAAAGACAATAGTGGTGCTAAACGAAATCACCTGAAAAAATAGTCTGTGGATTTAAACTTAGTTTGACAAACTCCCGACAAACTTAGTTTGACAACTCCTGACAAATGTGTGAATTCTTACGAATGTAAATGCCCAGGCTAAGCATGCGACTAGAGTCTTTACAAATTAAAGGAAGATAACCATCAACAGGATAAAGATCACACAGCTGAGACAGCCAAACTCAAATTAGTCCTACAAAGATCAAGTAGGTCTGGTGAACTTTTAAGAGATAAGGCTCAACAGAAGAAAAGTTACTTCAAAGACCACGAATATTAGTGAATAATAGATTTAGAGAACTTGGTGATGATGATGTTTTTTTGTGTTTCATAGTTTTTTGTACTTTAGTTACTATTAATTTGTTAAAGAATTTGACTCAAAGCACAGATAGTACTCAATACACTATTTAATACCCCAAGCAATTGCCTGATTACTATTAATAAATCCTAAGTCATAACAAAAATTTATATGATACTCCAATTAACATTCTAGTAGGTTAATACTTTCTCCTTATTTTGAAAAATTGTGTATATCTTGAAAGTTCAATTAAAATCTATTCTAATTAATCTAATCTAAACGTTGTGAAATTTTCTTAAAATTTCAGATTCTTTCCCTTTATTATGAACCTCAATCCCTAAAAAAAGTCAGGCCTAATCAGAGCATATAAGGGTGACTGGATCACCCTAATACACAGATTATATTTCGTATAAAACATAAAAATAATATAATCTCACGTATAAGTACATGTTATAAATACATATAAAAGAATATTAAATCCAAGCTAATCAAGAGGAATGTAAATAGTATTTTTTAGAAACCATTTTGGAAAAACATTCTCACTTTAACATAAAATTGTGTGTTTACAATGTAGATTTTAGACAAACAACTGTTTCTATTGGCTAATTATTGCATAACATTTTGCAAAAAAAAAATCATAGAACACCATAGTATCAAACACCAGTGAACAAAATCCTCATCTACTTCAGGGAAAGAGTTGAAGCTGTGTGTGTTGGAAAAAAAGGACACAGCTTACCTAACTGACTTAACACAATGTGTTTGTATAACAGATTAAATCAAACAATATATTATAAAATGTTTAAAAATAGAAAACTTTTCAAAAATGTAAAATTTAATTGAAAAACCAGTTTTTTAAACTGGTTTTAAAAAACTGGCAAACCCTTTTAGAGAGTATTGAGGTAAACATTTTTGAAATAAAATATAAGATATAGTAATATGAGATTGTTTGACAATACTTTTTTGCATTGATTTTTTTTTGCAATAATAAAAGAAATGGTTACCGTTAAAAAATGCAGCTGCACTAGATAAAGAAAACTGTAGAGGAATATAACAAAAGTAGAGTTAAACTTGACTTCAAAACGGAAGGAAGGAAGCTTTCATTCATTCATTTCATTTCTTTCATTCTTGTCTGAATCCAAGAGATTACATAAGAAACACAGTTTTCAGCAGAATAATTAATTAATAGATATTTAAATGTTAAAAGTTTAAAAAAAAATCTACAAAACTTTTTTTTGTTAATCTAGAAGTTTAACGTTTTAAGTTTTTTTTAGTTTAAAATATTTTAAGTATTATTAATTTAATATATTTTAAATTATAGTCAAATAACAATATAAAATTCAAAAATTACATTGATCAATCTTAAACTTGCTTTGAGCCTCTAAATATTGACATATTCAAATGAGTAAATTATTATGATTGCAAAACTAATTATTTTAGTTTATTTTTATAATTTAAAATTATTCAAAAAAAGAGCTTTTTACTGTGTTTTGTTTAGTTTAAATCTTATGATACTTTGTACTAATGATGTATATATTGTTTACTGTAAATTTTTGTTTTTAGATTTTGCTTTAGCTTGTTGCCTACAATTTCAGCAGATATATGTGTAAATAGGTAATCTTTTTAACTAGGGCTGTACCGGATTTAATTTTTCCAAATCCGGCCGGAGCCGGATTTGCCGGATTTTTACTAACAGATCCGGCCGGAATCGGAGCTGAAGCCGGATTTTGAAGCAAAACTACAGGAACCAAAATCCTGTATATCCCTACTTGGTGTTGAAAATGGTCAACAATGTTGACTATTTAGATCACCAAGTGACAGTTCCCGACGGGCATTTCTTTTTAAAAGTTATGATCTAAATGTATTTTAAATGTCTTTTAAACGTCTTTTAAACATTAATGTTTAAAAGACGTTTAAAAGACATTTAAAACACATTCAGAACGTAACTTTTAAAAACAAATGCCCGTCGGGTTGTTTTCTATTAAACATCATTTTTGTTGTTTAAAAGTTTTATAGCAATTTCTATAGAAATTAATAGACATTTTATATAAATTTTATAGATTTTCTATAGGCCATATGTTTCAAAAATTTAGAGAAATTCTACAGAACTTTTTTTCCCGGGATGTTGTCACTCCTCCACTGTAGTGAATCAGCGTGTCTATATATTTCTGATTCTTCCAGATATTGGCTTAGCTGAGTGTCAATGCCTGTTGGTAATTGTTGTTCATGTGCTGTGCCACAAGCGGGCGTAGACTGAATAATTTCATCTATATATATTGCCATTGTAATGATGATAATGTATAAGAATTATCCAGCCGGGATTGTTTTGCTGGATTTTCTTTATTTTTTTCAATCTAAAAAGGTTTCTCCTCAATGCCTTTGAAACGCTCATCTAATGAGTTGATTAGGATTGACTTCATAGTCTTTACACCTGCATTATTGCAGAATATCGTGTGTCTTCTCTTCAGAATTTTTTGTTGCGTTCTTGTTTGAAATTAGGCTTAGCTTATTAAATTGTAAAAAAATGTAAATACAGATACCAAAACAAACATGAAGTTCAAAAATTAAGTATTATGTATACATGTTATCACGGGTAAGAAAGATGTAATAAACATCCAGAAATCCGGCCAAAATTATGCCGGATTTCCTAACATTTTGCCGGAGCCGGATTTGGGCCGGATTTGTAAAAATGGCCGGATTTCAGCCGGAGCAGGAGCCAGAGCCGAAATTCGGTACAGCCCTATTTTTAACGTATAAACATATTTTATTAAAAAGTTTTTATCTTTGGTAATGACTTTCATGAAGTAATTTAAGATTGTTACAATTTGCATCATTAATTGATTACATTTTAATTTACACTATATATTATGTGTTGCATTATTTTATTTTGTATTGCTATCAACCAATTGTATCTTATAATGTGTTTTGTATCAACCTATTATATCTTGTAATGTGTTTTATGTGGATATCTTTTCATACTAGTTATTGGATTACAATAAAGTTTACTTAATAAACAATTAACTTTTTTATTTTCATATTATAAATATCAATAACATTAGTTTTATAAATGTATTTTATTGATATATGGTTATACTAATATATGTATTAATCCATGTGTTTGTTTAAATTAAATTGCCAGCAACATTCTTTCTTTCATACTGAATGTTCTAAAGTAATTTAATTGTAAATCTTCTTTTAAAAGATTACATGTTTTAAGATGACATCAATGGTGTCAGTTTCATATTCAGAATCAAAGTTGTTACTTTTTTAAGATAAAAGGTTGATTTCATCACATATATTATTATCAGCAGGCAATCTAAGACAGTACATTGTCTCAGTTTTTTTTTTTTTTTTTGTTGCAATATTCTCTGAGAGTGTGACATGACATTATCATAATTGATCTGATTTGTATATCTGATAAACATAATATTGAATCTTATAAATCATAAGAAGCTAATCCAACTACTCCTTCTTACCCACCATTCATACTGGCAACAAAAGAATCCAAGTTACTATCATTCAATTGTGTTACTATCATATCTTGGTTATCAATATTTGTTTTGAGTGCTTTTGTTTGTTTTTAATGTTTTATTTTTAGACTCTCAAGTTTCACTCTCAAGTTTGATTTTGTGTTTAACTACGCAAAAGTTTTTTTAAAATCGGCTGTTTCTGAATAACTAATAATTATGTAACAGTTTATAAAAAAAGATAAATAAATAGATATTATAAAGATTATAAAACATATAGTGGAAAGAAGTCATTAAATACCATTAAATAATATTCTCAGCCACTGCCTTGAATTGAAAAATAATTAATCCTAAAGTTTAGATAAAGAATGTGTTAAAAACATTCTTCGATTTCTATTGAATCTTGCTTTAGTTTTAAAAGCAAAATAGTTCATTGTCAAGGTAACTAAAATAGTTCATAGTCAAGGTATCAATATAGTTCATTGTCAAGATATCTAAAATGATTCATTGTCAAGATATCTCAAATAGTTCATTGTCAAGGTATTGCATTTTCATACTTTATATTGTTTTTTTTTAAAATCTAAGTATGAGTTTTTAGAAAATTGAGCAAAATGGTGTACAAAATGAGTTAAAGTTAGCCTCAGAAAAAAAAACCTGAATCATAATGAGCCTCAGAGTTCAAGATAAAAAAAAGCAGAAACAAAATATATAGGGATAAAAAGACAAAAAGGAAAGATATAGAAACAAAAATCTGTTTTTAGTGAATGTAGAGAGAGCTATTTTCAAAGCAATATAAAACAAAAATATAAAATTTTTGCATTATTTTTATATTTGTGGGACAACATAAAAATTGTTTACAATAGTGTCAAATGAATATATGCAAAAATTATTATCATAGATACCATAAGGCCCATGGCAGGGTTTTTTAGATCATTTTCATTCAACAATGATTGCATGTCACATTAAAATTAACTATAATTAGGTTGACCATTGTCCCGGTTATTAGGTAGAAAAGCACAACGCTAAACTTATTGAAATTAAAATTTTTGCAACACAAAATAAAAATTTATGATTATTTAAAAATTAAATATGATAAGTTTTAATTAACAACTAATAAGTGATAACAATAAAGTGATAAAAAGCAAATGTTTACTAAATGATTGAATAAGTTGAACGTGTGTGCTTGTGTGAAAATGTATAAAGTTAATAAAACAATGCAAAACTTTTTGCAAAAATGCAAAATTTTTTTTTTTAAATTCTTTATTTTTATAGCTCTCGTGGTAAACAACAGGAAAGCTTTGTTCGTTTACTTCTTGGAATTTCTTATTTGCAGGTATTATTTATTTGTTAGAAAAAAAACTTTTCTTGATTCTCAATATCCCATCCATATATTTACATATACATACTTTGATTTGCTCTTGATTTCCAAGAGTGGTTTTGTATATTTTTTTTCTCTAATTAAATATTACACACATTTTCATTTGGTGAGACTAAATAAACAAAGTTGTTAAAAATTTAATTTAATCTAATGAGGAGAAGTAGACTCCTGAATCCTATTTGAGAACTTGGTTTACCAAAATTTTTTTGGTAAACTTAGAGTTTAAAGCTTTTTTTTTCTAATATTGAACTTTCTAATCTTCTAATTCTTTTTTTTTTCCTAATCTTGAACTTCTATGTTTATTTCATATTTAATTCTACTATAAATGGTTCAACAATACATCTAAAAACTATTAATACGAAGTATTGTAATAGTGCAACATATATAGTTCATTGGGGAGGGAAAACATAAGTGATTTTAGGTTTACTTCCAACTTCCTTTCTCCCCATTATTTATCAAATTATTTTCTAAATTCTAACTTGATTTCACTAAGGAGGCATTTCGTTTAATTTAGCCATTATTATAACACCCCTGTGAGTATTTGCATTGTCTTGATAAATGTAAATGGGGTCTTTGAGTTTTTTTTTTATCTAATACAGGTTCAAATGGTTGCAATAATATTCATAGTTACTTTTTTAGGTTTTATATAATCATTTAACAAAATAATCACTTATAATTAACTAACTAAATTCCTTTTGCATCTTATCAAACTAGTGTCCAGTCTTTTTTGCTAATCGTTTGCCTACTTTAGTACACTGTAAACATTCTTGTTTCAGTTTAGATTTATGATGGTTTAATTTAGCTATCATCATAACATTTGTGTGATAACATTGAAGTCACAAAATTTGTTTTTGCTTTAAATGCTCCAAATAAAAAAAAAAATTTAGAAGTTTATTTTTGATTTTATTTTATTGAATTGTCAAAAAGTTGATCAAAAATTTGTGAAAGCTATAACAATATTTGTGAAAGCAATAGCAATATTTGTGAAAGCATTTGTGATTTCTATAGAATACTATTGTAATATTTGGGCTGGTTCTTCTAATGAAACTCTACCTTGTTTACATAAGGTCCAAAACTGCATTTTTTTAATGCAGTTGGAACTGCTCTAGCTGCAAAGCATCGAGTCTCTAAGTTACATCTTTTTACTGTTTCTTCATTCTCAAACAAATTTTGCTTATCTATTTTTTTCCTCAAACATCTGTGCTTTGGAATTCTATCCTCTTTTTATGTTTTTCTGATTTATATTTTACAGTTTAACAAATCTTTTGTCAACTACTTCTTGCATTTCATTTGCGACTCTCTTCTTTGTTTTTCTGTTAACTTAAATGTTTGCAGTTTTTGTTCTTAAAGAGTGGGTTGCTTGAAGTTTTGTTGGTAGTGAATATTTTATTTTTTTTGTAAATAAGTTCATAAGAATTTAATGTTACTAAGAGGTTGCAAAGATTTTATCGAGAGGTTGCTAAAATGTTGCTAAGATGTTGATAAGATTATAATAATTATTAACTTGACATTAATGTATGCTCTTTAGCATGTACTTTATTTACATTTGTTTTGCATGAAATGAAACATTTTTTTATTATTTTATATTTGAAGGTTATTTATAATTATTTTTATTTTTTAGTTTACAATGATACAATTATGTTTATTTAATATTTAATTACTAGACTCCGGTAGCAATTGCTTTACTTGAAAAAATGCCTGAGATAAGCATAGATGAGGAGCTGATAAAGACAGCTGAGGAGCTAGGTGATATTAACCTTCATCAAAGAATGGTTGACCAATTGCGTTGGTTAGATAAAATATATGATAGCAAGGTTGGGTTATTTTAAATTACTCAAACAAAAATACATTTACAAGCATACATACATATATACATAATGTATGTATGTATGTATGTATGTATGTATGTATGTATGTATGTATGTATGTATGTATGTATGTATGTATGTATGTATGTATGTATGTATGTATGTATGTATGTATGTATGTATGTATGTATGTATGTATGTATGTATGCTTTTGAGTTTTAAAAGAAGTTTTATAAAGAAAAAATTTTATCAATTGATGAAAATCTAACAAGTTTTCTAAACTTCAAATACATCATTAATAGTAAATATGTGTAGCCTCCATCATTACATATGTGTAGTCTGCATAACCTGTCATGGCTAACTAAACTTTGTTTAGAACTGCAATTTTTATCACAAATTTATCAGCACTTTATACTTCAACTAATTTTTGTAAACTGAAATTTCTATTTTTATTAGAATAAGCCCTTAAAGTGCTGATACCCAAACATCTGCATTGTTACGTCTAAATCATCTAAATTTTCCTTGATGGATTCTATCAGATATATATATATATATATATATATATATATATATATATATATATATATATATATATATATATATATATATATATATATATATATATATATATATATATATATATATATATATATATATAAATAGCTTTAAGAACTCATATAGATAATAATAGCTTTAAGAACTCATATTTAGCAGCAACATATAATATTTTTGTAAATCTTGATTATTTTTTATCATAATAATTTGCATTTTTTATGTTTTTAATATAAATTAATTTTTTATTTTCTTCGGAAAAAGGTACTTGTTGAAAAAGTCTTTGAAATAATATCAATCTCTGATGTAAATGCTCAACGTGAAATTATTTTATGTGTGCCAGATTTTATGGATGAAAGCAACCATGATGAAGTAGTTGGTAATCTTCAGTAAGTTGTTTGTAATTAAACAAAAAAAACTCCATGTTTAGCTGGTAAAACTGTTTTTGATGAATTTTTCTCTAGTTATTTTGTCTAAAACCTTTTCGTTCCTAAAACTGGTTCTTTCAAAATAACCTAGCAACACACCGAGCAAACACACCTAGCAAATAAGATTTATCTTTATTTTGTCAATATTAGTTATATTATGAAGCAATGGGTTTGTAATAAAACTATTAATTTTTTTTTTTTTTTTAATAAAAAAGTAAAGTTGATTAAACTTTTATGTCATATGGTAATGTGATACAAAAGTTTTTTGAAGACTCAAAATTTTTTTTGAAAATTCAAAATTTTGATTAAAGCATAGAAAAATTATTTGTTGATAAAAAATATATATAATAATAATTTTTTGATAAATTTAAAAACATGACCAAGTGCTTATAAACAATTAGTTTAGTTTGCAAAATATCTAATCCTATCAGTGAAAAGGCGAGTGAAATTAAAATCTGAAACAATAATTTTAAACCATAATTTTTTTCTTTAATCATAGATATAAAATCTATAAATTTTACTGCTATTAAATTTTTTTTCTTAATCTCTCTTTTTTTTTCACCTCTATAAAGTCTCTCACTTTTATAAATATAATATTTTAATTAAAAACTATATCTATATTTTATTTATGAAATAAAAAATGTATTTCATAAAGTATATTTACTTTAGACTTTATTTTACTTTATACTCTAACCTTCATTAAAATTGTTTTAAAAAATGTGCATATATTCAAGACTAAAAGTATATATGAAGACAAACAACTTGAAGAAACAACATTTTTTGTTATTATATTTTGTGCATTTTTTAAACAACTTGTGCATTTTTTAAACAATTTGTGCATTTTTTAAAGATTTTGTGCATTTTTTAAAATTATGCTTTGTTTTTAAAGGAACTTTTCTATCAACACACAGTTTCAATTAACTCTAAATAAAGCAAAGTTTCAGACAATCTGTTATTTAAAAAATTTTAAAAGTTGCATTGCTAAAATAAAATTGTGATACATGCTATCAGATCTGTATGTGTGCAAATTTGTGTCATTAGACTTGTATATGTGTCAAAACATCAGACCGAGAATGCTTTGAACTATATACTGCTGTATTTGTTTTATAAAGTGTGAACTAGGGTTATAAGTTTTTTAACAAAGATATTTTAAAAAAACGTCTTCAAAAAACTTTTTATAACAATATCTTTCTTAAGAAGGTTAAATTTCAAAAAGATTGTTATTTATAATGTTTCTATAAAATTTTACTTCCTTGAGCTTGAGGCCCAACATGATATACTTTGGAAAAAAAATATTTTTGGTAAAATATTACATCTACCATGTTGCCAGGTGTTTTGGTGCAGGAAAGTTTCTTTAGAAAACAAAATTTAGAACTAGCTCTAATAATAATTTATAAATAATCAGGTCATCATTTGTGACCACAGGAGATATTTTGCAAAAATGTTTTTAGTTATAACCCTAGTGTGCATGTATCTTAGAAATAAAGGTTTACAATTGTGTGTGTGTGTGTGTGTGTGTGTGTGTGTGTGTATGTATGTGTGTGTGTGTGTGTGTGTGTGTGTGTGTGTGTGTGTGTGTGTGTGTGTGTGTATTGCATACAATTAGTTACAATAATGAAATTTTCAGTAAAGCTGTTGCTTTATACTTCTTATTATTTATCAAAATTATGATATAAATATAAATAATAACGAAAATATAAATAATGATAAAAATATAAGTAATGATAAAAATATAAGTAATAATAAAAATATAAGTTATAATAAAAATATAAATAATAATAAAAATATCAATGATAATAAAAATATAAATAAAAATTTAAGTAAGCAGAAAATTATTAGATTCTATATAATAGTAATATACAAAATACTTTTTAAAATAAATTTGTAATTTAAATTTGAATAAGAAATGAATATAATAATATCTTGACCTTCACTTTTTCAAATTATCAACAGTGTTTGTATAAAAATAACAATAAAAATGTAAAAAAAAAAAAAATGCTTTTAATCTATTAAGCAGCTGAGTCACATTGGTGTTGGCTTCAGAGTCAAGAGATCCAAGAATTGAGGCTTTCTCTTGCCATATATACAACATTGGTAAGGATGGTGGCATGAACTTTCTGGTTAAATACCTTTTTGCTGTGTTTTGTGACAAGACCATTAAGTCTTCATAAAGTACCTTAACACAACAAAGAGAGAGAGAAAAAAAGATGGTAATGTTTAATATTATATTTATGATATTCTGATATATACTTACTTATATCTAAGATAAACATTTAAAAGATCAAATTTAATTAAAATTAAAAAACAACACAAAAAAAAATTTTTAAATAAAGTTTTATATAAAAAAGACAATTTATTATCTGAGTATTTTCTCTGAAATATTTTCAAAATTATTTTAAAAAATTAGAAATATATTTATCTTCAATTTATTAAATAGTTGTTGCAATAAATTATTTGATATATAAAATATATCATTTTATATGGATCTTAAGACAAACTTATAAACATAAAACATAAAGAAGTAAACTTTTAAAAAATACAACACACTTGTAAGTTCAGCATGCCTTAAGAATTGTTCAAGATATTACAGTCTTTCTGAGAAAAACGTAAAGATATTACAGTCTTTCTGAGAAAAACGTAAAGATATTACAGTCTTTCTGAGAAAAACGTAAAGATATTACAGTCTTTCTGAGAAAAACGTAAAGATATTACAGTCTTTCTGAGAAAAACGTAAAGATATTACAGTCTTTCTGAGAAAAGCGTAAAAATATTACAGTCTTTCTGAGAAAAATGTAAAGATATTACAGTCTTTCTGAGAAAAACGTAAAGATATTACAGTCTTTCTGAGAAAAACGTAAAATGTATTTGTTAAATCTTTCTGAGAAAATATTTTACAAAAATAATATTATAAATTCATTCAATTAAATATATAAGTAAATTATTGAGTTGTATGAATAATATAGATAAAATATTTAGAAAAAAAAAATTAGTTTGATTCTTGTAAACATCAAACTTAAAGAATTAGATTAGTTGTGATTAGTGGGAACTGTAAAATTTAACTCAAAAAATTGAATAACTTAACTTTTAAATCTTTTTTAAATTAGTCTATTAATCTATTTCAGAGTTTGGTTTGTTAGAGGTTGTCCATAAAGTGAGTATGCTTTTTTTTGTCAACCACCCCACCCTCCCTCTTTTTGCAATACACTTTTTTGAGTATCCTCCACCTCCCTAAAAATACCTAAGATAGCTCAGTTGGTTAGAGCGTCGAACAAAAAGTTTAAACCCGGACAGTTGTAAGATACGAGTTCAAATCCTGCCACTGCCAACTCAGCGCTTGAGTAGTACTTCGGTACGCAAAAATGTTGGTCAATAAAGGACACTACTTTGGATTAGTCTTAATGACTATTTGTGGCTGTTCCTATGCTATACCAACAATATCTTTGGATATAAGAACATTGTATAGAAAAATATAGCATGAAAATTCAAATAAGAAAAATTTAAAAAAAAAAAAGTTTTTTACCTAGTTATCTAATAATTTATGATATTTTTTTTAATTTAGTGTCTCCTTTCTTTTATAATTGACCCACTGCCCTTCGATCTCATATATGTCATTTGCAGACCCCCTCCATTCCTCTGAGTGTACGTACTTTATGGCTGATCCCTTATTGTCAACATTTTAGTCGCCTTGAAAAAGCCTGTACAATTTCTAAAATTATTAATAGTTAATTGTTAATGAGTAATTAATTATTTAGTATTAATTACTAAACTTGGTCTAGTTTAATGTTAATACATTAAATGAAAAAAATTAAATACATCTAAAAACAATTTTTTAGTAAACTTTTTTTACTAATTTTAATTGTCAGTCCTGTGTTCTCTTTTACGTGAAACTCATTATTTTTTACACAAAACTCTACATATATCACTCTAAATCATTGTTTTTTACACAAAGCTCTACATATATCACTCTAAATAATTGTTTTTTACACAAAGCTCTACATATATCACTCTAAATTATTGTTTTTTACACAAAGCTCTGCATATATCACTCCAAATCATTGTTTTTTTTACACAAAACTCTACATATATCACTCTACATCATTTACATAAAACTTTATATTCTTTTACTAATTTCTTATTTATTTTTTGTTGGTGTTTGAAATAAAATAAATGTAAAAATTTTTGAACTGTGTTTTGAGTTTTTAATTTTTTAACAAGTGTTGCTTTAAAAAATGCTTTAAAAAAATTAAAGTTATAATAGAAACTATATAAAAAGTCATTTAAATATAAATTGAAAACTTTTTGATGATAAGAATTTGCAAATTAATATATTTTTTCAGCAATTCAGCAAAATAGTTTTATATAATTTGTTGTTTCAAAATAAAACACACATCATTTTATAAACATCCATTTACATATTTTTAGCCAATTGCTATGCAGTAACTCTCAATTGACATCATCTCTTATGGAAGCATTTAGTTGCATTAACTTAAAGACAAATCTTCTTGAACAAGTGAGTCATTTATTTAACCGTACAGACTGTATACAGTTTTCAGCAAAAAAAAAGAATTTTAAAAACTTCTGGAAAACGATTAGTTTAATATGATCTGAGATTATTAAATTAATTTTAAGTTTAATTTTGTAAAGTTTGAATTTTATAATAACTGTTTTTAAGTTTAAGAATCCAAGACCGTTTTTGACAATGTCAATCCATATTTGGGTGCTGCCAAAATTAAAAATTGAGTAACTTTTTTTTTTTAATATATTTATGGCAAATATTGTTGTTTTTTTTTGCGTAAAAACGCCTATATTGGGTAATATTTCTACTAAATTTCTCCAGGGCAGAGGGGTACCGCTGCCCTTTTTTTTTCTTCGAGAATAGTCCCTGGTTCTATATACTCATATATTTTATATGAGTATATAGATGTTTTACTAATAGTATTAGTTTATCAGTCCAAAATGAGTAAACAATTGAATGATTGGAAAAAAGTTTTGGAAATTTTCATTTAAAATCCAATCTACTCACATTCAAAAATTTCAAAATTGTCAAAAGTCACTAAATCTTTAGCAGGAGACATATTTAGGTGATATAAGACGACTCAAGCTATTGAAAGAAAAAGAGGCAATGGAAAGATAAAAGGTTTTGTTGACTCAAATAAAATGAATTCTATCATCTGGTCAGTTACAAGAAACCCGTTCCAATCCTAAAGAGATTTCACTAAAAAGTTCGAATGCAGTTGTTCCTTGTCATAAAAGCACTCAAAAGCAAGGGTTTAAGGGCTTATGCTCCAAAGAAAAAACTTCGAAGCGGTAAACTAATGGGAAATAAAAGCAGTTTGTTGTGCAAGGAAAATAGGAAAGCTTGTCAAACTTTTTAACTTAGAATATTTGTTGATTAATGAGGGTGACAAAATGTACTGCAAAAAAGATTTCTCACAGTTGCCTAGTAATCAATATTATTATCATTCAAAATGTGTCTATGTCAGCAACAAATTTTAGTATATTTAAAAGCTTGCTCCAAAGTTTCTCCTGTGGCAAGCAATTTACTCATGTGGCCATAAGAGTGCTCCATTCATCACTCAAAAGACTTTGACTTTCGATTTGTACATCACTAAATGGATTCAAAAATGCTTTAGTTATTAACAAACCAAGACAGTTATCTCTTGGACAGATTTGGCAACGATCTCTTAGTCAAAGAAAACAATAAAGTGGTACAACCAATATGACATCAAAGTTGTTCCAAAAGATGCAAATCTTCTTAACTGTCCTGTATAGTGTGTTATCAAGTTACTGGGCAATTGTAAAAAGAATTTTGTTGAAAAGCAACAAATCAGCAAAAGATGACAAAAAATTCAAGCAAAAATGAATAGCAAAAAAGGTCACTGAAAACAAGATCCAGGCAAAGATAACATCTACTCTTAAAAAAATTTAATTGTTTTCTAAGCTTCCTCTAAAATCTGTACAAATTGATTCAAAACTTTAAATGATACAATAAATTTCATTAGGGAAGAATAGAGCACCATGAAAAATTGTAATTGTGGAGGCATCTTGTGACAACCACTTTATGTTGTCACAAGATGCCTCCAGAGTTGTGACAACCACTTTCTTATAGTGAAATAGTTTCTACTAGAGCTATGTTTTGACAAAATTATATCGATTGATATCATTAGGCCTGCAAGGGGTCAAATTTTGTGTTTTTTTTTTATGACAAGGTAATTTATTAGTTTTTAAAGTTGTTAAGTTTTAGGATATGTTATTCAATGTGTCTATGAGTAAGTAACATTATTTTGTAAACTGCAATCCATAGGCTCTTTACTTCATTAAACAAAACTATTGAAAAAAAATTGTTTTTTATTAGCAAGAATGGGGTAACTTTATACAGTATTTGTGGGGGACCCTAAAACTGTATAATAGGTTCTAAAATTGTAGAATACTCCATTGTGTCATAAACAGTTCTAAAAATCATTTCTTTGAATATTTACATTCAATTTTTAAAAAATTTGTGTAATTATAATACTTAGAAATCTGATTTTGATACAAAGCCATTGTTTATTGACGCCTTAAAATGACATTTAAAATGATATATTATCTAAATTTCTGAAATGTGATTTGGACCATAGGATGCATTATCTAGGTTATAATTATTAATTTGTTTGTCTTTCAGGTAAAAACCTTTTTTTACCTTTAATTTTGTTATTTTTTCTCTTCTTTTCTTTAAGTTTTAATTTTTTTTTACTTTTTTAATGATACTCATAGTGTGTATCAAGACTCCCTATTGGTTGGGTACTTTAATACAAATTTCTAATTTTACCATAGTCTCACAAATTTAACCTGTTATATTTTGGTAATTAATGAATTTATTTTTGTAGATATAAACTTATTCTACAAATTAAGCCAATTGCCTTTAAAAAAAAAGCATTAAAAAAGTTGTTACAAAGCAAAAACCAAAAGTGTATCATAGTACCCCACTCACCCCTATAAAAAAAGTTGGAATTCTTTAAGTATTCTTGAGTTATTGTTTAGTATAGTAAGTAAAGTAATTTCCAGCTAAAAATTACTGAGCCCAACCAATATTTTCCCCAACATTCTGCCTGGAAGTCTGACTTACAGTCAGTCTACCAAGCAGAATGTTGTCACAGGTTATAGCCTGCCATTTCTGCGGATGCTTGTTTATGTATATATATATATATATATATATATATATATATATATATATATATATATATATATATATATATATATATATATATATATATACATACACACACACACTTGGAATAAATAAATTACATTTTTTTTCAGGTTCGTGATTCAGCTATAAAAATTTTAGATTCTGCTGACATCAGCAATATTGCAGGAATTGTCAAATTTTTGCAGCAGTCTCTAAATGATAAAAGTGTTCATCAAGTAAGTAAAATTTTCACTATTAGCCAAACTGATTATTGTCTTGGTAGATAGTCAAAATGCAATTTTTTCTGCTTCTCTAATCTCTTATATAAATATCCAATAATTATCTTTTTAATTAGTTCTTGTTAATAACATGATAAAATTTCAAAAGTAATTTTTTATTTTACTCTACATACAGTTTATTCAGGATGAAATAAATGCAGTTTGGATGAGTTTGAAAATTTAATATTTATACATAACTTTTTTGAGTTTAAATTTTTATTTTTTGTATTTGTTTAAAATTTCTTTAACCACACTTAGATGATAATCAGCTTATAGTGATTAGTCCAAAATTATACAAGGGACCTTCAGCCCTTGAAATTAGGGTCAGCATTTAGTAATGCTGATCTAACTGCTGACCTAGAAGTGTTTGAGGTCTGCAAAAAATCGCAGACTTTTTATGTTTCATGGTAAAATATTGGTATCAAATTTTTTTTACCAATCTATATATATATATATATATATATATATATATATATATATATATATATAATATATATATATATATATATATATATATATATATATATATATATATATATATATATATACACATATATATATATACATATATATATATATATATATATATATATATATATATATATATACATATATATATATATATATATATATATATATATATATATATATATATATATATATATATATATATATATATACATATATATATATACATATATATATATATATATATATATATATATATATATATATATATATATATATATATATATACATATATATATATACATATATATATATATATATATATATATATATATATATATATATATATATACATATATATATATAATATATATATATATATATATATATATATATACATATATATATATATACATATATATATATATATATATATATATATATACATATATATATATATATATATATATATATACATATATATATATATACATATATATATATATATATATATATATATATATATATATATATATATATATATATATATATATATATATATATATATATATATATATATATATATATATATATATATATATATATATATATATATATATATATATATATATATATATCGGTGCTCAATGCGGCACACATGTAGACCACATAATTTGTGCTATATATCACTATGTGATATATAGCACAATTCTTGAAGACAAGATATAAGTGGAATAAAATGTGAAATTATGATTTAGTTTATGATTGATTTGTCTGATAATTAGTTTTTGCACTCACAAGAACGCATGATGTAGCTCATATAATTATGCCACTTAATGTGGTATGATCTTTAATTAAATATAAAATTCATGGTCTTGCTACATTTCAAATTTTAACCGCATTTTAAATTATAAAAATAAAAAATAGCAGAGTCTATAAAAATATGATAAAACTATAAAGGAATGCAAAATTTATAATAACTTTAAGTTTTTTAACTAATTTGTGGTTATGAAAAAAAGTAACAGTATGGTATTCAGTAAATTAAAATACTATTCCGCCTAATCATTGTTATATAGAGGGATTTATTAAAAGGTAGCGGGATGATTTATACTTTATTAAAAGGTGATGGGATGGCATCCTGCCTCACTTCAAGCACTTTATATATAAATATATATATATATATATATATATATATATATATATATATATATATATATATATATATATATATATATATATATATATATATATATATATGTATATATATATTAGGGTGTTACCGGGTCCCTAATATTATAAAAAAAGTTTTTTAAAAGTATGTCATGTTGGGTCTCAAAATTATATTAAAATTTTAAAAATAATAATCCTTTTATCAAAAAATTATTATTTTAGAGTTTGTTGCAGAAAAAAGACCTTTTATAACTAAAAATAAAAGAAGTATATTTTTTAGATAATAAATCCCTAAAAAATCTTAAATAATGTTTTTATAAAATGATCGTTATTTTGAAATAGGGACGTGTGTCTATAACACTTATAGCATTAAAACCACACTAAATTAGTTGATTAAACTCCACACTTTATTCGTACTTGTAAGTTTAATACTCTTAACTCCTATGTCATCCTATAATGGATAGTAATACATATATAGTTAATGTGTATCTGTCATATAATGTCCACATTAAAATTTCTTGTCAAGTAGTTTATTCCTTTTTTATTTAATTCTGTTTATTTTTAAAATAGGTTAAGTTTATTTCATGCAGTTATAATTTTTACAATTACATAATTATAATAAATTAATTTAATGAAACAAACTTACAAACTAATTAAAAAATTAAAAACAAACAAGTTTTTAATTTTTTTTCTCTTTTAGTTTCATTATTATTTGTCAATTTTTGCTGAATCTGTCTTTGTTTTTTATTTTTCGTATTGCATATTTTTTGCTGCGTTCTGCAGCAAAAAATATACAATACGAAAATACAAATTTGTTTTTAGAGTTTTAATGATTCAATTTTGTAATAATTTTTATTGAAAATTGAATTTATTTTATATAATGTAGATATTGCTATTAGCAATATCTACGTTATATAAAATATATATTTGACATTTAAGAGATGTTTTTAAAGAAAGAGGAGGGGGGGGGGGTGTTTATAAAAAGACAAATCAGAAAATTTATAAAAGTTTATAAAAATATTTAAAACACTCATTTTTAGATTGTTGCTAAGATACGTGAAAAAGTTGACTTTAACTCATCAAGCTTAAGATATACTCCAGCTCATAGAACAAAAGAAGAAAACAAGTAAGTTTTAAAATTGTCAAAGATAGGGAAGAGGCTACTATTTATGGTAAGGATATCAAAACAAATCATGAAGAGATCGAATTTAAGGAAATGCTTCAGTTCTAATTGCAATTTTTTATATAATAGTTATGAGTTTATAATTCAGTAATATTAAGTATTATTTTGTAAGTATATATATTGATATATATATATATATATATATTGATATATATGTATATATATATATATACTTACAAAATAATAATTGATTGATAATTGATATATATATATATTGATATATATGTATATATATATATATATATATATATATTATATATATATATATATATATATATATATATATATATATATATATAAATATATATATATATATATATATATATATATATTATATATATATATATATATATGTATACACACACTGATATATATATATATATATATATATATATATATATATATATATATATATATATATATATATATATATACATATATATATATATATATATATATACATATATACATATATACATATATACATATATATATATATATATATATATATATATATATATATATATATATATATATATATATATATTATATATAATATATATATATATATATATATATATATATATATATATATATATATATATATTATATTGATTTATACTATATATCATTTATCAAGCATATTGAAAGCTATTATTCAAAAGTACTTCAACAATACTTGAAAACCTTTTTTAATGTAAAAAATTCAAAAAAGTAACAAAAAGTGACATAAATGTAGTAAAACATAAAGTTAATAAAAATAAAATATAATTTAGTTTATGAATGTAATCCAAATTTTAAATAAGGCTGCTCATAAAACTGTGTTGAAAAGCATGTATAAATATTGACATACATAAATATATGTACACATATTCCAAGTTAGGTTGTCTAAATAGCTTATTTATTTTCATATATATAAATTACAATATCATGATTATATAAGATATATAAATACATTAAGACAAGTAATTAGAAAATGTATATATACGGCGTCAACCGTAATTGGGCGTCAAATTAGGTGCCACCCAAATTAAAGTTTGAGGACCTTTTTTTTTTTTAATGTTTTTTTAAATGTTTTTACGGCAATTATTGTTTTTTTTTTTTTTTGCGAAAAAAAACGCAGATTTTTTGCTAAAGTTCGTCAAAATGTGGGGGTATCACCATCCAAATTTTTTTCCTAGAATAGGCCCTATATATATATGTATATATATATATATATAGATATATGTATATATATATATATATATATATATATATATATATATATTATATATATATATATATATATATATATATATATATATATATATATATATATATATATATATATATATATATATATATATATATATATATATATATATATATATATATATATATATATATATATATATATATATATATATATATATATATATATATATATATATATATATATATATATATATATATATATAAGGCTGATGCAAAATTACTGTAAAAAATTTTTTTCTTCAAATGGTTGTGGTAGACCCCCTCATTTGTTATAAAAATACTCTGTGTGAAATTGTAGATTAAAATAATAATATTCAAGGAGTGTGCCAGATAATAATTGTAGAATTTCAAAAATTTGAATAAAATCATGTTTAGGTAAAAATTTGAGTAAAATCAATTTGCTGATTTTCCTTTACATCTGGGAGGTACAGCAGCGTAACTTTTTTACTTTTTTTAAGTGGAAATTCACTAGTGGGATTAAAAAAATCATTTTCCTGTTTTCTATTTACTGAAGCACAAAGTATAAAACAATGGAAATTTTCAAAAGATATAATATAATGCTTAATTAAACTTATACTTTTGGGTCTTCGTGCCAAATATAAAATACTTGTCTTAGATTCATTCTGAAGCTTCCTCCAATAATTTGATACAACTTGTAATAGATATTGCTTCTATTAGCTCATCATTGACGAATAATTTGTTGTAATCTTTAATCAACCTCACCCCTCTTTCAGCAATATCATTAACAACTTTCATATGTTTTACTACATTTCAGTTAACTCTCATCATTCTTTCTTTTTTTGCTTAAAAAAGCTGAAGACAATCCAAGTATATTAAGAAAAGAATTTGTGTTAGTTGTTACAAAATCTTCAAGCTGCTTTCAATCAATGTGTTTCAATAAAAAATCTTACAATCGAGGTCATTTACAAGTAGTTAAAAACTAATCTTAAGTAAATACCGTGAAATAGTATTAATAATACAAATAATTATTATAATTATAATGATGATAAATTAACAGTTATATGAATAATAAGAAAATTATATAATAATAAACCAATATCAATTTTAAAACAACAATTGAATATTATGCACAGACAAGTTACAAACAGTTATGTACTGACAAAATGTAAAAACCTACCATGTAACTAAAACAATTACTGCAAAAAAGTAACAATGATTTAATAAATATAATAATCTTATAACCATTAATAAAAACAATAAAAGTAATATAAACATTTCATTAAAAAATAACAATTGATAAATAAAAAATTCCAATAACACTCACAAGTAAAAATGTGTCACACTCACATACAAACATTGAGTCACGAAAAGTATTTTTATAATAAATAAAAATATTCAAATAAAAAAGGAAAGTATATCATAATACCCAGCAAACACATATCGTCCCTCAAAATTTTTATATTTTATTTAAATTCTTTTTAATTTCTTTCCATTTTCAAATGTTTTTTTCCTTTTAACTTTGGTTTTTGTCTTTCTTTTTTCTTTTCACATTTTTTTTTTTTTTTTTTTTTTTTGTTTGTTAATTTGTTTGACTTGGTTTTTATTTTTTTGTTTATGTTTTTTGGTTTTTTTATTTCATTCTTTTTCTTTTCTTCACTCTCTTTATTTTTATTTTATTTATTTTTATTTTTCTTATTTTATTTATCTTTCTTTTTTTATTTTTATAATTTTTTTTTGAGTCAATAGTTGTGATATCTATTTTTGTCTTCTTTAGAGGATCTGTTTCCGAAGGTTTTATAATAGCATCCTTCATTTTTCTTTTGGTGTCAAAGCTTACTTTATTATCAAAGAAAGCCAATGCAATCAACTCTTTAGAGAGATACCACAAATTTGTACCTCAAAAGACAAAGGTTGGTTGTCCAGTTTTTTTGTGAAAAATGAGTTATCTATGAGACCTTTTAGTTTTTTCAGTATCTACACAGAGATATAAAGTCTGTTGTCCTTTGACAATGTGAAACAAAGTTAGGTCAATATAAAAGGTTGATGCCCCCCTCACCTTGCGGGATTGTGCACCCTCTAGTTACGCCACTGATACAATATAATTAAGGTAATCCAGTTTCTCTAATCACGGACTAATAAATTAGCAAATTGATGATATGGTTATACATATGAATATGTAGAAGTTTAATAAACAATATAAAAGTTAATAAAGACTGATTATTTTACTATTTCCTCTCTCCTGAACAATTTCTAAAATGTAACAACCGACCTTTGACTTCTGAGGTACAGAAATGCTCCTTGAATTAGCCTAGTGCAACATATGCTAATTATTCATTTGTATTTTTGTAGCTGACAAGAATTTTGAGAAGACAGAGGTCCTTTTGTGGAGCCCTTACTGTGCAGGGAGCCAAGAACCAATGCTTGATATACATTGTTACAGAAAACAGACAAATTTCTTTTAGTTTTTTTTCTTCCATAGCTGTTGTTTTAAACTGACTTTTGAACATTCAGATTTTAATGGAATAAATGTCTTTCGCCATCCAACATGCTCTATGATAAGCCTCCAACTCAATTTCAAGGGTATGATGTCGACAAGGACATCATAACAAATCTTTTTCCATATCTTGTTCAAATAAGAGACAAGCTCCGTTTTTGCAACCAGTGTTTAATGAAGTTGTGTCAAAGCACATACCTTTTACATTAACTGTCAGATTCCATTAAATGATCAACTGATGTACTGCACTTGCAGCCTCCTTTCCTGTACCATGATCTAATATTGGCACCCCAAGCAACTGATCATCTCCACTGCCAGATAATAGGACTGGCAACCAATCTACAAACTCATTCCCAACAATGTCTTCAAATAGTTTGCCATCATAATGAACAAACAATGGTTTGTCAGTTTTTAAATTTTTACTTAAATTCTTCTACCAAATTTGCAAATGTTGGAATCATAATTAAAGAGACTGATTGGTCACTAATCTTACCAACATTCAATGAGGAAAGCAAGTTTTCATCCATAATCTTTATTTTTTTTTCTTAAAGTGCCTCATTTTGATTTTGATTACTGTTCAAGATATGTTTCTTCTGTAGATGCAGATGAATTACCACAGGAGATGCTACTGCTTGCAAGAATTACTGTTTCATCTAATGAATAGGATTCATGTGATCTTTTCAAATACATTTTTTGCTGTTTTTTTGCTTTTTTGATATGGCGTTTTTCTTCATTCTTATCAACTCCAATCATTTTTCCCTTTCGACCTTCCTTTTGTAACTTTATAAAATCTCTATCTTCCTTAATAGTTATTCAACTCATTTGCTTTTACATGCGCTATATCAAAGAGTGTATCCAGTTTTTCTTTCCATTTATTATTTTTTACTAAGGAGAACTTTGATTTTTTTCCTAAGCTTTTCTTCAACAGTTTCCATATATATATATATGTATATATATATATATATATATATATATATATATATATATATATATATATATATAATATATATATATATATATATATATATATATATATAAAATATATATATATATATATATATATATATATATATTATAGTGCTTCCAATACCGATACCATTTTTCAATACCGGTATTTCGGTACTGAATAATTTCAATACCGGTAATACCGGTATTATATCGGTATGAAACTTTTTTTAAATTTATCATAATATGAATAAAATCTCAAGTTAATAGTAAAAATTTCATTGATTCAATATGCTTATTTATTTTATATCAAAATAACTAACTTTTTCATTTTTCGCTTTTTTCTCCTTTGTAAAATGAGCCCGTAAAAAACATAGGACGTTTAGAAAATCATTCTCAATAGATGATCAAATTTTGTGATAATGTTGCCACTGGCTGAGAATCAGCAGGCGACGAACCAACAACTCTCGCTAATCCAAAATTCCAACATAAAGGGTGTTCAATCTAGAAAAACTGAGAACAACGAGTTGTCGCGTTAATTTTGTAAGAAAATTCAATTAAACAACTTATTATTTTCTCCATTCCAAACTCTTTAGCGAGCCTGATTTTATACTCTTATTACAAGATGAACAAACCCGGTGGGAAATGAGCTAGCGAATATCTAGCTAGTCGCTACCTATGGATAAAAGACGCTTTAAGAAGTAATATAGTTAGTAATACGTGTTTTACACGTTTTAAACACGTTTTTTTGTCATTTAGCTATCTTTATCCCACCAGGAGCGTTGTTTATCGCGACTTAAAGTTTTAAATATAGGGGAAAGCGGGGCAACATGGCGAATGTTTTGAAAGGCCTGAGTTATTGCAAAACTATCAGTCGTGAAGCAATAATACTTTCTCAGTATGTTTATGTTATTAGAATGATTCATTGCCTGCATGAATTTTCACTTTGCAAATCTAACAATTTGAAATAAATAATAAAATAAAAAGTTCATAAATTTATCATCTCGTCACGTGACCGGGGCAAGATGACTTATTATGCAATTTTTACCTCCAATTTTATAAAATTTCAAAACTACCAATAAATTTAACTAAAGTAACAAAAAGTATATACAAATTGCAAAGAACTACTTCAAAGAAGTTAAACTTGAAGGACACCATCCATTATGAGAAATCGAAAGTGAGGAATTTTTTTTTAAGCGCAAAAAGTAAACTTATGTGTAAAAATTGCGTTAATAAAATTTCAAAAAACCAATTGGTGTTTTAAAATATAAGACGCAAATACAGTTTTGTTTTCATCAAATTTTAAGATTTTTTGTTGAGTTGTTATATGAAAACCCTTGCCCCATTCGCCATGTTGCCTCGCTTTCCCCTATCATTTAATTTCGTACTTTGCGTAAATAAATCTTTCCCATCTGCTATACCTCAAGCCCTCTACATATATTTATATATATATATATATATATATATATATATATATATATTGAGCCAAACCAATACCGGTATTTCGGGTTTTGAAAAAGTCCGGTACTACCGGTATACCGGTATCGGTACTACCGGTATTGGAAGCACTAATATATTATATATATATATATATATATATATATATATATATATATATATATATATATATATATATATATATATATATATATATACACATCAGGAAACTAAAAATTAGATAAGTGTTTTTACTAATTTATTATTGCTATGTTCTTTAAGAACATTGAGCACTCTATTTGTAGAATACACTTACATAATTTATATATATATATATATATATATATATATATATATATATATATATATATATATATATATTATATCATAGTCATAGTATTTAACTAGTCTGGAAATGCGGGCCGTTGTCTATGGATTTCGTAAAATAACTTGAACTTTATGGGGTGACCGGACTGAGAGCGCATCAAATAGGGTAGGGTGGGGTAATCTGAGCCTATTTTTACCTATTTTTGACTTTGAGTTAAAAAAAAGCAATGTTTAGCTATCAGCTTTATGACAAAAGATGCCTTAAAATTATGATTTTTTAATTTTTTAAAATAATTTTTTATTTTTATTTTTTATTTGCATTTACTCCCAACAAGGCTGCAAGCAACCACTATTAAGTTGGGAGTTACTAGGAAAAAAAGAACAGAGTTATAGAGCAAGGAAACGGTTGACAGAAGACTTGAAAAGTTGAAGGTTGTATGAGTCAGGAAAACATGAAGATGGGAGAGAGTTCCAAAGGATTGAAGTGCGGGGAAAAAAACTAGATAAATAAAAGTTTTTAGAGCATGCAGGGACAGATACAGTAAACGAATGAGACTTAGCTGAAAGACGAGTAAAACGAGAATGAATTTTAGTTGATGGAACTAGAGATGATAACTCCTTTGAGCAGTGACCATGATAGTATTTGTAGAAAAGAAAAAGAGATGCAACCTTATGACGATGGAAAAGAGGTTCAAGCTTAGCAGATAGTCCAGGTCCAACAACATTTACAATGTGTTTTTGGACCTTGTCAAGAAGAGAAAGTGAATTGTTAGAAGAACCAGCCCAAATATGACAACAGTATTCCATGCAGGGGCGAATAAGAGATTTGTAGAGGTAGAGAATGGAATCAGAAGTAAGGAAATGGCGAGCATGATAAAGAGAAGCAACCTTAGCAGAAGTTAATTTAGCAATCGATTGTATATATGGTTTCCATGAAAGGTCAGTAGTAAGCGATAATCCTAGAAGACGTAAAGAGGAGGACTCAGTAAGAGGATTGCCATTCATTAATATAGGAATGTTGACCATATTACGGTAGTTGTTTGCAGTAAGCAACTGGGTTTTGTTAGAGTTGAAATTCACAAGCCACTGTGAACCCCAATCTATTACTGAAGTGAGATCGGATTCAAGATCAGCTGCTTGTTCTAGGCGATCAAAAAGAGAAGACTTTTTGTCAAGACAGGAGTATAAAGTTGAGTCATTAGCAAAAAGAGCTACTTTACATGAAAGGTTGTCAGGAAGATCGTTTATGTAGATAAGAAACAAAACAGGACCCATGATGGAACCTTGGGGAACCCCAGAAGTTACTGGAAATAAAGAAGAGTGTTGGCCTTCAAGGATGACTTTAATAAACCAGTTAGAAAGAAATGATTTGATAATCTCAAAAACTTTCCCAGAAACACCATATGAAGCAAGCTTATGGAGAAGACCAGCATGCCAAACTTTGTCGAAAGCTTTAGATATGTCAATAGCCTTAGCCTCACCGCCTCCATCTAATGCATGATAAAATCTTTCAGTTACAGCAGTTAGCAATTATTACTTAAAATATATAGTACTTAAAATATTATCAATAGGTCTGGGGAGCCTTTATTTGAAGATGTCTATATTGACACACATGATGTGAAGATGCCTATACAGACCCACATGATTTGAAGATGTCTATATAGACCCACGGAACTGCTAACATTTTATATAGACCCACATTACCCCACATAGTGGGGTAATGTGGGTCTACATAAAATGTTTGCAGTTCCGGTTTAAAATACTGCTACTTATGAAAAATCTGACATACATTCTATATGTCAGTACCTTTATTATAGTATATATACAAGGTTTTAATTAAAAAGTAGTCTTAAGATATTTTTATTTAAAAAGAAAGTGCATATATACACAGCACAACAATAAAAATTAAAAACTCAGAGAAATAAAAATAAAAAAATGGTGATTAAAAACAGAAATAATGTTTTAATAATGTGTTTTTTAAAAAATAACTATTTTTTTGATCACTGCACTTTTCTGGTCACATTCGTGCAATTTTGGGCACTTCTTAGATCTTTTTGGGTATTTCTTTACTACTTCAGTAGAGGTAATAGTTTTTTTTGTACATTTTTTTTTTTAACTTGGTTTTTTCCTCTTTAACTTTTTGTTCCTCAAGTAACCGTCATTTGACTTTCTCATTCGTAAGGAGTTCTCCACATTTTGTTTAAATTCTCTTCCTTTTTTGTTTTTGTTCTATTATTGCTGCTGTTTCTGCAGAAACATTAGGAAATATGATTGACCTTAAAGTTTCTTGCATAGCTGATTTTGGTGTTTGTAATCTTGGAGATTTAGGACAATAATGTTCAGGTGATTGATTGAGAAAGTCAATACCTGTTATTCTTCTTTCCATCTTTTCTTTACTTAATGGTGAGATACCTGTACCGCGAAATCCTGCTATAGAATTTGCTGGAGAGAGTATCTGACACAGTTGTTTCAATAATCCTGTAAAAGCTGCCTTAACAATATTTTTGCGTTGTGTTTCTCTTAAAAACCGCTTTAAAATTTTTCTCCAGTCATTCTTTAATGGTCCAAAGACAGCCACATCTAATGGCTGTAATGCGCCTGAGCAATACGGTGGAAGACAAACAATTTGGATATGGTTGTCTTTAAAATTATTTAATTCAAGTAAAATACCAGTTTTCAAATAGAAAGTCTTGCATCCATCCAATTGTTGTTGCCTCAAAAGCACATCCTGGTGGTCCATTTTCTATCCATTTAGAATACAGATAGCCTTCTCCCTTAAAAACAACAAATGGTGGAAGATATCTTCAATCTGCAGACACACAGAACAGCACAGAATAGATAGCTTTACCAGAAGAAGCAGCCAGTTATAAGCATCTTTGCTTTTTGGATGTACAAATACTCTCTTTGTTAAGTGATTTGTGGAGAGTTGTTTATACTACTTGGTACAATGTTATTATTATGGATTACATCATATAAAATAATAAAAAAATTATCTACAACTTCACGTGTTAAACTTTTAGCTCTTGAAAATTTCAGATTTACGTAATCGAAGTTTATCAACATGACGCTACTTAAAAGAAATTATCCAATCTTTCCCAGGAATTCCATTTTTAAAAGGAGTTTTCATCCTCATGGCTGTGCAAAATTGAGCAATTAAATTACAAATGTCAAGAGAATCTAATAGAAGACCATATCTTTGACAATACTGAGCTGCAGCTACAATCATAGTTTCATCATTATCACTCAGCACACTTTTTCGACATTCACGTTTGTTTGCTTTAGAATCTTGTTGTTTTATTCTTTGTCTCAATGTTTCTTTAGGAACAGAACATTCTTTAGCAGCATGATAAGTAGTCTTTTTTTCTTCACATACTTACATAATTGCTCTTTCCGAACTATCAGCATTGTACTTGGGTTTTATTTTTTTATTGTAACATCTTGGCATTTTTTAAATACTTTCTAAACAAATATTTATGAAAAATCTGTTAAATTTTTAAAGAAATAAATTAGCATTAATCATTACATATCAAAAAAAATAATATTTTAACACCAAATAGGTCTTATATAATATTTTATTTGACCTAGGTGAATATATTGTTTCATACAAATAAATACATTTTATTTGTATGAAACGATATATTCAAATACAAAACGTTTCTTAATATAAATTTCAAAGATATAAACTTCAAACATAAATGTTTAATAGCTCTAAAGAATTATTAACACGAAAATAGTTAGGTCTGATGAAACTAATAGGTTTATAATGTTACTAACAACAATTTCGATAATATAATTACATTTTATAATATTTTACACACATAGACCCACTATATATATTATATTTCAAATTTTCAACAAACCATGTGCGTTAGTGTCTTAAAGATATACTATCCTTAAATTATAGTAATTTAACTTTCAAAATAAACTATTATGCTTGCTATTTTTGTTACATTTAAAAAAAAATACTTTTAATCAGCTTGTTAAAATTTTGTTTGGGAATTTAGTTTCTACAAAGTGAATAAAATTAACATATAAAAAGTAATTACTTTTTGTTTATTCATTTTTTTTTTGTATTAGACTTGTATTAAATATAAGTTTTGTATTAAACTCTATTAAGTATAAATTTTTCTGATGATTCTTTTTAAATAGTGAAAAACAACATATGGACGGCATCTTTAATGCTATTAAAACTGGAATTTTGTTTCAAAAGATAATTGCTGATGAATGGGTTAAGGTAATTTCTGACAACTTTTTAATTAACGGTAAAAAGAATTATAAAAATTATATTATATAATTACATTATTTGAATCATGTATTTATTAACTATTTACATTAAATATGTTAGGTTAATTAGATGTTATTAATAGTTAATAAATAATAGTTATTAGTTATTTTGTTACTTGCAGGTTCTGGAATCAATATCAAACAGCAAAGAGCAGAAGGTTAAATATTTTTTCTAAACTTAATTTTGAGGCAAATAAGGGAATTGTAATATATTTGAATTTCATTGGTAATACAAGATGTATTTTAGATGAATTTTGTAGTTGAATCTTTTTTTTTTATTTAAGGTTTTAGATGTTTTTGTATTATTGGTGCTTGTTAGAAACAAAACAAAGAGTAAAGTCATTGAAACACTTATGCGTGCAAAGATTAAAAAAAAAATTTTCACTGAGTGCACTATTGGGCTTGCATTTAAAGAATATTATAATGTAATATATTTTTAAATAATATATTTATATTTTTATATAGTATTAATTCTCTTTTTAATTGTTAGTTTAATTTTTGATAGATGTTATTAAATGTTTTTTAAAAATATTGTTACTATTTGGAGCAATTATTTGAATTTAGCAATTTTTTAATAGACAATTATAAGATTTGGTCATTATGCTGGTTTTTCTTTTTAAAAAGCTTAGCATTGGTCTTTCTTTTAAAAAGCATATCATTATGACTTAAATTTGGTTGGATAAACTTGTTAATGACATGGTGTAGTCAATTTTTAATAATTGTTCTTTTTTTTTAAATGCTGTTCATTAATTTTTATAACATTTTCAATACTGCTCATTATGCTTTCATAATATTTTCAATAATGTTCATTACATTTTTGTAATATTTCTAATACTGTTTCTTATATTTTTTTATAAAGTTTTTAATAATGTTCATTAACTTTTTTATAAAGTTTTCAATACTGTTTATTACATTTTTACATAATTTTCAATAATGTTCATTAAAAACATAAGTGTTTACTTAAAAAAGTTCTGTTGGTTCATTGAAAAATGATATACTTTTATGTTTAGTAAAAATGATATACTTTTATGTTTAGTAAAAATTATATACTTTTATGTTTAGTAAATGACACAGAAAACACCTACATTCAAAAACAGTTGCTTTTAAAAACACATGCATTCAAAAACAGCTACATTCATAAACACATTCAAACTAAATCAAATTGGATACTATTACTATTATTGCTATATACTGCTATTCAATTTAATTTAGATTTAAGGCATTTTTGTTATCTAATTACTTGAAATTAATTAGTGATAAATATCTTATAGATTTTTAGTGAATATCTGCACGAAATCCTGTACTTGGCGGAATCATTTATTAGATCACCTGAAGCTATTGTTTCAAGTTATGGAACCTGTCTGTACACTATGTCTTTTATATGTTTTAATAATGAGTCTAAGCAGGTGAGTTGATATAAATAAAACTGTTTATATATATATATATATATATATATATATATATATATATATATATATATATATATATATATATATATATATATATATATATATATATATATATATATATATATATATATATATATATATATATACATACATACAAAATTTAGAAACAGGGTTAATTGAAAAACATAAAATTGACAGAAAAACAAAATGTCAAATGTCAATATTTAAAAGCGAGGAAAAATGAATGCATCATTTTACTTTTTATTAGGAATTCAAATAAAAAATTTTCCTGTTTTATTATAATTATTTTATATAGAATTAATGAAACCTTCATATGTTTCAGTTTTTATTTAATTTATTTACTATTTAAATGAAAGGTTGTTTTAGGATTTTATTATAAAATTGGTTTTGCTGTTTTTATTTTAATTTATTAAGGATTTAAATAATGCTCACTTTATTGTTGGTTTTTCGTAAATATTATTTAGACGTTAATTAAAGCATTTGTGTTTTTGTTTTTATTTTAATTAGAATTTAAATAAAACCTTTGTTTTTATTTTAATTATTTATTTTGAATTTGAATAAAGCTTTATTTTTTCTGTTTTTATTTTAATTTTTGCGTTTACTATTTAAATAAAATTGTTGCTTTTCCATTGGTTTTTTGTAATATATCTATTTTTTTAGGTAAAAAAAATTTTCTTTTTTTTCTTTTAATTCTTTTATTTAGAATTTTGATTAAAACCTTAGTTTTGTTGTTGAGTTTTTTAAATTACATTGTTCACAATTTGAATAAAAAGTTTTTTTGTTGTTGAGTTTTTTAAATTTTTTTGTTCAGAATTTGAATTTAAAGTTTTTATTTTTATTTTAATTAGTTAATAAGAATCTAAATAGCACGTTTTATTAATATCTATAAATAATTTATTGCGTTTTAAATTATTTTATATAGAATTGAAATAAAACCTTCATTATGCTGCTTTTAATTTATTTGAAATAGAAGTAATAAAATTCTGAGGTCAACAAAATATTGCTGACCTCAGACTCTGTCAGGTCACCATTGCAAATTGAGGACTCTAATTCGAAGGGCTGCATACATATATTTATAGATATGTATATGTAAATTAGGGTTATGACTTTTTAACTTTTTATAAAATAATTAATTTTTTGTGTTATAAATTGTTAAACTTTTGTTCAAAAGATATTTAATTTGGTTTTACTCTAACTAATTTTCAAAAAAGGTCACCCACAATACAAAAGTTTTAATATGGTATATGGCAGTAGCATTATGACTTTCTGAAGCCTAAAATTTTATTGAACCTTATGGAAGTTTCTAGAATTTTCCGGACTGTTTTGGATGTTTTTAGAAATCTCCAAAGTTTTCTAAAACTTTCTGGAGTCTTTTGGAAGTGTATGGAAGTTAGCAAGATTTAGACTATATAAGCTGTCTGATTGAGGAATCAATTATCGCTAAGCTTTTTAAAGTATTTTCTATTTCTTTTTTAAAATACAAGTCATTTATTTCAAATAATTGATTTAAAGAAATTTTTATTTGTTAAAAAATAAAAACTTTTAACTGGAACACAATTTTTTTTAGATTAAGCAATGTTTATAGTTTGTAATACAATGTTGTTGTTCATTTGATTTCGCAGTTTTTCTATTTAAAACATTTTGCAGGGTTTTTTTAACCATAACAGAACGTAAATCACAAATGGATGCTGTTATATTTAATAACATTTTTTAAATCTGATGCTGAAAGATCAAAAGCTTATAGAGCAAGAAACAGAAAGCCTTGAAAAAGAAAGAGAATTTATCAAAGGAGACGAAAACGTCATGCGAAGGTTTGCAACCAATAGATTAAGAATAAAAAAAATTAAGTTCAATACTAATATCAGTTTAAATTTTATGCCTGATAATTCTTATAACTGCAAATTGTCAATGAGAAAGGCATTAAACAAGTATTTAATTATATTATAAACTCGAATCAGTTGATTGTTGCAAGTACCTAACAAACAAAAATCTTAATTGGGATGATCATTGGATAAAAGTTCATAATACTATTAAGTTAGTACCCTACTTATTAAAATGCATTATAAAAATTGGTCATATTCAATTAAACCTACTTCAAATTTATAGATCCTACGCAATCTCACATTCTGTACAGCACCCCTATACTCTCGTCTTGCAGTATTGCAGCAAAAAAAGAGCTACAACTATTCCACAAACAATCGCTCAAAGTTATTGAGATCGATGCCATAAACTCAGGCCAATTCAATATCTGTCACAATATCGAAGAGCTTATTGATAAACAAATATTAAATTATTTAAGAAAATCCTATCTTACCCAACACATGCAATAACTTCAAAACTCAAACCACAGGCAGAAACCCTGACAGATTATTATATAAAACCAATATTGCTAACACTACATTGTATCAAAAAACGTTTGATCAGAAATATTTATGTATAGTTTGAGATGATATCGAAAACCTATTTTTAACCTAAGAGAATAATACTCCAGATATATTATGAAGAAAAAATTGTAAAATTCATTTATATGATATGCAATTTTAATACTTATAAATAAATAAATATTTTTTAATACTATTGCTCTTGCATAATTTTGGTTCATTTATATTAAATAAAATTTTTAGGACAAAACGGGCTCTTCCAAAGTCTCCAAAATATGAAGGGAGCTATTGTAGACAAGTTAGATGCTGAATATGGTCTATTCAATTAGGTGTTGAATATGGTCTAGCAGTTATAAGTTATAGCAGCAAGGTGCTGAATATGGCTTAAAGAAACCATGGATGTTCACTTCACATCAGATGAAATGAAAAGTAAAAGCATTTTATAAAAGAGAAGATAGATCAATAATTTCTCCTGGAATAAAAGATTGTATAAAAATTGATGAAGAAAAAATGCAAAGACGCTATTTAGTTATGAATTTAAAGGAATTGCATGAACTGTATTGTGATGAGAGTACTAGCAAAACATTTAAATTAACTAAGTTTTGTGAACTAAGGCCTAAAAATTCTTACCTGCAAAGACACACCACTTGAATCATGTGGTTGTTTTTATCATAGTAATTTTACTTAGTTGTGTGCTGCTTTGCCAAGCAAAATACATTTTCCATTGTATTGAAATAAACGGTTAGAAAATTGTGTATTGTGTAAGCTACTTATGTCCCAATGTTAGATAATGAAGTGTTTCTTGTGTAGTGATCGTAAATTATTTAAAGTTTTTTTACCTGTAAATGAAGACATAATCATGAAGATACATTAATTGCGTATAGTTAATGGACAAATGTTGATCGTTGCTGTGTACTCAGTCAACATAGAAAATACATAACAGATGTTTTAAACATATCTGCACCTATTTACCAGCGTTTATTGAACACCAGTTTGAGCAATACAGTAGTCAAAAAAAAAATCTCCAACCAGACTAAATTTTGATACGCTTTGACTATTTACAAAACTATGCATCAGGATGGTATTCAGGCTGCTTATTGGTTGCAGTCAACTATTATTTTATTCACGGTTGTAATCTATCATTAACAATTAGAGTCAAAATCAGTTGTAATAATTTCAGATGATAATGATAAATTAAAACGTGCCACTACTACTTACTTAAGTAAAATATTTGACCTCTATTGCATTGATTATATTTAAAAAATTATATTATGGGGTGATGGTCCTTGCACTCAATTCAAAAATATAGATACATGGCCAAGTTTACTGCGTGAAAATCATTTTCAAAGTATAGAGTGGAATTTTTTTCTACCTCTCACGGTAAAGGAGCAGTTGATGGTGTTGGAGAATCATTGAAGCAAATTGTTTAGAATAGTGTAAAATCTTGTAAACTGGTTGTCTTAATGCTAAAGATTTCTTAGCATCAAATAAGTGCAAAGCTTATGTCAGGCTGATTAACACAGATGATATTAATCTAAGGAAGGCCTTTACAGCTAATCAAATAGAAAAAGTGAAAGCCATAAAAAAGTATTACAAAAATGCATTTTTGGCAAGTAAAAAGTAGAAATTTTTGATTTTAAAATGGTCTAATATTTTTAACCTGTTAAAAAAATTTTAAAATTATTATTTTTACTTTTCTCAAAGAACTATTTTTTAAATCTATGTTTGTTATTTTTTTAAATCTATGTTAGGAACACGGGAGCATTATGGACATCAACAATTAAATTAAATTAAAAATTTAATTAAGTTATAAACTATAAATAAATATAGCATCCAGCCTGTGATTGCTTTTTCCAAAAAAAATGAACCCAGTATCCGAAAGCCATAATTGAGAACTTTGATAATGTTGTAAAGTGCTTTTTTAAACATAATTTACATGGTTTTTATTTAATTTACATCATTGATTGTGTCATTTATTATTTGTTATTTTTTAATACTGTATTTTTCCTTATGACCATATGACAACAACAACAAAAATAAAACAAAAATGCTTGTAAAAATTCAAGTAAAAACTATGAAACTCAGCATATAAAAATATCAATGTGTGCTAAATACATGTAGCAATGATTTTTTTTACCATGTCATTTGCTGCATTAAGTCTGACAAAGTTGTTTTGTTCAGAACAACTTTAGCATACTAAATTATATGATAGTCTTTCACATTTCTGGTTTCTGTTTTTGGTTCTTTTTTAATTGCTTAATGAGTGTCAAGTTTTATGATCATCACTCTTGCAGAATCGCTCATATATAGCTATCTGGGGCAGTACATACATTGACTGACTAAATATGGAGAACATGCAAGAGAGTAGTGTACATCGACTTTTTATTTTCTCACAAATTGCCTTCACTGTTTAAATTTCCATGACACGACCATAATTCAAGGCTAGAGTATTGGATTTAGTAATTGTTATTCCTAATGTTTTTTAGTTACAAGTTGTGGTACCCACCAACAGTTTTTTGAAATTTTCCATATTTATTAATACTTTGTGTACTTTAGATGGCGTTTATCCTTTTATTTTAATTGTTTTCCTCTTCTGGCATATTTACCTTTAAACAGAAAAATTCAGTGCTTAATGAAGAGGTAAAAATTACATTGTCAATGATTGGTCAACTGATGGTTTTAAAATTTGCAGTAAATAGAATGCTTATTGGCACACTTTTCTCAATAGCAGCAACAACATCATTGATATTTAATAATGAAACTTTATTATTTGATAAAGTATTATATTTCTGTTTTTGATGTTGTTACAAATATTTGCTACTTTTTACTTCTTTAAACAAAATCTTTCAGACTTTTGGTCTTTGATTTTAGGTTTTATTTCTACTTTTTCTTTTCTTGTTAGCCATTCATTAATTTAAAGTACTTTTACATGAAGGGTATGTTAAACTGTTTCTTGCAGCAGCTTTTACTATATACATGTATTTCTGCAGCAACATGGTTACAGTTTTTACCTATGCCATCGCATATATATATATATATATATATACTATTGTTGAAAAAACATTTTGATAACATTTAACAGTAACAATATTAAAAAAAGGTAAAACAAGACCCCCCCCCCCCCAAAAAAAAAAAAAAAAAAAAAATTTGCTAAAACTGCTAGCATTTTTGCTATTTTGCATGCCCTCTTCTTCAAATATTTGACCCTTTCTATGCTTCCTTATATCTAAATATTTGACCCGTTTTTGTGTTTGCTTCTATCCAAATTGTTGACCCTTTCTATACTTCATTCTATCTAAATAGTTTAACATTTTCTCCTCATCCAGATAAATGAATTTTCCTTTTTTTAGTTATAAAATTTCAAAAGTTAAACAATAACTTATTTAAAAGGTTTTAGGAATTTTTAGGGTAACTATAATTGGGATAGGCTTTATATATATGCAGGAATTATTATGGAAGTGAATAAATATTGTTTTCAGAAAATTGTTGAAGCTTTGGTCACGCATATTACTGGGAACACTCACAGTGCAGAGCTAGAGGTTGCTATGTCCATACTTTGCTATCTAATGTCTGAACATTACGAAAAGATTTGCTCATTTGCAACTACAATCAAGGTAATATGTTCAAAATACATAAATACAAAAAAAAGTATAACAAGGATTATACTGTAATTTACTTTAGTTAAATGCATAACAGAAATTACTAATATTTTTTATTATTTAGGGAATCATTTAAATCTGTTTGTTATAATTTTAGAAAATTGGAGAGTTTATTGAAAATATATCTGTGTCACAAATGAGAAAATTGTTTTCAGTATTAGCAAAATTATCTTATGGATCTGTTAATTGTGATTCAAATGATGATCTTCAAGAAATGATTTTCAGAAATCTATCAAGTTCAATATGGCGTCTTAAAAGAATTGGTATAATTGGAGCTATGATGGTTGTTGCAACTCTTGGTAAAATTGCAAACGATTTCACAAACGAGAAGAGTACACTAAATGAAAGTAGATTACTGGAAAAAAATACATTTAATAATAAAAAGGTTTAGACTTTGTCTTTATTCCTATTTTTATGTTTTTAATATTATATTTTTATTATTTTAGTTAGTACAAGTTGTTGTTTTTATATCTTATACATGGAATATGATTTTTTGTATAATTATGATGATGATTATGATAATTATAATGATTATTGGGTGATGCGGAAGATCGGAGAAATCTGAGTTTAATTATTTGAGCATATTATTTTGTTTTTGTGGTTTTATGTGAAGGTATAAACATTCTATAAAATATAAACTTTATTATTTGAAATGCAATTATTTAAAATGAGGTTAAATGCAACTGAACGAGAATCTTTTCGAAAGCCACATAAAATGATTTTTTTGTAAATCTATAAAAAATATAAAGAAAAAGAAATCGTAAATCATTTTGAAAAGGAAGGATTAGCTCAAAGTACAATATATGATAACCTAAAAAAACTGTTTAATCCTTTTCTGATAGAAAGCACCCTGGTCATCCAACATCCTGGACTAGAGAAAAGAAAACCAAATTAACGAAACTTGTCAACAATTGAAATGGGGTCAATCAGAGAAAAATAGGTATTAAATTCAGTGTAAATCAATCAACAATAGGTCATTAGAAAAAATTTATATTAAATATAGAAAATGTGAAAAGACTCTAAAATACATTATAGAACAACAATTAAAGGCTAGTTAACCAACTCTATAACACAAAATTGCTACTGGTCATCGGTGGCAAAAAATGCTTTTGTTTTGCAGGGGACAACATGCCTGGAAATTCTGGATACTACACAAACAACAACAAAAACATGCTCAGAAAGTGTTCCTTTTATAGGAAAAGAGAAATTTCCAAAAAATTATTAATGTGGATAGCCATATCTGACCGTGGTATGTTCGAGCCATTGTTTTGCTCTTCCAAGGCTGTAGTAATTAATTCATCAATCTATATTGATGAATGTTTAGAAAAACAACTTCTTCCGTTTATTTACAAGTTTCATGGAGACTTAAATTATTTATTTTAGCCAGATTTAACAAGTTCTCATTATTCTAAAGGTACTCTAAATTGGATATACCAATATGTCTATTATGTTGATAAAGAATCCAATCCCCCAAATGTGCTTCAAGCATGACCAATTGAAAACTTTTGGGCACATTTGGCATAGGTTTACAAAGGAGATTGGCAAGTTTTAATTGATCAAATTGAATAAAAACTACAAGAAATTGATTAAATTTTTTACAGTTTCTTATGAAAGGCGTCAGAGCAAAATTGGCATCAATTGCAGATGGTGGTGCTTTTTCTTTCAAAAATTAACTTATTTTTATTAAAAGTTCAATACTTAATTTAAAAAATTGTAATAATAGTTATTTTTTCATTTTTAAATATGTTATTGAAATTTTTATTTTGCCCGATAACTTATACATCACCCATTATGAATATTTTTTAAATAAGTCAAGCTTTTAATATATTTTATTTATTTTTTAAGGCAGTTCAATATTTAACAGTAGCTCAAGAAAGTGTTAAGGCCCAACCTGAAGCTTTGTCTTTATTTTATGATGAACTTGCAAGTATCGTCTTGAGAGAAAAACTGGATCCAAAATTGTTGGTAGAATCAATTTTTAAACTTTATTGTTCAGTAATTTGTAATATTTTTTATATTTAAAATAATAAAGAAAGCTTTTATTATAGTGAATAATAAATTAAATAAAACTATATAAGAAAAAAAAATTTAGGCTTGGATATCTGAGAAGACTTTTATAGATTTTCAGAATGAATTCCTATTGGATGTTGAATTTATAAAAACAAGGTATGTTTATAAATAAGAGATTTTTTTAAACTTGTTGTTTGAAATACTTTTAACTTGTTTTAATATTTAAAAAACTGGTGCACAAGTGTCAAATTTTTGTCTACAGAGCTTTTGTAATCGATGTAATTCTCATCATTTCTAAAATAAATCTGTAGTAATAGTGATGTGTGTCCCACCTCTATGGTGTAGTGATGTAGGTCCCACCTCTCTGGTATAGTAGTGTAGGTCCCACCTTACCAATGGGGATACAGCAATGGATCTTATTTACTTGTATTGACCAAGTGAGATTTAATATAAAAGCAATCTTTAAACATAAAAGCAACCTTTAATCATAGAAGCAATATTTTAATATAAAAGCAACCTTTAAACATAAAAGCAACCTTTAAACATAAAAGCAACTTTTAAACATAAAAGCAACCTTTAAACATAAAAGCAATCTTTAAACATAAAAGCAACCTTTTAAATTATAACTTTGATGATAACTTTTTCAATTAAAATTTAATGAAAATGATCAGGAAATGTACAAATATAGTTATGGGTTTTGAAAGAGGTTAGGGTAAAGTGACCGATTAATGGCCACAAATTTCTTAAAGATTGCTGTGAAAGATGCCTTAATGTAACAGTAATTTTTTTTTTTACTGTTTTATTAATGACTAACGCCTGCACCATATAAGAACTTTTTTCAGTTTTAAAACATGCTTAATTCAGAGAAAAATCTATTTAAACAGAAATTTTGTGTACCAATTAATGGCTGGGTAGACCAAATAGTAACCAGTAAAATAGGAAACGACGCCTATTATGAGCCACTTATATTACCTATAATTGACATATCTAAAAATGCTTATATATTGAAAAGTATTTTCCCGACAGACAATTAAAGCTTAATAATGAACTTAGATCTACTTTATAGTACTATAAACTAAGATTTTTTTTTTTTTAAGTAAAATGTTCTATACTTTGCTTAAAAATATTATTTTGGTTGATAATAAACAAAAAGATTTTACTTATGTAAAAAATAATTAAAAACAGTATTTATTTGATATTCAAATTAAGACAGTCTAACAAAAAAAAATATTTTAATTAACTCTATTGAACAAATTTTAAATAAAAAATTGCTTGAGCACATAGCTGTTACAAGATTTCAACTTGCATATAATAATGCAATTTTTTAATATATGGACAATAACTTTACAATAATATATTGAGGAGTTTTGATAATGAACTATTGATAATCTATTAAATGAGCTCACTAATATTATTATCGATGAATAGAGTTGTTTTCTCTGGTACTTTAGTAAAGATTTTTTGATTATCTGAAGAGATATTGACATTCAATATCTTTGGAATTAAACTGACTTTTATCTTTTTAACTGAATTAAACTGACTTTTATCTTTTTAACTGAATTAAACTGACTTTTATCTTTTTAACTGAATTAAACTGACTTTTATCTTTTTAACTGAATTAAACTGACTTTTATCTTTTTAACTGAATTAAACTGACTTTTATCTTTTTTAACTGAATTAAACTGACTTTTATCTTTTTAACTGAATTAGCTCCTTTAGATAACTTTTGAATCTCTTTTTCTTGTTTTTGTTTATTTTTATTTTGAATGTCTTTTTCTTATTTTTGCTGTGCTTTCTTTTTCTTTTTTCTTTTTTTCTTTTTTCTCTTCAGCTGCTGCGGTTTTCTCTTTTTTTATTACCTCATTGTTCAATTTAGATTGCATTGCTTCTTGAGAAGTTAATACAAAATATTTTTGAACTTTTTTTTGATTTTCTTTCGTCTTGGTAGCATATATCTTTGGATAAGACAAAATATCATTGTCACTATCATTAGCTGAATGCTTTGTACACAAAATAATTGGAGTTGGACTAGACTGAACAATAGCTTCAACTGGCATCTTATTATAGTGATTTCATTAGAAAAAAAACTAGACTGTCTAGTTGTTTCATTTGGAACAGGAATTGGTTGAACATTGGTTTCATTTAAAGTTGGAATAGGAACTATGGATTCATTTGACATTAGAACAGAGTTATCTGTTTCTAAAATGGCATTTGTACATGAAATCTGTTTTAGTTTGAATTCTTTATATAATTTACACAAAGGATCTGGGATGTCATAGCCATTTTAAATACAGAAGTTAAAAGTTGTAAACTGCTCATGAGTTAAATTGGTATCCCATATCAAAGAAGCTCTTTTACATAAAGAAGTGTTTTCAGGTTTATTTGTGCCTAATTCTACTTCAAAATCAACTTCTTCTATTGCATTTTCGAATCTTGTTATTCTAGTTTCAGTTTTGATTGGGTGCAGACTTGATTCAAGCAGATCATTCTTGTCAAGTAGTTGTTCTATGGAATAGACAGAATTAGGTAAGTAGGCTGTACTTGGAACAGCAGATGGATTATATGGATAAATGCCACAAACCCTGAAATAATATTGTCAGCTGTGAGGGCTTGGTCCCAGGCTTTCTTAAAAAGCCCACAAAAATTTGACTTGTCAACACTAACTCCAGGATATACATTCATTAATTCCTGACATGTTTGATTATAATATGTTTTAAGAGGACCAAATACTGTGCGATCTAGAGGCTGGAGCCAATGGGAACAATGTACTGGCATTTCCACAATGTGAATGTTATTTTTTATTGCAACAGACAATAACTCAACAGAGTTATGAGAATCATGACCATCAACTATGAAAATTTGTGGTCTATTTCTACCTATATTAGGCAAGAAAGTATTAGTGAACCAAAGTAATGCAATTCCTTGTTTTGTCCAACCTGTCTCACTAAAACTCCAATTTGAGCCTGATGGTGCATGTGCAGTATTAAAAGAATAAAGAGACCTTGTCGTTTTACCTTTTGTTATAAAATGTGGAGGTACTAAACCACCTGTAGCATTTACAGCAGCAATAATGGTTATAGTTTCACGTTTTCCAGATGTTTGAGATTAAAGGTGTTTTGTATCTCTTTTTTAAATTATTTTTGGAGGTTTAAAATCCATTTGTAGCCCAGACTCATCGATATTCCAAATCAATGAAGGTTTTAAAAGGGCATGTGTGTTCCTCAAAACTTATAACAAAACAATAGAAATATTTATCTACTTTTGGTACAGGCATGCATTGATGGCGAACTGATGAAGTACCTTCAGGCTTTCACAAAACTAAACTTGTATGTCCCTGATTAAATAAATGCCACTATTTTTCTGAAGGAGTTGAACGTTTAAACTTTAAATTGTGTTTTATGGCTAAATCTGAAACATATTTAAAAAAAAAATTTTTTTCTGAATCTAAATCCAAGGGTAGCTCTTGTTGCTGCATATTCAACTAATTTTAACTCTAAATTTGTAGATAATATTGGACTAGGTCCAGGTTTGATGCCAAGAACTGAATCTCCCTTAAGATATTTACCAAGGGTTGACCAAGGAATACTAAATTGTACTGCAGCTTCTCGTTGCAACACTAAGTTATTTTGAACAGCTGCAATTGCATTTTTCATGTTGTTGTTAGACCACTGAAATCTCTTTACTTTTGTCACATTCTGGTTCAACTTCGAATTAAAATTAGAGGCGGTTTCTTATTAATTTTCTTTTCTTTTTTTGTGTTTTTGTGATTTGTGTTGTTTTTTCTATAATTACTCAAATTAACTAAAAGATAGAGTATACTAACTACAATAGTTGACTTTACATTCATCTAATCTAAATATATTATTATAACATACACAGATATCACAAACAAATACATATACAAGCATAAAATATGCTTATCATACATATCTATGCATCAATATAACAGACATAGCATACATAAGTAAAAATCGTTATATACAACATAACTAGTTATGATTTAGGTAGAACTTCATTGTTAAGGTTAGTGAGAATTAAATTAAATATACAAAAAACATATTACATAATACATATATACTATGTTATATTTTATACTACATACTCACATAGTATGTTTATATATATTATGAAATTTTTAAGTATGTATTTTTAAAATTATTATGTAGCTTGTAAATATTAAAAATAATAATTTGTTTTTTTGGATATGAATTATATAATAAATATCCAAACCATTATTTTATATTTTTACAAACATGTAATATAAAATTACATAATTACAAACATTACAAACACAATAAACTCTTATAATAAACACTGTAAAGTAAAAACTAATTATACTTAGTAATTATACACGATAAAGGAAATAATTATTATAGGTAATATAAGTACAATAGTTTAATTGTGTAAATAATATTGTGTATTAACTATAATATATTTTATAATATAGTCTATATACATACATATAATGTATATATATATATATATATATATATATATATATATATATATATATATATATATATATATATATATATATATATATATATATATATATATATATATATATATATATATATATATACATATATATATATATGTATATATATATATATATATATATATATATTATATATATATATATATATATATATATATATATATATATATATATATATATATATATATATATATATATATATATATATATATATTATATATATATATACACACACACACACATACACACACACACACACACACACACACACACACACACACACACACACATATATATATATATATACATTGAGTATATATATATTCATTGAGTATATATAAACAATAACATATATAATATAGTCTATATATATACAATAAACTAAACTATTGTCCTAATAATAGCATCGGTTACAAATAGAAGCTGTGGCTCTTATTTGGTCAAATAAGTGGCTATTATTAAAAACTATTTGAAATCTGAGAGTTTAGGTTATATTTATGCTTCTGTCTATCATATATTGACCAACAAAACAGTTTACATAATAATAAAAACTCAAAGTTGGTTGATAAAACCAAATATTACTGACGGTATAAAGTATTTACTTAAATTAACATTGACAAAAAAAAGACTTCTTAAAAATCAAGACTGAATGAAACATTTATAAACATTAGAACAAAACATAGATATATTAAAGAAACACAAAATTGTATTAATCAACCAGATAAATGCTATGCTAAATAAGTAAATGCAATAAAATTGTACTCAAATTCTACTCTTAAAAAGTAAGAAGGTAAAAAGTAGTAGAGGGCTTAAGATAGAATGCTGTGGAGTACTGGTAAGCACTTGCTTTTTCAAAAAAATTACATCTCTACAAATAACACGGATTGACTACATTAAAGTAGATGAAACCCACTCAAATTAGTTATTCATATTTCCAAACAATTTTAATTTACTCAATATGCGGTATTATATGCGGTAGTGGTGTAGCGGTAGAGCGCTCGCTTCATAAACGAGTGGTTCCGAGTTCGATCCCCACCACGTCCCTGGTAGTACCGCGCTCAACTCGTTTCTCCGCGCAGCGGCCTTGTTCGTCAAGGTTCGTGTTTCGGAGTTATAGAGTTGAGAGAGGGTTATAGCCACGAATAAGTAGCCTCCTCGTCTGTAGTGGCCTTCTCGGCCTTGAGGAGGTGAATTAAAATAAAAAAAAAAAAAAAAAAAAAAAATACAATAAATAGTTAGTAAATAGTAATGTAATTAGTAAATGTTGTTATTGTGTTAAATGCTCTAGAGAAGTTTTTAAAAATTGTTTCAAGTTTCTTGTCAAAATTTTTTTATTAACAAAGCAAAATAAACATTTAACTTCATTTCCAAGTTGTAATATTACACACTTAAAATTACACACTTAAATACTGGATACAAATTAGCATGTAATCAAATTTCAGACATGAAAGGATATCCTACTTACCTTATAAAAAATGCATAAAGTAATATGAAATGGTTTCGTAAAAAGAGAACAAGAGTTTCTCCTCAGCCTGAGGGAGGTAAAGAAAAGAAAATATTTAAATTCATTGTTTGTTCTTTCACTTGCATGAAGGGTTTTTCTACTTTACATTAAAAGATTATGAATTTAAAATAACTTTAGAAAGTAATAATTAATATAAAACTGAAAAAGTACTTAAACTTTATTTCTGAACATTTAAAAACACAGAAGTAATAAATATATAAAAAAATTTGAGAAAATGAGCAATTATGGAGATATGAGAAAATAAGAGAATGTAATAAGAAAAAGTAATAAGTTATTGAGGCTTGTAGAAAGAATCGGTTCAATATTTTTTTAAATTACATTTTTAGCAATGACCACCAGATGCAACTTTCTTTTGATTTGGATCATACAGAGGAAGGAGGAATCTCTATCAATATACTTCCTTTAATTATCAATAAAATAATGGATAAAAATGGCGAAAGAGTTAGGTAAGTTTAATGATGTTTTGCTGTTTTAATTTGTCTTCCCTTAAAATATCTTTTTCTAAAATAAAATTTTTCTAAAATATTATTATAATGACTGTATTGTTGTTGGTGTCGGTGTCTTCTTGTTGGTGTGCTAATTCTTGCTGAATCTTGATATGGTATTTCATAAATACACTGTATACTTACTTATGGTATTTTATAAATTGACTGTATAAATTTACTTATTTCATAAATGCACTGTATATTTACTTTTGTTTCACATTCAATCTGTATGGTTTATTTTTTTCTTGTTAATTGTTACAACAGCTCGCAAGCAAAAACAAAAAATAAGCTCATTTATTTACATTCTCATTTTCGTTTGATACAAGTTTGTGAAAAGAAACAAAATGGTAGTTTGGATGGTATTGATGCTTTACTAGGTAACAATAATCAGATTTTTTTTAAAAAACCACCATCAGAACAGCTCTTATTATTAAAATTTTTTAGGCTGTCCATTGGTTCTTTTCGATGAGCGTACACTAGAAACATTTCCAATTATGAATGAACAAGATAGAATTGTTGTGTGCTCTACATTTATAAATGCTATTAACTGGTTACGTGAGGTTGTTTTAATAAGTTTTCATAATTTTTAATATTAAAGTCTATGCTGCTTATATTGGGTTGTTTTAATATGCTTTAGTGTTATAGTCTTAAATGTTTATGGAGGTTTAATATGCTATTATTATATTATTATTTTTGTTATTATTATTGCTACTATTATTATTGTTGTTATTGTTGTTGTTGTTGTTATTATTATTATTATTATTATTATTATTATTATTATTATTATTATTATTATTATTATTATTATTATTATTATTACTATTACTATTATTATTTTTATTATTACTATTATTGCTATTGTTATATTAGTTATAATTATAGTTTATTATATTAATATATAGTATATAGGGATTTTTAAAATAAGTCATCAATTTTTTTCAAAATTTCATAGTTGTTTAAATTAATCTAAAAAATATACAAATAAAAAAAGAAGAAAAAAGTTTATTTTGTTGTAATAGATCTCTTTCATTTTTTTTTTTAATATATATCTAGACATTTTTTATCTTCAGCTCCACCACAGTTTAGGACTTCTTTTTTTTTTAATTTTTGCAAAAATTTCTCTCTTAACCCTAATTTTTGCAACTCTCTCTCAACCCTAAATTTTGCAACTCTCTCTCTCAACCCTAAATTTTGCAACTCTCTCTCTCAACCCTAAATTTTGCAACTCTCTCTCTCAACCCTAAAAACTCTCTCTCTCAACCCTAAAAACTCTCTCTCTCAACCCTAAAAACTCTCTCTCTCAACCCTAAAAACTCTCTCTCTCAACCCTAAATTCTAAAATAAAAATCTAAATTCTAAAATAAAAATACAAAACTTGTTTAAAACACGAAACTTGTTCAAGACACAAAAGTTATTGATTAACTTTTTTGTTTAAAAGAAAAATTGAGAAAGACGATAAAGGAGCGTCAAAGGAATATTATTTGTTTGCTTTGTATTATGACATGATTGTCTTTTTTATTTGAATAATGTCATTTATTATGAACCCTTAATAATTTTTATGACTAAATATTTGCGTGTGTTTGTGTGGTGTGTGCGTGTGCAACCCTCGAAATTAGGGTCGGCATTCAGCAATGCTGACCTAACTGCCAACCTGAAAGTGTTTGAGGCCGGCAAAAATTGTCGACCTTATTTCTATGTTTTATAGTCAGATCTTTGTATCAAATAATTTTTGCCGACTTGATGCCAACCTCAAAAACATTGAGGTCGGAAAAAAATTGCCGACCTCATTTTTCCTAATTCCAAGGGTTGGTGTTTGTTTATGAATGTGCGTGCGTGTGCGCGCGTGTGTGTGTGTGTGTGTGTGTGTGTGTGTGTGTGTGTGTATGACAGGTTTCTATTTGTGAGTATTGTTTAAAAGTATTTTTGTTTATTTATTGTTACTTTTAATGATTCATTTATAGACAGTACTTTTATTGTTTTTATTATGATTATTGCTGTTAAGATTATTATATTTATAAATTTTTTTTTGCAGTTTTTTTTTATTTCATGGAAGATTGTTACGTTTTGCAAAATATAACTGTTGTAATTTTCCTGTCTGTGCATAATATTTGATTGTTGTTTTGAAAATAATATTGGTTTATTATTTTATAATTATCTTATTATGGTTATAATTGTTAATTTGTCATCATTATTTTTTGTATCATTCCAGTGGTGCCACTAGGAGGGTGGGTTTTGCACCCAGTGACACCATTAGAGGGGTGATACCAAAATGAATAAAAAGCAATTATGCCAACATTTTTTTGTAGACAAACCTTTTTTTTTTTAAAGAAATTTCTAGATGTAGAGGACTTATTTTAGTTTCATTCTTCACCTGTAAGTATAGAAGGGTGACACCAAAAGTTTATTGTTCCTGGTGACACCAACCTCAGCGACACCACTTTTTTTTTTTCACCACGTTTTAACTATTTGTAAATGGCATTAATTGTAAGATCCTTTATTTAAATATATTGGTTGATTGATTAAATAAGGTTGTTGTGTGAAGAAATGAGGTTGAACTTAGTGGTGAGTTCAAATCTCTAAATTGTGAGCTAAGTTTTCCAACACTAGTCTACTATTGCATTCAGCCACCTCCCTTCCCATCATCCCCTCTCCTCTCCTTGCCCCCTAAAATAAAAACAAACAAATAACACAAAAAGCAAAAAAATAATAATAAATAAAGGTAAAAAAGAGCAGGTTTTAAATTTTTCATGATTCAACTTCTTAAGTACATGTCGATACCTTAATATTCAAAAACTGTTCAAAATTGTTACATTTAAATAGCAGAGAAAAACTGCATATTTTTGGTACAGTTTCAATATGAGTTTTTTTTGAAATGTGACATTTGTCAATGATCTTGATCTATGAAATTTGATTGTTTGAGTAAGGTACCATCACTCTTGAGTAAAGTACCACCTAGGCACTCTGTAAACCTTAAATTTATAAATTACTTATACAAATATTAAATAGATGTCAAATGGATGTTTTGCTGAAAAATGATTTTTTTTTTTTTTTAGATTCTGGGAACAGTGAAAGTACAATGATTTTAGAGCACCAATCCCAAATAAATGAGTAAATTAAAAAAATTGAAAAATATTTTTGTAGTAAAGCATGATATTGAAAAAAATGAGAAACCGCTTTCAAAATTACAAAATTTTCAAAAATTGAAACATTGAGAGAAAAACAATGAAAGTATTTTAATCAAGTAATGATAGCAGTTGTCAAAAACATAAAAATGTCATCAAAGCAAATTAAAAATTGGAAATAAATCTTGCACATTCATGAAGAAAATCCATCATAGAACTACAAGCGAGTCTCAAAAATTATTAGAATTAGTATATCTACTGTTATAAAAAGATATAAGAAGACTTTATCCATCAAACAAGCTAATTGATCAGGAAGAAATTTTTTTTTAACAAATTAGTGGTAAAAAAATTATTTTTACAAAAGAAATGCTTATCTAATAGAGAAAGAGCTTAAAAAAACAAAGTTTTTGATTTTTTGGTAAGAAAAGTGAAGAAATACAACAATTACTTACACCGAAGTGCAAACTTACACCCAAGTTTTGAAAAAATTTATTGGCTGCATTTTGATAGTAGAAGAGACTTAAAATATGACTTTAGTCACCTTCTTGGTGACAAATGTTATACTTTAATTTTTCATGGCGGTGTAAGCAACTAGTATAAATACAAATTTGCGGACAAATATGGCAGAAAACTTTTTTTTAAGGCAAGCATGTTTTTAATCTGACTTTGTGGCGCTAAGCTAGGAAAACATAGGTATAAATTGAGAAAGGTTAATTTTGTACCAAAAAAGCTTAATCCACCAAATTTTTTAGTCCTTCAGATATTGGCTAAGGTTATTTGCATAAAACCTATTAATTTAGTACTCATTAGTTCAAGATTTGCTGTCAAAATGACCTTTATGGTCAACCATAAGCATGAAAATGATAATAAAAGTAGTGCAGAAGTTAATGGGCACCATCACAAGTAATTTACGATTATTTTTTTTACAGCATGTATGCATGTATGTTTATACATAAACATCATCATGATCAGCATGGTAATAATGATGATGATCATCATCATCATCAACAATCTCATTAAGTTCTAGCCTTCCTCTTTTATGCTGTTTCTCTAATATAAACAATCTCAAGCATTTTATTTACTTAACTAATGCTTGTTGCATTAATAATACTAATGCATATGTAATGCACTCTCTCCAAGTTTTCTTACTTCTACCTCTATCATTTTCTCCTGAAGCTGCTGAAGTCCTTCTGGAATTGCTACAAGTATTCAATGCTTGACACTGCTGTCTCTGGCTATGCTCTCAGTTAAAAGTTTTTTATGTGATTGCAACTGCGAATCACAGTGAGAATCTAGCTTAATGACACCAAGCGACACTTTAAGAAATCTTTTTTCATTTCCTAGTGACACACTATCTGTTAATGTTTGATGCTAATTTTTTCATGCTTTGACTTGACAGTCCTATATTTAGCTGAACTTGTATAAGATCTTCAGTTTTAATTCTTGGTTCAAGTAATAAAATACTTGAGCTTCTTAAAAAAAGAAGCATTTTTAAATATCTTTTTGTTTAAATTCAAGTTTCACAATAAATACCTGTCTTAACCTTGAGAGGTTGACTTTTGGTTGTGATTTTTTGAAAGGATTTAAAGGTTTAAAAGAGATTACTTGAGTTGCTATTTGTTCTGCAGCCAGTGGATCTGCTGTAGCTAGTTGTTTGAGGTTTTCCCTAAATGTGAATTAAAGACACTGATGTGGCAGACATTTTCCAACAAGACTCAAGCAATTACCACATCGTTAGGGAGTATTGCCTTTCTCAGGTTTTGAAGAGTCAAAAAGGGTTCTTTTCATTCAGCTTTAAAAGTCCAGCTTGGCAAATAATACAGTTGCAATCTTGATCTCTTGTTGTTAGCTTGACTTTTATCGATAAGAAAGCAAACAAAGGTGGAAGAGTAACAACTTTTCTTTTATCTTTTCTCCTTCATCTTCCTCCAACATCATTTCTTGACATCGGTCGCTGATCCCTCTTGGCAATCTTCTTTTTTTGTGACATTTTGAAAAGTTTGTCAACACACTTGACAAATTCTTTGTCTTGAACTGTACATTGCCAATTTCTGGAATTTATTTGACTAGTACAAGTAGTTTTAGCAGTTTGGATGCGCAAAAAGATTTTTGTTTGATGAAACTTAAAAATTTTAGGTAAAAATTTTGATTTGACTAAAAATTTGTTGTTATTATTTATATTTGAATGATTAGAGTAAAAAAATTGGATGCTGTAAAAATGCAAAATTTAAAAAGGTGTCATTTCGTCCTATTGTAAATTGTCATTTTACCCTATTGCAAAAATGGTTACAACTTATAATCAAGTTTATTTTCTTGGACGAGATAGCTAAATTTCAAATTTTACATTTTTGGATTCAGGAAGCATTATACTTTCACTCAGTCAAAGTAGTTTTCTTGGGTAGTAAAAAATTGTTTGTAGTAAGTTTTAAAGTATTTTTGGGTCATTTTGTATAATGGTTTATTACTAGCTTTTCAAGACCTTTTTCTTCTCTTTTCTTTTTATCTATTTAATCTCCAGGGTAACATTTTACGAAACAAAGAAATCCATAAGTATCGTCCAGTTATTATTATTTTATCATCCAATTTCTTTTCCATGTTACATTCAAAATTAACTTTACTGTCTGAAGATCTTCAAACCCTAAATTTAAATCAAAGTGATTTCAAGCAACTAACTTGTTAAAATCTGAAAACAATATTTCTTTCTGTTTCAAACTGATTTGACCTATGGGAACTTTGGAACCTTTATATCTTACAAAAATGTTCGCATTATTTATGAAGAAAGCTTTATAATTTTATTTAGTAGAAAATAGCATTTTTTTCCCAGTTTATATTTCATTACCTAAATATATATTATTCAGAATGTTGACCCCTAATGTACCCAGAACTTAAACAAAGTTTTTTTGCAAAGGAGATATTATTAAGAAATATTTAAGTTTTAAATTACATTAATACTAATAATATTTAAACTGGCATAATTTATTAAATACTTTTATATCTGTATTTAAGAGTGAATTTACCAAATTCTTTGATTCTTTTTCAGGGGAGCATTCCCATTAAAAGGAATCAAAGAATCTTTACCAATACCTGTAAACTTTTTTTACACATTTTTAAGGAAGCAGCATTGGACTCTTGCAATGACCTATTTTCCTTAAAATTATTACATTTCTGTAATTTTTTTTATTCTGTGTTTATTTTTATTTAAAGATCTATTTCATAATGAACTTAATTCAAATTAATTTTAATAAGTAAACATAATATATAGATTTTATTAATTGCCAATTTACAAATTGTGTATTTTTTGCAGCTCTTACTGAAGTAGAAATCACTTATAGGTTCTTTGCTCCATTTCTATTTAACTGATGTTGGAAGAGGTTTTTCAGCTTTAGTAAGATACAGATTTACATGTATAACAAAATAAAATATTGTACTTAGGTACTTCATAGCCTTAACATTTTAGTCACTGTGACAATGCTTTACTAGTATACACTTGGTATATGAACCATATACTGGTATATGAACCATATACTGGTATATGAACCATATACTGGTATATGAACCATATACTGGTATATGAACCATATACTGGTATATGAACCGTTCATATTGGTATATGAACCATATACTGGTTTATGAACCATATACTGGTATATGAACCATATACTGGTATATACACCAAGTGTATACCAGTACTAGTAAGTAGTACTAAGAAAAAATCTTCCTGCTGGAGATGATAGGAACAGTGATGAGGGAAACAAAACTGCATGTCTAAAGAGTGGAGTTCATGGAGTTCAATAAGAAGAATGGGTGTACTGTGACAATTTAAATGACTTTCCACTAATTTTGTACTTATAACTTCCAGATTTCATAAAGTATATACATATTTACTTGTATACACTTGGTATTTTTAGTTCAGCAACAAGAAAATTGAAAAGTCAATCAGTTTATGATATCTTTTAAAATGAAATTCACTTTTTTTCAAGTATCAACAGTAAATTTATATATAAATTATAATTAAATAAATTTAAATTTTAGACTGTTAACTTACTTGAATCTAATTAATTATCACCTTATAATTAGTATTGCTAACTTAATCTGAATTCTTGTAATAAAAGTTCATTTACTTTAAGATTTTACCAAAATATTTTTCAGTTTATGAGATTTGTCTTATGTTTGACAAAACATTCTCATTTAACATTAGTAAAAATATGTATAAGGTCAAGGTTTGTAGTGTGTCTAGAAGGTACTTTACTTCCATCTATTTACTTTATGTGCCATCTTTAAGATTATAATTTTTATAATTTTGTGTACCTTAAAGGTATCTTAAATAGAATCTATAAGAATTTTGGGAATATTACAAGATCAAACTCAAATGGTCAATTTTTAACCTGTGTATATAAAATCATTTTTTTTTATTTTTTAATTTCAATTTTTTTAAATTTAGGTCATAAACGCTTTCACTATTGAGTCTGCCAGTTATGAAACACAAGTAAAGATTGTAAGTCGCTTGAAGACTCTAGTAGCGTTAACAGAGACTTTGCAGTTGCATTTAGTTAGTAAGTTTCATTTTAAAAAATACTAATAAAAGTTGTTTTAAAAAAGTAATACATATGTAATTATCTGTTTAATAAGTGATACTTATTTTTTGACATATCTTAATGATAAATGTTAATTTTTAAGAAAAAGACTGATAAATTTAAGAACATTGAAAAAACAAATTAAAAAACAAGAAAAAAATTAAATTAAAAGGTTGATAAGTATAAATATAAAAATAAAATAACAATAGTTAAATAATAGAATTACCATAAAGAAGAAAAGACTTTTTAAAGTTTTAACAATTTTTTTATTTTTTAAATTTTGTTGGTTGTTTGTTTGTGTTGTTTTTATTTTGATTTATTTTAATTTTTTTTTGTTGTTTTATTAATATTGTTTTTTAGTTGTTTATTTTAAAAATTTATAACCTTACTATATATTATTATATCAGATGTCATTAATATCAAGTGTTTACTTCAGATTTGTTTATTTCTAAATGATCTCACACTTTTTTCAAAAGTTATATGTTGATTGATTGTCACAAAAAAAATAAAAAATGGTACTTACTACCAAATAAATATCCATTAATTAAATTTAGCACTGTATAACTGGCAACTAGGTTAAAGATGACACAAAATCAACAACAAAATTTAAAAAGGATGTGGTTTCTGAAACACAAAGTGAACTCTCAAATAATCTCACTGCTGTTCTTTCTTACAATTGTTTAAGATATTGTAGTTAAAATTGAATTAGCAAAAAACTATAAAAGGAAAATTTCTATTAATAAAAAAAATATTTTTTCTTCAATAGAATAAGAAGGAAATTTATTATAAAACCATATATAGTATCTTTTTTATAAACATGGTTAAAAAATTTTTAAATCATTTTATGCATCCATTATGCATTCATGTAACAACCACATGAAACAATAATTAAATAATTTTTTAATTTTTTTTCCCCGTTTGTGTATATAAATATAGGGTTTGACTGGCACATTTTTTCACTTTGTTTTGTCTATTGTGACCAATGAATAAGAAGCAGTGTATTTATCAATAACATTCAATTTGGTTATAAGCCAGATTTAGTATTTATTGTAAGGCAATAATTTCGAAAAAAGTATTAAAAAAATTTTTTTTTTCTTGAAATATACCTTGAAAATGTTTTTAACATATTACCAAGAAAGGCAGTTTGTTAGACTTTAAGGTTTTGAAGAATGATTAATACCAGTTATCTAAGCTAAGTATAAAAATGTCATTACAGCAATTAAAACAGTGACAAATTTTAAGCAAAGATTGGTATGCATCAGAGTTCATTTTTCAGTTATTTGCTTTTTTTTTAAATTCTTTTGGAGGTTTTCCTTAAACAGATCATTATTGGTTCATATTGGTTAAACTTTAAAAGTTTTGAAGTTATTCCAAGTTTATGAATTTACAGTTAAATACTTGTAATTTTGTAGCTAATGAAAAAAGTATAATAATAAAAAAAATTTTTATTGTTTTTAGGTTAGTAACACATGCACACACATTTTTATATACACTTATATATTTATATATATTCATGTATTTTGTTATTTTTCACAAAACAGTTACTCCTAACTTTAAACTTCCACTGGTAGACTACAGCATTGATGATGATCTTTTGTCTAGTATAAAGCCAATCAAGGTTTTAGCTGATGCAAAACTATTCAAAAAACCTAAAAAAAGGTATTTTATATATATATATATTTTGTTATTATTGTTATTATTATTTAGATATATTTTTGTTTCTGTTTTTATTATTGCATGCTTTGTTTTTTACTTTTACTTAGAATAAAACTTCTAAAGTTTATTTCAACTTTAAAAGTAAATACAAAAAATAAATATTTAACATTGCAATTGCCTTTTTCTTTTTTCTTTTTTTTTTGTCCTTTTTGTCATAAATGTTTATTGCAAATTATAAACATTGAGTTTTATGAAGTGTAACTTCATAAAACTCAAAGTTTTATGATTTCTTCATAAATTATAGTTAATTGGTTACAAATTAAAAAGAATTACAAAAATAAAGTTAATGTGATTTCACTCAATAATAAATCAAACTAAACGTAAAGCTTTCTTGAAGTAACTGATGAAAAAAATGTTTGGAATAAATTTTTTTGATTAAAACAAAAGAATAAATGCATACCATAAAAAACTAATTTTTTTATTTTAGTCGAAATTTGCCTTTTCTGTTTTGTTGAAGGCTAAAAGTCAGCATAATATAAGCCACAATCCACAGACTTGATAATTTATTCAGCATGTTTTATTTCTAAGAGTATTAGTACATGATGTCATTGATTTTTTTGTTTGTGTAAAAGATGGATTATGTAAACAAAAAAATCAATGACATCATGTGCTCTTAGGTATAAAATGCGCTTGAATAAATTATAAACTCTTAGGTATAAAATGCGCTTGAATAAATTATAAAGTCTGTAGATTCGGGCATATATTTTTCTTACAATTTGGCGTTCAACAAAACAAAGAAGGCAAACTTCAACTAAAATAAATATTTTTTTGTTTTAAAAAAAATTAGCCAAAACATTTTTTTTAATCATTTTTTTTAATATGAACACAACATGTCTTGGAGGTTTGGGATTCCTTTAACCTTAAATTCAAATAAAGTGCCAATCAGATGTTTCATCAAAAAATTCAAGATAAAGGAGAAAAAAATTTTGAAACAGAAAATGATTCACAATCTAAAATTGTTTCTTCAACTCTTCCAACAAACATTTTTGATGACCCTAAATTTGTTGCAGCAGTTAATTGAGCTAAAATATTCAATAACTAAGCAACATTTATTCTTGTCCCACCAGAGTATTCAGTTCTTCACTAGGATAGGAAAAATCTTGTAAATACTGAAGATAAACTAATAGACAGATTTGCTATTAAATTTTCAGGAAACACCATGGACTGTCTACAAGAAAGGATTCTTGGAATTCAAAACTTTAAATCAAGAACAGATGACTCTTAAACAAATGAATGCATTTGTTTAAGAGTCTAGCATTTAAAACAACAGTGGAATGTTAAAATAACAATTATTGGTACAATTAGATGGCAATAAACACTAGATTTATTTAAAGCACTGCAAGTGCTTATCAGAGTCTTGTTTTCCAGCCTGCTTGGAAGCGGCATCTGTTTTTCAAAAATTCTGAGGAGAAATCTAACTCATCTAACTACCATCTCATTAGTCTTCTTCCTATCATAAGCAAGGTTTTTGTGTCTTTAATTAAGAAACACTTAATCTCTCATCTTAAATCTAATAACTTACTTTCTGATCATCAATATGGCTTTTGATTTTTTTGTTCTACTGCTGATTTGTTATCGGTAGTAACTGATTGATTTTATTGTGCATTAGATAGATGTAGTGAGGCTAAAGCTATGACTCTCGACATTTGTAAAGTCTTTGATCAAGTTTGGCATGCTGGTCTTGTCCATAAACTCTCTTCTTTTGGTATATCAGTTAACATCTTTAAGATTATTAAATCCTTCTTTACCAATTAGTATAATTTTTTTTCATTGGTTGTATTAATATATTTTTCATTGTTTGAATTTTGTTTGCAACATGTAATGATTTCAAAAAAAGATTTTCGTTTTCGCATTTAACTTAAAATAAGTTTTAAAAATGACAAAAGAAGGTGTTAAAAAAAATATTTTGCACAAATTTATGGAAAATCTGAACTTAGCTACAACTCAGTAGCAAAAAAGTTGCCAATACATTTCTGTATCATTAGTCATGTTGTTTAACGTTTTTTCTAAACAAAATCAATCAAATGCAATTTTGGTAATGATGGAAAGGAGGCTTTTAAGATATAAAACTAGTTAAAAAACAGTTTTTATAAATAATCCACGCCTCCTGCTAAAGAATTGCACAAAATATGAGGATTTTCTCATGCTTTGCCAGAAAAATTTTTATATAAACATGTTTTTCAAGTATTCATATCACAAAAAGTACCAAAATGTTCTGAAATTCAAAAAAAAAAGCAAGAACCCATTGAAGAAAGTTAAATGACAAATATGTTTCTTAAAATTTCTGAATTATTGAAGATGATGAAACTTATATGAAGTATGATCACCAGCAAATTCTTGGTGCTGTCTATTATAATTCCAAATAAAGAGGAAAAGCAGATAAGAAATTTTAATACGCAAAAAATGACAAGTTTGCTAAAAAAACTTTGAATTGGCAAGTTATTTGCAGGGTTTTTTTTTTTTTTTTTTGTAATTCACCTCTCTAAGGCCGAGAAATTCACCTCCCTAAGGCTACTTAATTGTAGTTACCTAATTGGAGGAGGCTACTTAATTGTAGTTACCTAATTGTAATTACCTGCTTAATTGTAGTTACCTATATTTCATAGTCCACACTTTTTGATAAAATATATGTTAAAGTGTGTTAGCAAAAACTTCTGCTCTGACATGTCTCTGACCTGATTTATGATCAAGTTATTATAACAAACTGCCTATGGGGTGATTTAAAAAAAAAATGACCTGAAAGTTGTCTAAAATACTAAATCCTCTAAACTGCCCAGTATTAACAAGTATTGCAAATTGCTGGGTAATTATTAGACTAAAATAAAAATTAAAAAATAAAAAAAGTTCAACTGGGTATAAATGAATAAAATGGGGTCAAATGGAATAGTTAAGGACTTTAATTATCAATTTTTTTCGGAAAAAAGATTTTTCCTTTTTTTTTTTTAAAGTTGTAGAGAGTTGTAGAATTTTTTTGTAAAGTTTTTTATGAAACTTTATTTGATTAAAAAAAACTTTACACTTGAATTGGTTTGCAGCTAATATTTTCGTTGGACTTGTTGTTTGGTTTATTTGATAAATTATTTTTAATAATCTATCAAATAATCTATCAAAATAGATTTTACTAGATTTGGTGATGGCACTATCATAGATTTTGGTTGTTGAGATGATGAAGGCTCAGGATCAGATCTTGGTGTTTCAAATGTATTAGAAATTTGCAACTTTGACTGATCGATTTTATTGATGTTTAGTGAAAACAAGCGAGTATTCTGAAACCCAGTGACTATCTGGATACGTGTAAAAACTTCACCAGAGCTGAAAAGTTTTTTTTGCGTAACTAAGAGTAACTAGCAAATTTTATTCATTTATTAGAACCATGTTATAAAAGTAGTATATAAAAATCATTTAAATTCAGTCAGAAAAATTCGTTCTTTGAAATTTATACAAAAAATATATAGTTGAAGATTAATTGGTCACTTGAGACCTAATAAAAAAAGCCCCTTTTAAGAAATAAGCTAGTGCTTCGTATTTATTTATTTAATAGCGTATTTCATTCAACCCCGCAAAACTTTGTTTCCGTTTTTAATTCATGACTTTTTTTCCTAAATAGCAAATTTAATTTTGAAAAAAGATTCTTGATCAGCATAAAAAGTTGTACAAATAAACATTTTAAGTTCAATGATACCGAATTTAATTTCCGAGAGTTCACTTTTCAAACAAATAAAACAAATCTTGTTACGCATTCAAAAACATAAAATTATAACAAAATTTTTTTTATTAAAAATAAAATTTTATACGATCTTACTTAGAATAGTATTCTCTACAATATAATCAAAAAATATTTACAAAAAAGTTATTCAATAGTTGATTAAAAGCAAAAGAATAAACATTGTCATAACTATTTTGCTCTACCCACAATTTCATTTTACCCTGTTTTACTCTATATAATATAAACTGGGTTATTTGACAAAAAATAATTAAAAAAAAAAAAAAAAAACTATGCAGAAACATAAAAGATTAAAACTTAAGAAATAAAAGAATAAAACTTT
>NC_061168.1:20893580-20971080 GCF_022113875.1 Hydra vulgaris
AAAAATTTAAAAATTTCTTTTGATAATGAAAAGCTTTTTTTGCTACATTTATTTTTTTACTATAAATATATGCTGCAGCTGTTTTTCAAAATGCCTTAATATGCTTACTACGTATTTCGAGAAAAACGCAGTTAAAAAAAAAATATTTAAAATTATCTCTTTGTTAAACGTTTTTTGAAACAAATAATTTTATTGAGTTTTTTTCAGAACTCTTTGAAAATATGTATTCAATAATGTTTGTACACATATCAACTAGCTTATTTTGTAAAAAAGTCAAAAATGATATTTTTAACCTTAAGGCGTTTTAAAAAATGGTTGCAGTATGGATGATACAACGAATATGTTAAAATGAGATAATTTGACGCAAAATTTAAAAGCTCTTAACAAAAGCCACTAAACCAAAAAAATTAAATATAATTGCTTAAAATTTTTATCATAGTGAAAATGTTCAAAGTTTTATTATAATACTTAAAAGTTTTATTATAGTTTTTCCAAAGAAATGCTATATAAATCATTTTTTAATTTTAATACAAACTAATTTTTTTTTAACTTTGTTGCGCTTAACCGTCTCTATATAAACAATGTATATATAAACATATATTTTATTTGTTTATATATGTATATTGTTTATAAAACGTAAAAAATCCACTTATATAACGTTTTATTCAGGATCTTATGTAATATAAGTAAACTTTTCTAATAGTTACAAGTCTTTTTTGCTCAAGCTGTTTTGTTTGGGTTTTTTGCAGTTATGTTAATATATTTAAAAAAATTGACAAGATTACAAAAAACATGAAACATATTGTCACTTCCGAGTGAAAAATTTGAAACTTTAATTTTAGATTTGCTCCTCTTTCGATAGTTTCTGATTTCTAAAGTTATGTCATCTGCTTCTTAGACCTTTAAAAATGATAGTCATATAAATAAGATATTATTTCAATTTTTTATAAAAACTCTATCTATTAAAGATATATGTAATATATTTTTATGGGATATATTCTAATAAAGACAAAAGGGGCCATCCATAAAGGACGTCATCCAAATAAGGAGAGAGAGGAGGGGTTCGAGATAAAAAGGACAAAAAAGAACAAGGAGAGGGGGAGTATGTTAGAAAAGGACGTTACTTTATAGATTTTTAATTTTAATTTTATTAACATGAAAAAATATGTAAATATGTGTTTTTAAGAAGATAATGTATAAGAATACTTTTAATTTTATTTTTCAAAGGTGTAGCAGCAGATTCAAACATCATTGGGAGATCACATAATTTTATTTTTTTTTGGGGGGGGGAATGGGGTTTAATTTGGTTTGGGAGGGTTAGGATTTTATGACACTTTTTTCAAGGGGGTATAGGGAAAAAGAACAACCAGTGATAAATGGGGGAGGGGGTCAAAAATTGGCTAAAAATAATGACGTCCTATACAGATGGCTCCGAAACTATTTATTTATTACTATTGTAATAAATACAATCTCTTATCCGTGAAAATGATATATCTGTACCAGTTTTATATATTTTAATGCGTTTGTATGCAACTATGTTGCATACAAACGCATATCAACTAATATGTTTGTATGCAAATGTTTGTATGCAAAAATTTTAAAAAATGTAAGATAAGAGCAAAAGGAAACTTGACGCATAAAGGTTTATTTTGCCACAAACTGACGTCAATGCGCAAAATCTTTTTGGCTTAACTTTTAGATTAGCGTTTAATAATATTCTTTAGTTATTAATCATAATCATAAGAATGAATTTTTTTTAATGACTATGTTTTAGTGCTCTAAGATCTTCTTAGTATTTGTATATCGTTACATACAAACGTCTGTAAGTGTAAATGTCTTTAGCATATGTTGAGTTTCCAGGCATTATATGGAATAATTGCGTCCATCTATATATCTACAAAATGAGAAAACTTTAAAATTTTATTTAAAATTTTTTTTATCTAACATATTATCTTATATATGTATAAAATGAGAATACTAAAATTTTATTTTAAATTTTAGAAATCTTTTTTGCTATATTATTATTTTTTTGCTATAAATATATAAGCAAGATTGAAAAAACTTTAAATCTTATTACGCTAAGAGGAGGTCTTAAACCCACCAAAACAACACTGATGACAGCGCACTTAATCACTGAGCTATCAATGAAATGCATTTAGCAGAAAAACAAAGCTAATTATAAGTATCTTATAAGCTCTACGTATGCGGAAAAGGTGCGCATGTTTAGATTTTTGCTTCTAATTTTTTGTTCAGAATAAATTATTTTACTAAAAAACATTGAAGTAAATAAGGAATAGGTATAGAAATTCTTGGCTAGAAATAGATATGTAAATTGGTAAAGACCTGTATTTTACGGATCCGGAAAGCTAGAATATATAAGGAAAAAGTATAGAAAAGTTCGGTTTGGAATAGATATACAAAGACCCGTATTTTTACGGGGCCGATCTCAGCTTTTTTCATGTCATTATTTAATTTAATTTTGTTTCACTTTAGACATCTTACAATGCTTTTTTTAGCATTTTGCAGATTGAATAGAAGGCCCACATTCCCCACATGGTGTGGGTTTAAATTTACTGCAAAAGCATCCCCAATCTTTTTATATATATATGTTAAGGAGGAGAATGAGTAGTAGATACAAAAAACAATGCGTCTATAATTAGCTTTTATGTAGTTGGTTATTCTACCAGTTAAACCAGTTAACCATTGGTTAATCTACCAATCCTTTATTGATAATGCAAATTTAGTTGAATTTTTTTTGCAAACATACATTTCTTTATATATTTTGTTTTGTTATTATGTATAAATAAATTGATTTTCATTTATTACATTAATACAATACATATTATTTTTTATTCCTTTAAAACATGCCAAAGTGGTTAAAGTGCTTTGCATGGGTTCTAATCCTTTCGTTTACATTTAATTTTTTAAAATTCTTTTGTAATTTTGTAGAATACAAAATAAAATATTTTTAAAGGCCTATAGATATATGCATAACATATATCGAGATATTATATACTATAATAAACGAAAAGGAGAGAATTTTTTAAAAAGCTTTTTAAAATTTCTAAAAACATGATTACACCATTAAAAATTTGTTGAGCATATGTCACAGTACTTAAGTTGTTAATGTGTTTACTGATTAGTTAAGTCTGTGCATTAAAGGGACAATTTTATTTCTTATAGGAAAATATTTAAAATGGCCTGTTAATTTTAAAGTAAAAATTATTTTTCTTTAAAGTTAAAACAGCAAGAGTCCTAATAAGCTGCAGATTCAAAAAAAAATTAAAAACTTAATAAAGAAAAAAATAACCGCTGCCCCGTTTTTTTTTTTTTTTTTTTTTAAATTTATTATTATAGAAATTCGTTGAATTTATGAAGTATTGAACATTTATGGTTTTATAGAAACAAAGATTTTTATATTTATCTCTTTAAAAATTTTTAAAATAAAGAGAAGTTATTTCGGTCGGTGTGGAATAGACTTACCATGACCAGTATTAAACTGCTCATGGTATTTCTGTTGTTCCACATATCATATACATGAGATGATTTATCTCATAAAAAATATGAGATAAATCATCTCATATTTTTTTAAATTATTTAGAATAGATTTTTTTTTTGTGGCTCAAAAATAAAAACAATGAATAAAGTTTTCTTATAGTTATTTTTCTACCTTCTATAGAAAAGTTCTATAGAAAAGGTTGGTTTGGAATACGAGTCACGACAACAAAAATTAAAAATAAAGCAAGCTGATGATTTGAACTTGCCACACGGCGACCTTAAGTTTTTTAAACAGTACGGGGGTTAAAAAAGTATGTATTTTATAAAAACATAATTCAAAAAATTCTAATTTTATATTTAAATGAAACCATTTTATTAAACTGATTACTTTTAAAAATAATTAAAAGTTAAAGTATAACTTTTATATTTAATATTAATATTGAAATTTAGAGTTATACAGCTATTAATTCATGCCCCAGTTAAACATACAAAACCGAGTGTGCAACGACAACACACTTTAGATAACCATTAAAATAGTATTATACTCAATTTTTTTTGGCTTTATATACTTTTTGGCTTATCCTTTATCTAAACTTTAAAATAAGGGATCGTCCATAAATTACTCAACGCTAAATTTCACAATTGAAGAAAACAAAAATGATCTAAATTTTTCCTCGCAGAGTTAAATAAAAAATCTATAGAGCTCATTTAGTTTAATGAAAATTGTCATCCTAAAAAACTGAAGATCTCTTCTACTTTTTGAAAAATAAATTTAGCGTTGTTTTTTTTGAGGTTACTACTCATTTAATCTTTATGCTCTATGATTGGTATAGCTATTTTTGAAATAAATTGTTTTGTTATACAAAAATCTCTTATATATAGCATTATATATTATCTACTTTATAATATTTTATCAAATAGAATTGTTGTTTTTAGAATTGAAATTTAAAGTAATTAAACTTTAAAGAAATTAAATTTTTAATATTAGTATCCAAGCACTAAAAAATTGCAAATAAAAAAATCTACTTTCAAGTTTTGCAAATCAACTTAAGATAAAAAAAAATCAAAGTTGACTTTTTTACAAAATAATTTAGATGCCTACAAAAATCAATGAATAAATTTTTGAAAATTTATGAAAAATTATTATTAGTTTCAAAAAATGCTTACAAAAACTTTCTCCTAAAAATTTGAATTCATGTTTTTCTTGAAATTTTAAAGCTTTATTTAAAGAACAACTAATTTATAACTGAATAACTTGGCTTGTTGCATTCTTCCTCAACAAAAATCTCTGAATGGATATGATATCAGTCATGATTTTATCATTTTAATGAAAGTACCACGAGTTTTGTGTTCCATCATCAAAATTAATGTTTGTTTTAAAACAAATTGAACCAACTGATTGCTCTATTACGTAGATGTCCTAAAGCTGCTTTATCTTATACCACAATTCTCCTGCTAGAAGTAGTAACTTTGTAAGTAATACTAAAAATTTTGAATTTCTATTTTCATTTTGTATTTGATACAAAGAGGGAGCAGAAAGATTAACCAGTATTGAACCATCTATTTTAATAATTGCTGATCATAGGGAGACCAAAGGTTTGTTTTAAAGTATATAAAATTTAGTGTATACACATTTCAATTTCAGGCGTCAAAACAATAAAGTATCCTGAGTTGGCATCTGTTATTGTATTAGTTTTGGCTTTTCAGTCATGGATAGGTATTGGTTGAAAGAGAGTCTAGTTTCAATGAAGGTTTTTATAAACATTATTTGGTGTAAAAAATGGTCAGGAAAAAATCATCTAATTTAAAAAAAAAATCAGGAAAAAAAACAGGGAATTTTATATGAAGAATCTTACTCTAAATAACCTAAATTTACCCTAATGATAATGATCAAAATTTTCAGATGTCCTACTGAGGCCTAATGTAAAATCTATTTTACATTTAATGGAATATTTACATATAGTACTAATTTTATGTAAACACCATAATGAGAAACTGAAAAAAACAAAAACGTAAAACAGTACAATACTTAAATGAAAAACTTTATGGAATAATAGATAAATAAGAAGTTTGATAAATTTAAGAGAAAATTCTGTTCACTTTTATACATCTATCTAGAATATAAGACTTAATAATATAATATAAGACTTTTACATACCTAATTAAAATATAGCAATAAAAAAGAGAAGTAGATTATAATAATATACAGTAATAATAATAATAACAATAATATTAATAGTAATAATAATAACAATAATAACAATAATAATAATAATAATAAAAATAGCAATATTTATAATAGTGATAGTTTGAAATAGAATAGTGATATAAAAATAATATTAATTTGAAAAAAAGTCAAGAAAGAGCAAGTATTAGTAGTAATAAATCAGCATTGAAATGAAGAAAGTAGTAGAAAAGAATTATAAAAAAGATCAAGTATTAGTATCTATAAACCACCATTGAACCAAATAAAGTTAAGATGGATAGTAGATAGTTAGCAGTAGAGTAGCACAGAAATTAGGAAGAATACTTGTTTAATAAAAAATTAAATAGACTTTTTGAATTTTGAAAAGTTAGAGAGAGGTTTTAACTGTGAGGGGAGACTATTCCATGTGCATATGCTCTGATATTTAATCGATTCATATCCATAACAAATAGTTCTATATTTAGGTATAGATAATTTGAAGCTTTTAGCTGATCGAAGTTGGTAACAAGTATTTTTTTTATAAGTAAAAAAATCAGTATTTTTATTTTTTTTGTGTGTGAATTCACCTCCTCAAGGCCGAGAAGGCCACTACAGACGAGGAGGCTGCTTATTTGTAGTTATAACCCTTTCTCAACTCTATAATTCCAAAACGCGAACCTTGACAAACAAGGCCGCTGCGCGGAGAAATGAGTTAAATGCGGTTCTATTAGGGACGTGGTGTGGATTGAACTCGGAACCTCTCGCTTATGAAGCAAGCGCTCTACCACTACACCACTACCGCATACATCTCAAAAACAATAGGAGGAGGAAAGGTTTGATGTTGCTGTTTCCAAACAAATAAACAGTTGGAATGTTGAATAAGATCTTTTAATTTAAGTATCTTCGATATGTAGTAGAGTTATGATCAGAGTTAAAATGCTGAAAAAAAGATTATTTTTAGGGTTTTATTTTGGAGGTGAGTCTTTTAAGTGTTAGAGATTGGGTTTCTCCCCATATTTGACAAGCATATCTAAGATGAGATTCAAAAACAACATGATATATGTCAAGTAGCATTTCAAGATTAAGATAATGTTGAGTTTTGGCCAACATACCATAGGACCTGCTTAGTTTCAGTGCTAAGTCTTGAAGATTGGATGCAAAACTTGAATTGGAATCAATTTTGATACCAAGACATGTGACAAAATTCTCAGGATCTTTTTTTTGACCACTGAAATTCAGGTGTTTTTTTATTTTTGTTTGACTTGATTTAAAGATAATAATTTCAGTGTTTTTGGAATTAAGTGATAATTTATTAGATAGAAGTCGCTGGAGTAGATTAGTCATGTTTAATATTTTTGTTTATCTTTTTAAGTGATTTTTTATTAAAAGCAGATTAGTGTCATCAACCAAGTGGTAAGTAGTGGAAAACTCAAGAGAGGTATTAAGATCATAAATAAAGAGAAGGAAAAGCAATGGTCCTAATACAGAGCCTTTTGGGACATAATTTGATGATTTTTTTAATTCTATCCCATTAATAGTAACAAATTGTGTTCTATTTTGAATATAAGAAGAAAACTATTGGAGTATTGTGCCTCTGACACTGTAATACTCCAACTTTCTGATTAGAATGGAATGATCAACTGTATCAAAGGCTTTCTAAAGATCAACTATTATACAGAATTTGTACAAATAATTATTCTTTATTGAAAGTAATTATTTCATTGATTTCAATTATCTTTGTTTTCAATTCAATCTTCAGTTTGTGATACATTAAGTGAATCAAAGCTAAGGATATTGTTTTCAAACATTAAAATTTTGATTTAAAAGCAGAAAGGCAGTGTTAATATTTTTCCGACTGAGTTGTAAAAAAGTTTGTAAAGCATGACATAATAGTTCTGCAGTTCTTTTGACTTTAAGTTTTTCTTAGAGCACTCCTCCATGAAGTGCAAGATTATTTTGGAGTCATAAAGACTTAAGAATAAACTTTCAATGTAACAAATGTGCTAAGATGAATGAATTTAAGATAAAAAGATAAAAAATGTGATTTAGGTAGTAATACTAAATGTGTAGATGAGATTTGTGGCTTATTGAGTTTGAGAGGATTTTATAGGAATAACTTATTTATGATCTACTACTTCCGGTAGAAAAAAAAAATCAAAAAAATAATGATAACAAATTAAATAACATAAATGCTGTCAATGTTGGATGTCAAATTCCATTTTGCCAGTTGGAACGGATAGAGAGTTTGATATATCGCATATACTGACTTCCATACATTTATATATCGACTTCTTTATATGCAATATGTCGACTTTTATATATTGATATATGGAATTGATATAAATTTATTTAATTAAAATAACTTAAAACTGTTAATATTAAATGAAAACAGCGTTTTGATTTTCCATGTTTTTTCGAATTTTGCAGTTTCAAAACTTTCATGTTCACAGGTGTGGCTTGAGAAATAAAATAAAAAAATTTAAAATGATTGCTTTTTTACTAAACAAATTTTCTTCTAAAAATGACTACTTTGAGTAGCTGGGGAGAAGCGTCTGGTGGTCTAAAAAATATGCAATAATTTTACATAATCTGAAATTTTGACATAAATCTTAGAAATCTGGAATTTCACCACTTTTCAATTATTTCCGATCACTGTGCAATCGTAACAGTATGCAAAAAATAAAAAAGCAATAAAAATGCAAAAAATAAAAATTTTGCCAACCTGATGTGAGCTAAGTAAGGCACTTTTTTAATGACCTGAAATCCTTCAGATTTTTTGGACTGAAAAAGAAATTATATATTCTAATATTCCAATATTTCAAAACTATCAAAGCAATTTAAAATTAAAAAATAAAAATTTTCATTTTTTTATATTTAGGAAGATAAACTTTTTGAAAATATAGAAAAAGATTCAATCAACCAGTCAATATTGTTATCAAACTTTCCAGCATCTTTGAGGTTAGCAATGCTTTGATTTTACATAAATTTTTAATCAACTTTTAAATATATTTTGAATTTTTTGCGTATAACAACATATCTAATCTTGTACATTATATAGACATATTTTGAAAACATTTTAAAGTAAGTTTAATTACAAATTTAAATAAATTTCAATTTTATATACAGTGTCTCAAAAAACTATCCGACCAAACAAGTTTTTCCCAAAAAAAAAATTTACACTCTAAATTATACTAAAAACAATGAATAGCGATACTTACTTTGTCTGTCATTTTGATTTTATTTGGAATAGTATGTTATTTAGCATTCATATTTTTTGATTCGTGCTTCAGTTGGTTTATTATTTGTGCTAAAAGAAACTTAGTATTGAAAAGGCTTGTAAAAAAATAATACTTACATAAATATTGACCAAGCGATATTTATGTAAGTTTAGTATTTTAGTATTTTATCAAATTTCTATACAATTAATGAAATTGCATAACAAAAAACTGTTTTTTAATGTAAAAAAAAAAAATTTGTATATAAAAAGGTTTCATGTTTTTGTAAAGTAAAATGGTTGGAGGTAAACGTCACTGGACTGTTTCTCAAAGAAATTTAGCTGTCGATCTAGTCAAACAGGGTAAAATCTATCATCAGGTGCATCAAGAGACTGGAATTACTCATAATACAGTAACCGATATTATGAAGAAGTTAATTTGATTGGAACAACAGCTGCAAAGAAGGGATAGGGTTGCAAAAAAAAAAAGACTTCTAAGCGTTTTGATAGAAACTTAATTATACAAGTCAAGAAAAATTGCTTCATTTCTGCTCAAAAACTGGCTGAGCAAGCTAAAGAGAATTATGGAATCAAATTATCGCATCAGAAAATCAGAAATCGTACCCGAGACCAGGGATTTCAAGGACAACTTGTGCGTAATTAACCATATTTGAGTAAGAAACACATGAAATGAAGATTGGAGTTTGCTAAGAAGTTCAATAACATGTCATCAAATTTCTGGAAAAAGATGCTGTGGAGAGCTGAATCGAAATTCAACTTAAAGTCATTTGATGGAGCCCAAAAATTTTGGAGAATAGCCTACAAATTAAGCTGCGTGAGAGGAACTGTTAAATATGGTGGCGGTAACGTGATGGTATGGGGTTCAATGGCTCGGAAGGGTGTCAGAAAACTCCAATTTATTGATACTATAATGGATCAGGTGCAATACAGAAACATATTAAAGCAAAATTTAAAGTCATCTGCTCGAAAACATTGGCTAGGATCTGATTTTACATTTCAGCAAGATAACGATTCCAAGGATAGTGCCACTAAAACCCAGGAGTGATTTTCTGAAAATAATGTTGAAGTCTTGGAATGGCTTGCACAATCACCGGACCTTAATCCCATTGAAAATTTGTGGAAAATTTTAGACCGAAAAATTTGAGATTAATCATTTTCCAAAAAAGATAACCTCAAAGTGGCAATTGAAGAAGCCTGGGAAAAGATTCAACCAGAAGAAGCAAAATCTTTAGTCAAATCAATGCCTAGACGTCTAGAAGTTGAAATCCAAGCAAAGGGAAGCCCTACAAAGTATTAAAATAATTGTTTTGTTATTTAATAATTTATTATGAAACAAAAAATGTGTTTGGTTGAATATTTTTTTGAGAATAAAAATACAATTTAAGTTCCTTTATTTTAAGACTGAAAACTTTGTGATTCATATTTTACTCTAAAATAAATAAAATCTATTTAAAAATGATTTATTTTTATTAATCTTGAGTTTATCAAAAAAGTCAAAATTTACGAAAATACAGCACTTTTTTTTGGAAAAAAATTTTTAAAAATGTTTGGTCTGATAATTTTTTGAGACACTGTAAGTTAATTAAAGAAATTAATTTTTAAAATAAAAAAAAACTGATACTTATGTTGCATATGTATAAAACTATTAGTGAAGGATAAAAAAAATGGGTAATTTCTGCCTTAGAAGTAGATTCCATAAGAAAGGTGTGTATTAAAGGTGTATTAAGGGTGCTAATTAGTTACTATGATTTTTATAATTCTATTCAAGGGCCCGACTAAGCGCAAATTTTATAAGTGCGAACTGGCATAAGTGCAAACTGGCATAAGTCCGATTTGGTATAAATGAGAACTGTCATAAGTGTGAAACAGTTACAAAAACTGGCATAAGTGTGCTGAATAAATTTGAAAACATTGGCATAAGTGCAAACTGGCATGAGTGCGAATTGGCATAAGTGTGAAATACCAATTTGCACTTATGTTAATATTTGCATTTTTATTCAGCGCATTTATGCCAATTCGCACTTAAGCCAGTTTTTGCAACTGCTTTGCACTTATACTAATTCGTACTTATGTTTACAAATTCTTTTTACAAAAACTGATTTGCACATTTGCCAGTTCACACTTATGAAATTCGCGCTTATTCAGCCTCCTGTATTTAAGTTCTCGAAAAATTATTGTCATAGCATTTTATTTATTTAGATAAATAATTTAGTAATGCTTTATTTTTTTAGGCCTTTGGATTTAGATATATTTTATATTCTAACATATAAAAATGTTTTACAGTGTGTTGCAAATAAAATGAAAAAAGATAACCAGAAGGTAAGGTATTAATTAGTTAATTAATATTTATCATTGTCTTCATTCATGTTTTCATTTGGTTTTTGATTTAAAAGTTGTTAAAATTGGATTCAATTAAAAAAACTCTACTAAATTTAAAATTTTAACATAAGCAAATATGTTTTTTAAAGCTTTTGTTGTTTATAAGTTTTGTTAATATTTAAAAAATATTTTTTTACATAAATTTTATTTAGTAATTTTTTTCTTTTTATTATTATTATTTACTTATACTTTTTTTAAATGTGTTTTAGGAAGTCCTTTCCTCAAATGAAATAATTTTTTTGTTGAAAGATTTTCGAATGAAGCTTGAACATGCTTTACAATCTAATAATCGAAGTTTATTTTTAAAGGTTCATTAAAGTTATTTTTCTGAATTTATAACATTGGTATTTAAGTAGAAAATAAAAGATTAAGAATACAAAAAAAAATTAAATTGAAAGTATGTTGTGACTTTTACAATCGAATTTTTATATTTTGTACAAATTATATTTAACATTAGGAACATTGGGGATGTTTGAATACTTTACTTGTTTTTAGCAATCCATCACAAAGTTAGTTGGGTTTTCAAATTTACCATGTGCCACAAATGTCATGAAGTTTTATATGAAGCTGCAACCTTCATTGTTTATTATTTTTAATAATTGTTATAATTATTTTGAGGTATTTATTTAGTAATATTATTTAGTTGTTGTTTTTTTTTTTTATCAATGTAAGGAGTAAATAAGTTAGTAAAATAATAAAAGTGTAAAAAAAACTTTTTTGTAATTTTTTTTTTTTAGAAAATTCTATCAGATAATGATGGTGTTATAGATTCTAAAGAAATGAAATCTCTAGATACTAGACAGATGCAGATGATATATCAGCTGCTTTTTGACTGTCTGCATATTGTTTTGCAATGGTCAGCATTATTGTTTACTATTTTTAACAAAACATTTTTAATATACTGTTTTTTTGTTTTTGTTTATGTTTACTTTACTTGTTTACTAGCTTTAAAAAATTAAATTTTTTAAAAATTATTTATTATTTACCTAAAACTTATTTATTATACTGGTACATATTATACTGTATTGGTTCCAAAAGCCTTAAATTATTATTAAAGTTTTTCCTTGTCAATGATAATATTTATGATAAGGTCTTGATTATTTATCATACAAACTGTGAGCAAGTGCAAGTTTGATCCTTATAAGTGTCAATAATATATCCATTTCCTGATGAGAATCTGGTATTATACTACATAATTTTCAATTTTGTTTTAATGGTATATTTTTATTTTCTTTCTTTAAATAATTATGGGCGCGCTTCCCTTTTATAATATATGTTTGTTTTTGTTGTTTGTTGTAATACTTCTACTTTATAGTTGTACTTTATGTCTAATGAATTGAGTAATTTTGTTATATTATGTTAATTGCTTTATCACATTATGCTTACCACATTGATGGCAATTGTTCCTAAATGTTTTGATTTTTGTAAAATGTTTTTGTATATTTATCTTAAAAATTATTATAGGTTTAATTAGATGTTTCCTATTTTTTATCTGAGGTTGAAGGGGTTCAGGTTGCATGAAAATAAACAGACTTATTGTGTTTGTCGCTCTTTGAGAATATAAACTAAATGTAAAACGAATATTTCCACTATAAGGGTGCATGTTTTCATAAAACAAATTCACTGAAATGATCAACTCCACTAAATGATATGATTTATAATTGAATCTGTACTAAGTTAAACAAAACTGTAATTAAGTAAAAACAAAAACAATATCAAATATATTAAATCACATCTTTTCTCTCAGGCATTTACGGCTAAATATGTTCCACTAGTAACTTTACTTACTTATTGTAATTGCGAAACTTATATGTAAAGAGAACATGATAACTTCGGAATAAGACTTAGAATCAAATTATTTATGAACACACAAATTCATACAAATAAAGACATTAAATGACATATAAAACTTTAACATTTAGAACAGTGCAAACACAAAACACAATAACTAACACAATTTACAGAACACTAAAACAACACTTACATAAATCTAACATAAACAACACTCACTTAACTCAAACTTAATGACTTATTAACTTATTACTAACTTAATTAACTCACACTTATCTCTAACTTAATCACTGAGTATTACTCCCCTTTCAAAAACTGTTTCTCAATACTGGACATCTGTCTGCATATTATAATTTGTTTAGCACTTCCTTGCACTAATATAAAATATTTCTTCCTTCTCTTAAGACTATTACTGCCTGATGGTTCCATATAAGTGGTGGAACTTTAATAGCTTCCACTGCAAAACAATAGCAAATGGAGAACCAAAGTATTTGTGAGCACACAGTTACATAGAAATAAAGACACTAAATAACATATTATACTCCAACATTTTAAATACTGCAAACGCAAGACACAAAACACAATTACTAACACAACACACGGAACACTATAACAACGCTTACTCAACTTACTCAATGGTAACTTAAAAAACACTTACATAACTCTAATTCAATCACTGAATAATACTCCCCTCTTTAATACCACCCTTCAATACTGGACATTTGTCCAAATATTATAAATTAACTAACACTCTCTTGTACTCATATAAAATATTTCTTCATTCTCTTAAGACTTTGACGCTTGATGTTTACAACAAGTGGTGGAACTGTAATAGCTTCCACTGCGAAACAATAGCAACTTCTGATAAATGCTCATTCGCTGTGCTCTGTGATAAGACCATAAGGACTTCTTGGGGCACCTAAATAAAATTAAATAATATATATATATATATATATATATATATATATATATATATATATATATATATATATATATATATATATATATATATATATATATATATATATATATATATATATATATATACAGAGCCGGATTTACAGGCAGGCCAAATAGGCCATGGCCTAGGGACCCCGAAAAAAAAGGGGCTTCAAAATCGAATTGCAACAAAATTAAATTTTAATTTTTGGAAAGTGCATAAATTTTAATTTTTACATTTTTATTTTTCTACTTTCGTGATTAAAAAAAATAAAATATTTTTAGACAAAAGTTAAACAAAAAGCATTTTTAAACATTTTGTTCATTAGCATGAATAATCGCAGGTTTTTTTTGGCCTAGGGCCCCTAAAACTGTAAATCCGGCTCTGTATATATATATATATATATATATATGTATATATATATATATATATATATATATATATATATATATATATATATATATATATATATATATATATATATATATATATATATATATATATATATATTGCTTGCTTGTTTTAGCCAAGTCAGTAGAGTTATTTATATCCTGATTTTTGCAGAATATTATCCTTTTCCATTATTATTTAAAGTTTAATAATAAGTTTTTAGTTGTGTTGTGTTTAGATCTTTTCTTGTGTACCTTGTGTACCAATTGTTTATTGTTGTTTTTTCTTGTGTACCAATTGTTTATTGTTGTTTTTTTTACCTTTTTATTATTTACCTTTTTTTTACCACTTTATTATTAAAGGGATGGTTTTGAAACTGAGCTTAATGAAGAAAGTTTAATGATGATACTTCAATGTTTTACAAAAAATAAAGCCAAAAGTCCACTTCAAGATTTAGCAAGGTCAGTTTATTAGTTAAAGTATAAAAATAACATTTTAAATGGCAATAATAACAAAAATTCTTTACTTTAAAAAAAAAATTAATTTTAAAAATCAAATGTTTAGTAAAAAATTAGGCGTGAAAATGGAGCTGGTAAGGAGGTGTAAAATAAGCTGATGAGGAGGTGAAAAGAGTGCTGGTAAAACTGAAGACATTTAATAGTTGTTGTTTTTTTAAATTTAATTTCAATTTGATCTATATCTCCTTTAAAATGTTCAATGACTTTGAAAAATTTTATGAGCAAGTTTTAGATTATCTTATGCATCACACGTCACAGTTAACACATTTGAGTTTATAAACGTTTGATTTATTGTTTCTTGAGAAATATGCATGTCATATTTCAAACTGGAGTTTGATTTAAGTTTTTTTTTTTTAATTGAAATTTTGTCATGGCATTAAAAAAAGGTTTTTACATCTTTTTTTTAGTATTATTTTCAGTAAATCTTAAGTGTAACAAATATATTACACTATTTATTACAATATTTTTTAAAATCTGTATATATAGTCAGGCGAAATTTCCATAGTTCCATCAATTTGTTTTAAACACTTAATAAGAGTTGTTTGTTCTATATGAAAGTTTAGTGTAATTTTAATTAACATTTGTATTTAATTATAACAATGCGTAACCACGGAAGGGTGTTAAATGAGGAAGAACAAGCTAAAATTGTTGATTAAAAAGTTTGCCCAATCGACAAAGTGCAAGTAAATTCAAAGGTCTTTTCATGCAGCCAATTGAATTTAAAAACTTTGGTGAAAATTAGAACAAAAATCACCCTAAGGGCAGAAATAAAAAAAATAAACAGAAGTCAACATACTTCCATTATGCCTTTGGCAAAATAGACTGAATTGGAATTGCCTTTGACCACAAGACATGTCTAAAAAATTTTGCCAAAATCAGGACAATGATTTAAAAAATGATTTAAGTTTGCCAAGATCACATGACATGGGACACTTAAATGGGTCTGATGGTTTTAAGTTCTATTGGCATGATTTTACAAAAAAAATATAGCATTATTATGAGTCGTAACTTTGGACGTGGGACAGTTATGGTGTGTGCTGCATTTTGTTTCCATAGCAAAATTCCAATATTTTTTATTACAACAAAAATGAATGCAAGAAATCACTGAAATCTTTTAGCAGATGTTTTAATCAAGTTTAGTGAAGGTTTACCTAATGAGAATTAGATTTTTCAACAAGATAGTGTAGCAATTAAAAACGACATTAAGTGCCGCTGCGCGGAAAAATTAAGTTGAGCGCGGTACTTCCAGGGACGTGGTGGGAGTCGAACTCCGAACCTCTCGCTTACAAAGCAAGCGCTCTTACCACTACACCACTACCGCATTAAATAGTGTAAAAGGTGGTAGTACACATTAAAAATTATTATTTAGAACACAGCCTTTGGAATTGGGATCAGCATTCAGGTTAGGAATTAAGAATAATATAGTTTTATCTAAAAACTAAGGTTTACTTTTAATAGAACAATAGAAATTTTACGTTTTTTAAAATATTATTTACTTTTAAGTTTTACTAAATAAATTAATAATTATTTTCTATCAGATTGTTATTTTCTTATTTAATTAATCATGATAATTTCTTTTAAAAAACAATTTAAAAAATCCAAATACTTTGTGAATTCATTTATAAGTGCAAGTTGTAAATGGAACTATAGAAATTCGCTGAGTGTATAACAATTAGATAAATTATATAAAATAAAAATTATTATCTAAATATATGTTTGATTATTATCATGTTTTTTTTTTCTATATATATTAAAAATAATACTTTGATACTTTAACAGAGCAATACTACATATGCTTAAATAATTTAAATATTTATTTTTATTGTTAAAACTATTATCAATGTAAGAGATAGTAAGAGTACTATGGAACAGATAGCTATGAATGAACTCTAATATGGGACTGTTAACAGTTCTAAGGTAAACTTTACTGTTGTCAATGGTTTAAAAACTTAAAGAGGTATATTCCTAATTATTTAAAAAAAACAGGTTGTTATATCTTTTATGCCTCTGTGTTGCTATATTTACAAAATGAATTACAACACAAATACAACATGCTTGTTTACAACAACGAATTGCTAATGTGTTATTATTTTTACAACATAACAGCATTTGCAATTTTTCAACACATTGTTAACTGTTGATAGTCCTTGATTTATGTTATGTATACGATTGATTATGATATATATATATACATACATACATACATACATACATACATACATACATACATACATACATACATACATACATACATACATACATACATACATACATACATACATACATACATACATGCATACATACATACATAAATATATATATATATATATATATATATATATATATATATATATATATATATATATATATATATATATATATATATATATATTATTGTAGGTCATAAAATTTTTTTTAGAGTTGCTAACCTAGCTATGGTCTAGAAAGTTGTTTTTTTATGTACTAATTAAGGAAAGTATTTACTTTGATGGATTGAACAATGTCTTCCACTCGCAACTATAATTACAAAAATTAGCAGGCCGTATTATGATTCAAAAAAAAAGTTTTTCAGTGATGTGAGGTACTCAAATAAAGCAAAATTTTATAAAAATTTCAAAAATAATAATTTTTTCATGTAAAAATTATTATTTTAGATTTTATTGCATAATAACTATAGTTTTTTAACTAAAAGTGAAAAAGGTGCATTTTTACATGTTTTTTAATAACAATTTTTTTCGACCAATATGATTTTCATAAAACAATTATTATTTTCGAATTTTTTATAAAATTTTAATAAATATAAAATTTTATGAAAAACTTTTTTTCTCCAAAATATTAGGGTACTGGTAATTTTCCCAATAAAGTTGCTTTCCCTTTAAACCTATCACAATCATTCTCATATTTGATAGTATCAATATTAATAACTATTAGCAATGTTTAGAGCCTGTAACAAGAAAAAAAAAATTTATGACCCACCCTAATATATATATATATATATATATATATATATATATATATATATATATATATATATATATATATATATATATATATATATATATATATATTAGGGTATATCATACTTTTGCATGTTATGAATTTCATTCAGTACATCACTTTTCCTATGTATTCATATACCCTGAGTTGAATGGTATAATTTTTTTTAGTGAAAAAACAAGTCTTGCTACCGGGAAAACGTTTTTAATTTTCCAATAATATTGTGTTTTTTTCTAACTGATGGCTATTTATGCTATAAATGTACATAATAATTATTTAAAATACTGTTTAGCCCTATGCTTAATTTTGATATGTTTTGAGTTTTTTTTTAAATTATTTTATGTATAAGTATCAGTTAATATACAAATATACCTTATAAATATTATAATTACTATTTAAATTTAATTTCAAACTAATTGCTGTTATTGCTGCCTTTATATCTTTCAGACTCATAATATATTAAAAAAAGAAAAATGACGTTATTAGTTAGCAAGAAAACCAGAAAATCGGTTAACACCAAACTAAGTGAGTATCTTGGAGGTCCTAGAAAGTTCCTCCAAACTGAATTTCCACCCTTACGTGACTGTTTACAGCGTTGTCTGGATCTGCAGCGAGACAGAATACTAGTCTATGAAAAAAATCAGCGTAATTTATCAATGCAAGAAATTTTTTCTAATGTTGCTTATGAGGTTGCAGAACGATGGCTTATTTCCAACATAGAATTTAAAGAACCCATAGTTTGTGGAACAAAAGGAATAACACTAAGACTCAGTAGAAGTTGGTCTGCATTCTCTAAGATAGCTCGAAACAAATCTCAAAAATTTTACATAAAACACTGGGAGCCTAAGCTTGATAAACTTTTAGATATTGCTCTTTGCAAATGCAGAATTGTTTACTGCAGTGAGAATGATCCCCCTTGCAAAGAATCTTGTGATAGCGGTGCTCATTGCCTTTGCAAATGTGACTTAAATTTAAGAATTCCTCAAAAAGAGCTTATTTGGATAAAAAACCAGCGAGAAAAGCAAGGCAGTATTTCATCTATGCAAGAATTTAGTTTGGATGTTAAAGAGACTGCCAAACTTAGGTTAAAACACTTACGCAAGTCAATCGATCAAGCAAGACTCGCACAACAACGAGAAGAAGCTTCAAAATCTAAGTTAGAGTCATTAGAAACATTTTATTCACCGGCTGTTAGATTTGATGTTGAAAAAGTGGATGCTACAATAGAAATGCATAATAATTCAAATGATGTGATAGTCAGTGATAGTGAAGAAGTCAGTGATATCGATAAAGCTAGTGATAGTGATATAGTCAGTAATAGCAAAGAGGACTCGACCATAGAAAAGCAAGATAATTATGTTAAGCGAAACTACCTTGATATTAGTAATGCTGCTGTTGCTTCTGTTAGATTTAGTGTATCATCGACTGCTACTGCTGCAATCATTAATGGTCTGCTGAAAGATATTATGAAAGCAGGGAAACTTGTTGAAGATAAAAAAAATCTTATATGTGATAGCATGAAAGTTTTTCGTGCCAAAGAGCGTGCTATGAAGTATTCCAGAATAGAAGAAAATTTTAACTGTGAAAGAAATATAATCACTGGAATTTTTGTTGATGGTAAAAAAGACAAAACTTTAATTCTTATCCATGATAAAACCACAGGCACCTTCAGAAAAAAAATTATCAAAGAAAATCATATAACTGTGACAGAAGAACCTAGAGGTCGTTACCTTACTCATTATACACCAAAGCCTAAGTCAGAAACATCTAAACCAGCTAAGCAATGTGCTATTGGATTATTCAACTGGTTAATGGAAAGAGGTAAAGATCTTAATATCCAACTAATTGGCAGTGATACTACAAATGAAATGTCTGGATGGAAAGGGGGAATGATTCATTTTGTGGAAGAACTTCTCAATCGAAAAATTTTTAGATCTTTTTGCTGGCTTCGCATTAATGAGCTTTCATTCTGTCATATTGTTAAAAAACTTGATGGACCAACTTCTTCAGATAAAGGATGGTGCGGAGCAGTTGGTAAACTATTTTCCAAAGTTGATAATCTTGAAAGAATTACTCAATTTACTCCTATTTCGCTTCTGGAGCCTCTTGTTAATATCAGTGAAGATTTCTTAAAGCAAATGAGCATTGACAGCTTAGTTGCATGGAAGTACTTGAATGCAATTCTGAAAGGAAAGCTTGATCCTGAAGTAGAAGCTCTTAAATGTGGTAGATTGTCTCACAGTCGATGGCTTACTTGTGGCATGAGATGCTTGCTTCTCTATATGAGTAAGCATGATCTTGAACCTGTTAATGCAGAGATCTTAAGACTGCTTGCAACTTGGGTGACTCAGGTTTATCTTCCAATGTTCTTTGAGATTAAAGTAAAGCATGACATTAAATACGGTTCTTGTCATCTTTTAAAGCTGTTTCGATTTTGGCAAAAGCAAGATGATAGGATTAAAGAAGCATCTAAACTTTATCTCAGAAATGAATCTTGGTGGGCTCATCTTGAGAATATACTTGTCTCGCTTCTCTGTTCTGATAACTCAGAACAAAGGTTATTTGCAGTCGACACAATATTGGTTGTTAGGAAGGGAAGTGAGCTGGGCTCAAATGATGTTAGACCTTTTAAAGTTCCACAAACAATAAACCTTGATGCATGTGACATTAAAGAAATTATTGATTGGAAAAAAGAGGTTGTTACTGAACCAATTCACATGTCGTTAGTCTAACTCAATGCATTGATAGTTTCTCTCCTGCAGCTACCTCCATACTCATTACATACTCAAAGAGAGAACAGTCAAATTAGTCACAAAAGCAGTTTTTACGCACTCTGGATCTAGAATCCTGGAAGTTAAATAATAATTATATCTGTTTTATTTCACATAGTTTACTTTTTACCTAATATAATTGTAATTTTTAGTATTAATTGGCTAAAACCTTTCCAAAATTAAGCTTTAGTTAAAATAGACTAATTTTTGAAAAAAAAACCCTAATTTTAAAACCCGTTTCCCGGTAGCTAGACATCAATATTTTGTAAAAATATTGATGTCAAAATTCTAAAAATTTAATTTTTGGCTCTAGTATGATATACCCTAATATATATATATATATGTATATATATATATATATATATATATATATATATATATATATATATATATATATATATATATATATATATATATATATATATATATACACACACACACACACACAACATATATATATACAACGTATATAATCAATATCAAATTGGGTACTTGTTTCATGTGGAGTTCCACAAGGATCTGTTTTAGGACCATTATTATTTGTCCTTTTTATCAACAATCTTCCAAACAACATTGCACATCAAATTGTATGCAAATGAGAGCAAAATCATTAGCATCATCAAATCTGATGAAGATTTTTTGATTTTACAAGATGACATAGACAAAGCCATGGAGTGGTTCAGAATTTGGGGCATGTCTTTCAATGTGGCAAAATGCAAAGTAATGCACATAGGCTGTAGAACCAAAAGGTCAATACAACAATATTCAATGTGCAGCGGTGAAAGATCTTGAGTACAACTTGCAGTTGCCAAAGCAAAAGAGCCCTCGGTATCATGGTCTCAGGCAGCTAAAAACTAAAAAAATCAAGTTGAGACAATAGCCTCAATGACCAATCAAGCACTTGGTAGGCTGAAAAAAGTATTCCACAGTTAGTGTATTATTGTCTGGCGAATATTGTATGCAACTTATATTCACCCACATCTCGAGTTTGCAGTACCAGTGTAGTTGTCATTTTTCAAACATGACATTGAAATACTGTAAAAAGTGCAGAAAAGTGCGACAAAAACAATTTTACTAATAAAGCACTTATGATACATCCAAAGACTGTAAATATTTGGTTTATCAATTCTTGAAGACCGCAGAATGCGAGGTGACCTAATTAAACAATTCAAGATCACTCAAAACATTGACAAGGTCTATTTTCACGTGCCACAGACACAACACTTAGCTAAATTGATTTACAATCTTCAAGGTCACAGTCAGTGCCTTGATAAAGAAAGAGTAAATCATTGTATTGAAAGAGAAAAGTTATTTGAACACTCTCCCACTAAAGACCATTGATGTGCAAAATGTCAACTGCTTCAAAAACTTTTTTATTTAACTACAGCTGCTTTATATGCAGCACAAGACTGTAAGAACAGAAGAAACCTGGTGCTGCCCCTCCTTATCAATCATTTTATTTTTAGTTTTGGCTTTAATTTTTTGTTGTAATTTTTTGATTGATTACTGAATAAAATAAATAAACTGTATATATGTATATATACACACACACATACACATAACAAGATCCAACTCTTTAAATTGCAATGAAGAATGCATTTTTGAGACATTTTGAGAGAAGAAGACATTATTGTAAGCTTGTACAGATATATAAATATATATATATATATATATATATATATATATATATATATATATATATATATATATATATATATATATATATATATATATATATTTAGAGAGTTCTTTCAAAGTATTGTGTCATTCAGTGCAACAGTAACATCTATTCATTTGGCAGCCACTTTGCTGAAAATTCTACTTTTGACTTTAAAATGGAATGTTGAAAAGGAGACAATTAAAAAAAAAATTAGTAAGTAAAATCCCAAGAAATTATTTTTATAGTTTAAAAGCAGTTAAGTGTAATCAAGTAAATAATTATTTAATTATTTTAATAAAATAATTTAATGTTAAATAAAAAAAAATTCTTTTAAAATGCTATACTTAATAGCAATTGTAATAACAAAAAATAGTTTAAATTTTCAATTGTAAATGTTTTGACAATCAACAATTTTTTATTTAGCTTGAAAAGTATTTACTTATCTATGAAAATAAATTTCATTCCTAATGTTATCTATATTATTTTCCTTTATGTAAATCAGAACTCCTTCACTTCATATATTTGTTTGTCTCTTTAACAAAAATCTAAAAAATAAAGATGATAAAGAGAATTACTATGATTAAAAATACTTTAAAATATTTTAAAGGGTTTGAAATAGCTTGATCAATAAATGAAAAATTTGTTGACAATCAACTAAGCTGTTGTTTGTTTTGTTTGGAAACTGATTCTGTTGGTTAAGTTTTGTCTAAACATTTTACAAAAGTTATCACCCTTTCTTGTTATACATTTGTTGTGGTATTTATCAGTCGATTTGATTTTCTTTTGGTTAAATTGTCAGACATTCAAAAACATTACACCTTAAACAAAGCAAAAAACATTGACTTTCAAAATATGTGGAAATACTCTTAAGTCCCACGACAATCAAGAAAAAAAAAAGTTGACAATGAAAAAATACTAAGGTTCAACTTTTTCCCTAAAACAACAAATTAAAGAAGTGATTTCAAAACTTACACCACTGGGTGAATTTAGTTTCCATACGATTGTTAACAGCCCCTTCATTCGACCTGTAATGTGTGTGAAAAAGGTTATGATTTTCCAAAAATTATAAGAAACCAATCCAGTGGGTTAAAATTTGATTTGCAGTGGTGATGAAGTAAACATCTTGTACGACATTGTTGCTGCTCTTAAACCAGGGTTGGCAAAAACCCGGGTTTTTGAGCAAAAACCCAATCCAACTGGGTTTTTCAATGGGTTTTTGAGTTTTTGCTAAAGTTTGGTATAAATCTTTAGTAACAAAGTTTGATTCATTAGTAGTTATTTAAAATTTTTAGTTTATAATAAAGTATAATAAAGCTATTTTTTATTTTTTACAGGTATATTTTTTTATACTTAAGCTTAATAATCAGATTGCATTTTTTTTCTAATATAAATCTATTTTTAAATAAAGTTTTAGTTAAATTTAAAATATAAGTAGATTATACGTCTTCATCATGCCAAAGTATCATTCAGGGGGAAGAAATAAGGCTAGTGAGTGGAATGAAGTGACCATATAAAGTGATCAACCAAATAGAGTATTATGTAATTATTGCAAAGTTAGCATAATTAAAAAAATAGAGAGAATTAAGATCCATTTGGATAAATGCAGAAAAAAGAATAAAGAAAGTTTTAATAATTCCGTTGAAGTGTATATCTGAAGTATATATCTGAATATATGAATATCTGAAGTATATATCTGAAGTATATATCTGAAGTATATAAGCTGAAGTATAAGTGATATATCAGTTTTAGAGTTAAGACCATCTACATCTGCAACATCAAATAAGTCTAACCTGTCCAATCATAATGAACAAGATTGTTCATTATCATTGTGATTCTTCTTATTCATCAATTGTTCAGCCAACTGCAATGACAATGCAACAGCAAGCATCTGTTTCTAAGTTTGTTACTACAACAAGTAATCAGTAGGATGAACTGGATTTTCAAGTTGCAAGGTTTTCCTTTTCAGCAAATATACCATTCAACGTAGTAAAAAATCTTGAATTTACCAAGCTGCTTAAAAAACTTAGACCTGGATATGAGCAACTAAATAGAAAACAGATGTCTTCAGAATTCTTAGTAAATATAAATGAAGAAGTAATCAATTTAATGAAAAATGATCTTGCTGATGATTGTGCTGTTACCCTAATTCAAGATAGTTGGAGTACATTCAGTAATGATCCTATAATTGCTCATAGCATCCACAATGGAAATAAACATTATCTCATTTCTACAATTGACACTGGAAGCCTATCAAAAACAGCAGAATATTGTGCTCAAGCTGCTAAGGGTGCAATCAAAGTTGCTAAAGAAACATTCAATAAAGATGTAAGTGTTAGATGTTTAGCATTGGTGATGATTACGAAAATATTTATGAGTTGCTATAATATGCTTTACTATAGACTTTGGAGAGACACCTTTTCAACCAAATTTAAAAAATGAGCAGAGCAATCATATGTTATCAACTTAGGGGCTTCAGCCTGCAAAAGTTGTCTCATTTTAGACATTTCATTTTCGTTGTCAGTGCATGCTGCAAATACCTAAATAAAAAATGAAATATATATATTTCATTTTTTATTTAGGTATTTAGGTACAGCAAATACTTAAATAAAAAATAAAATTACTATGTATGTATTAAATTCTAGATTGTTATTTACTTATTGATCATATTCTGTACAATACTATAAAATAAAACAGCTGTTATAATGATATAAGCCTAATGATAATTGTGACACAAGAGATCCTAGCTTTACTTTAACGAAACAATTTTTTTCTTTGTTAAATTTTCTTAAACAAATGTATTATAGGGATGGTTATTGGAAAAAGGTGGACTGATGCCACAGCTACCCAATGATACTCGCTGGAACTTCCGACTAGATTGTTTACAGACATACATTTCTAATCATTCTCTGTACGTTGACTTTAGAGGTGAGCATATGGAATCCGTTGATCCTTCAATAGGAAGCCTAATTGACAATCTGTCAATACAGAGAGAAGCAATAAATTTATATGCACAACTGAAAATTGTTAGCGTTGCGTTAGATAAGGTTAATAAAATTAGTTAGTAACTGGATAAATTTAATTTAATTATAATAAGTATATTAAAATTAATTATATTAGGCACCATGCCATCATTAACTTTATTTACATAATTATTAAAAAAGTTATTGTGTTTACTGTAATTGCAGGCAGGCGATACAACTTTATCTGAGGCAGTTGAGATTTGGCAAAGCCTCATACATAATGAAAAATTGGCTTTGTACAGATGATATTTTAAAGAGGTTTAAGAAAGCAATTGTTCCTTGTCATTTTTTTGCCAATTTAACAGATCTAAAATATGAAGGTAAACAATTTATGAACAAAATATGAAGCTAAACAATTGTAATAAAAACAAAATATTGCATCTGATCAATTTTAAATAAAAACAGATGTAAAGTTTGTATTTAAGTTTACTACTATTATAAATTTAATTATTTACTTAAGAAGAACATTGGATAGAAGTCAAGAAGAAGAAGCTGACTATAACAATTAGCATCTTTTAGTATAAATGCTACTATGCATTTATACTAAAAGATGCTAATTGTTTCCCAACATATTTATTCAACGATAGTGTAAAAAGCACAACATTAGCAACAAATTGGTGGAGAATTATAGAAATGAAGGGATCTAAATCTTACAAATTGCCTAATGCAAAAATTTTGCAAAATTTTTTCGGCAGTTGCATACTTTCCGGCTAGTTCTGGATCCATTAAAAGATTTTTCTCATCTTTTGGCATTATTTCGAGCAAAATTAGGAATTATTTAGGAAGAGAAAAAGCTGAAATGCTTGTACAAGTTTACATACATTTAAGATCAAGATGCACAATTGCTGATGACTAAGTTGTTAGATAACTTTGATTTAAATTTTTAAGTTTGAATATTATAAATGAATGAATGTTTGAAATTGGAAGCAGAAGCCCTTTGCCAACGGGATGCAACTCATCTTATTGCTTAGGGAATTTTAAACTTTCTTGTGAACAAACTGTAACTCTTCAAGATTCAACTCTTTGTATTGCAATGAGTGCTATTTGAAGATGCTCTGAAGAAGAAGACATCAATCTTGTAAACTTGTACAGATACTTTTCCAATCCAGAATGTTTAGCCAACATTGAAGAACATAAAGTTTTGCCTTCAGTGTCTGTACTTCAAAAGACTGCCAAAAATTTGCTGTCTAGGCTATTACCAACAAATCCAGTTGACTTAAAATATATTCTAGAGGTGTACGGCTCAGAAAATCTTGACAATTTCATGCAATTCAGAAAAGAAAAGAAAAATAAAAGTTCTAGAAATAAAACTTTTAAAACTCTTGAACTTTTATTGCTGCATGGATGCTATCTCTCCAATAAGTATCAAGTCTAACCAAGTCTTTTTTGCTGCTGGATTATTTGCGACAAAAATACAATTAAGAAAAAATGACCACTTGTTTGACACACTTTGTTTCTTCAAATTTATGAATATATATATATATATATATATATATATATATATATATATATATATATATATATATATATATATATATTATAATTATTATAATTATCTATAAATATATTAAATCTAAATCTTATAAATTGTAAATTATTAGTTTTACAAAATAAAATATGTTTTTAGTGATTTTACGATATTTACCTTTAAATTATGCTTTTTTGTAACAATTTACCAGTAAATTTAAATTCACTAAAAGCTCAATTGCTAAGCAGATTATTATTTCATTCACAGTTTTTTTAATGATTTTTTTTAACAGGAGATATTGCTGTTTCATTCCTGGAAAAATCTTGGTTTGACAATAATGGAGAAAAGGATAAAGGACCGTTGTTTAATACAAACCTTTCATATCTTATCAAGTATTACAATTTTTTATCACCTAATTTAAAAAATTTTGTTTTCTAAACAGGTTCATTTAGAAATGCATAAAATAATGCAAGTAATAAATGCAACAAATTATTGATGAGAGGTATGTTACATCTATCACCAAAAATATCAATATCAAAATTCAAAATAATCTCTGATAAGAATTTGTAAAATTTGTACTAATTTTGAGTAACTTTTGTGTCTGTGTTACCAATGACAACACATACTAATAACTCAATATTTCTTCTAAAAGTAGCTTTTGTTTTCAATAATGAAGTAAAAGAGTTGTAAACAAACCAAAGTTTTTAAAAAGAACTTTACAATAAAATTTATAAATTGACTTTTTGCAACTTTTTTTCATTTTTCAGATAGAAAACCATTTTTTTAATGTTGTTTTCAAGTAAATAGTGATAAATATTAATTTTGAATTTCCATTTTTATAAGTCTCTTTATAACATGATATTTTTTAAGAATCTGTTTTTAAAGTTTTGATTAGAAGTGAATGTGACAGTTTCTGGCATTTTAATTAATGAGACAATTTTGGTATTTTTAACCTTCAAACATCTTTTTTGTTGGGTTTTGTTGCACTTTAGTATGTATCAGACTTTTTATGTAAGACTTTTACTATGCAGACTTTTTTGTATCTAGTCTTCAAGATGATAAAAGTGTAATAGTGTTACCTGTACATACTTTATTATTTCTATGTATATATTCTTATTGTTTATTTATCTATGGTTATTATTTATATGGGTTGAGTTTATATTTTTATTGAGTTTATGCTTTGATGACAAAGCATTATTGATTCAAACTTATATTTTGTTATTTCTTGGTTAGGCTCAGCATAACTCTTTCAGAAGAACCATTGACCGCTATTAATGATATATGTAACAATGTTTGCAATGGACTAATAGTGGACCCAGAAAAGAAAAATATTGATGTGTTTATAAAAAGTTTACCTTCATTGACAAAGTAAATATGTATATTGTTTTGTTCTTTTTTTTTTAATTCTGTTTTCAGGCATATATAACATTATAATATATGTATGTGGGTCTGTATATATATATATATATATATATATATATATATAATATATATATATATATATATATATATATATATATATATATATATATATATATATATATAGTTAAAATCTGTATGTACAGACCTTTAGTAATTATTATTTTTTTCCTATAACTTTTTTTTTAATTTATAATCCTTATACTATCTCGTGTTTAAACAAACAATAATTAAAAATATGTAAGTTTTGCTGTTATAATTTTTTTGCAATAGTAAATTTATTGTTTTATTTTTTTCATATATTTTTACAATATGATAAATTGACCATTTCATTAAAACAGTAATAGGCTCGCAATATAGCAGGAAAAGTTTAGTTGTTATATTTTGTTAATATAAAAATTTGTTCATGGATAGCGGCACAGGTTTTTATCTATATTGTTATTATTGTTTGACTTAATATAAAGTAAATAATTGAAAAACAATTACTAAAATTATTTGATGGACTATTGCACAGTTTGTTAAGCAGTATTGATAAAATGGTTTACTAAATAGAAGCATAAAAAAGAAGTCTTTTAATAAATATCATCTAAATATAAATTTTAACATTACTTTAGTGTTTAAAATTTTAAAAAAAAGAAGACTTATTCATTACTAAAAAGGACAAACTAATAAACAGGCCCATTTGTTGTTTTAGCCTAAAAATAAAAACAAAAAAACTAGCATAAATATATTTTTATGACCAAATAGATTTAACCATTCATAACAATCATAGATAATTACTTGAACCAACAATGGCTGACAACTAAAAAACAAGACTGGATTTAAAGACGCATATCTCTTTAAAGAAATAATGTAAAACAAAAAGGAAAAATGTTCTAGAAAGTATTTTTATTCTACTTTTTACATATATAATCAGTTGTTCTCAATTAAAGCATTTCTTCTGACTTTATCAACTAGGCCTGGTATAGACTAAGCTAGTCTCCGTATGAGCTCAATATCAATTTTATTAAGGCAATACTTGATTCTAGAATGTAGTTTTTTTTAATTTTCTGCATTTCACTTATTTTTGTAGACAAGGCCTTTTAAACTACTCCAAAAATTTTTGATAGGGCAACATTCTGGCAAGTTTGCAAGGTTATCCGCTTTCTCAACATAATGCACGTTTTCCTAGTTCAGGTACATAATTACTAACTTTTGCATAGTGAGATGATGCTAAATCTGGCCAGAATACATATGTATCATCTGAATGATACCTATTGATGAATGGAATAAGTCTCTTCTTAATACATTTGTTTAAATAGATTTTTTGGTTTACAGCCAGTCCACTTGGTACAAAATAAGGTTGAGAATATCCATTTTCAGAAAAAGCAATCCATTGAAGTAATTTCTTTTGTAACTTTTGTTTTGTTTGGTATTTAATTGTAGATGGAGTAGATTTTACATCATTAGTATAAAATATATCATTTCTATTGATACTGTAGTGATTTAACGTGAAATAAGACTCATCGTCAATGATTGCTTTATGATTTTTGAATTTCTGACATAATCGATTGCACTTAGTTCTAGCTACTGCTTTTTGCTGATCAGAGCGTTTTGGATTTGTCATTTTTTTATTGATTTAATATTTGTTCTTTTTTTTAATGTTTTACTAATTTGTTGCTGAGTACAGTTGAACTTTTTAGCTGCCTGTCGTTGAGAAACTCCGTCTTTATGGTCAAACATGAGTTTGAGCCTTTCAATATTTGTCCTGGTCATTTTTTTAGTTTTTACTCCACTTCCTTGAATTCTTTGGTACCCAGATTCACTTTCAGCACGTTTAATTATCATGCAGATAGTACTTTTAGTTATATTCTCAACTTAAAAGTGGTCATAAGTGAACTTTTTACCAGCATTTTTGTAATTTAATATAAAATTCATACACACGTTTTCTAATCTCTTCTTGTTTTGAATTTATTTTTTTATTCATTTTTCTATAAAAATAAAAACACATAAAAAATTTAAAAACTAGAAGAAAAATACCTTCTAAAACAGTTTTCCTATTTTTAAAATCTTATTCCTTTAAGGAGATAAGTCTTTTTAAAACCAGTTTTTGGTATCCAGGAGCTCTAAAAATATAAATAAGTTTATGGACTACTTATTGAAAAAAAAAAAAAGACTTTTAGGTAAGAGAAATAATCATTTTTTGAACCTGAGTCCTAGGTATAATGGTGACATGGACTCTGGGACTCCAGGTTTAAAAACAATAAGTTTCAAGTCATTCTTGAAACTTATTGTTTTTAAACCTGGAGTCCCAGAGTATGATTTGCTATAAGTAAAAAATTCATGAGATTTGAAACTTATTGTTTTTATTCTAAAAACAATAAGTTTCAAATCTCATGAATTTTTTACTTATAGCAAATCATAAGCCAACAAACATGTTTAGAATTTCTGGTCACTACAGACTTGGAAAAAGTAGAGATATAAAGCCGAGTGATATAAAGCCTTGCAGGGATGTGGAGTCTTTTTGGGATTCCACATCCCTGCAAGTGACACCACAATTTAGTGGAAAGGCAAGGATAACTTTTTTTGGATATTTTGGAAAATATCCAAAAAATGACTTTTATCAATACATTTTTTGGACATTTGCCAAAAATTTTTTTTATTTTAATCATTTCACTTTTCGAATTTTATATTCGAATTTTATAACTTTGCTTTTAACTTGAATTTTATAACATAGCATCTAGATTTTCTTTGTTTTAAAACAGTTTAGTGCATATTTCATTTCAAGATGTGAACTGAAATATACACTGTGTTTACACTCAAGTCTACATGATGTGAACTGAAGTTTACACTCTAGTCTCTAGATAAAAATATATATATATATATATGTGTGTATATATATATATATATATATATATATATATATATATATATATATATATATATATATATATATATATATATATATATATATATATATATATATATATATATATATATATATATATATATATATATATATATATATATATATATATATATAGGTGTATATACAGTATTGGACAAAACATTTGCAACCAACATCGAACAATGTTAAAAAGTGTTCCTAATTTTGCATGTCTTAAAAGTGAAACAAACTATACTACCACAGCAAACAGTTCAGGAGTCTGGAGTCAAAGCATACCATGACAAGAGCAATCAGCTGACAGGAGACAGCACACAGGCAGAATTTCATTGACAAGTGCCATTTTGCAGCGGACAAAACAAGTGCAACTTTTTTGGTTTCTTTCATTTTCTTAAGTCTGGTCCGTGTCAATGTCACGGAAGTTTTTTAATATTTAAAGGAAGTATCCAAAAGTTTCCAGAAGCATGCAGAAGCTTCCAGAAGTTTCCAGAAGAAGCATCTGGAAGCATCCAGAAGTATCTAAAAACATTCAGAAGCTACCAGAAGCTTCCAGAAGCATCGAAAAGAAGCATCTAGAATCTTCCAGAACAGGTTCATTTTACTATATAAGAGACATGTAAACTGACGTGTAAATCAGTCAGTGTATGGAAGTCAATCAGTCAGTATTATCAAGACAGTTTATCGAAGTGAGTTTTATCAAAGTGTTTTATCGAAGAACATCATTGCAAGAAATGAAATAAACATTTCATTATATTAATACATTCCACATCCAACCAAGACGTTGTGTTCCACAGAGCATTATTGTATCATCACAAGGTAAATGTAACACAGTAAGCCTTGAGAAATGTTCCAAATATTGTTCTATGGGGACTTGACGCCCTGCAAAGAAACCGCTGATTTCACTAAAGAACCAGAAGAAAAAACTCCTGTTTGTAACATCTCATATTGACTGGAATGTGCAGAAACGGCAAACTATCCTGTTTTAGTGATGAATCGAAGTTCAACATCATTGGGAGCGATGACATTTGCCGTGTACGTTGACCAGCCAGAAAATGCTTCAATTTACGTTACTGCCATAAGACCGTGAAGCATGGTGAAGGCAATGTAATGGTCTGGGGGTGTTTTTCTGCTAACGGTCTAGGTCCAATACATCAAAGCAATGGAATAATGGACCATTTCATGTATAAAAATATCCTGAAAGATGTTACGTTACCTCATGCTGAATGGAATATGCCAATAAAATGGGTTTTTCAGCAAGACAACGATCCAAAACATACTGCAAAAGTAGTCATGCAGTGGTTTCAAGACAACCACCTTTTGGTGATGGATTGGCTGCCTCAATCTCCGGAACTCAACCCTATTGAGAACCTGTGGGAGATCGTCAATCACAGAATTAATTGTGAAGGTGTTTGTAATAAGGATCAACTGTTTAAACAAATTCAAAAGGCTTGGGCAGCGATTCCACAAAGTTTCATTGAACACCTGATTGAATCTATGCCTCAAAGATGCAAGGCTGTGATCAACAACAAAGGATTCGCCACGAAATATTTATAGCGAAATAAAGCTTGGTCAACATTTTGTGGAGTTGCACTTGTTTTGTCTAGAAGGAAATCAACTTTTTTTAATACTTTTGATTAATTTATTAATTTTTGTGTACAAATAATGAACTTTGTGATAAATAAAACTTGAAGAACGTTGTCTCTAAACAGTTACATAGTTATTTCTCTAAATTAAAAAAATGCAGCACTTTTATATAAAGAAACTAAATTAGCATTATTTGGTTGCACTTGTTTTGTCCGATACTGTATATGTCTAAGAATATGCCTCCTTTTTTTGTCTTGTTAGAGTCACACCGCACATCCATCTGATCATCTTCTCTTTTGGCAAATACTACACCATATAAATTCTGAAGTTTATATAACAATGAAAGTATATTGTATGGCCAGCATCTACATAAGTCGCAAACATATATGTTTGCTACTTATTTAGATGCTGGCCATACAATACAGATGCTGGCCTACATACAGATCTTATCTCAGATGTTAGGTTCTAGAGACTTTTAGTTAGTCTTCAACAATGTCAGTAACTAAAGTAAGTCTAATATTTGATCTCTAATTCATGTGTCTGATCTTTTTATTTCTCCCCAGAAAAGAGTAGAGTTATTTGCAAAGAAATTTAGCTCTAATTTGACTCTTGAATATAATGGTCATACTACTCCTGACAATTAAACAGATTAATTTATTGTTAAACATCAAAATCGCTCTGGCTTTCAATGCTAAATTTAATTCTCAATTAAACACTTCTACAGTTTATGCTCAAAAAGAACTCTCTTTAATTTTCGCTAAACTTTTTAAAAGTGCTAAATAAGTGGTTCCAATTTTTCAAAACTCTAAAAATCACTTTGACCTCTCTAACTATCCTACGATTAGTCTTCCCTCTGTTATTAGTTTCTTTATATAAAGGTTTTGAGGTTATTAAGTTATTTCTTTCTAACTGCAGTAGTAAAGTTATTCTTGAAGGCCTACCCTCTTCTTTATTTCAAGTAACTTTAAGGATACTACAAGGTTCTATCTTTGTTCCTGTATTGTTTCTTATCTACAATAACGATCTTCATGAAATCTAAAGTGGCTCTATTTGCCTATATATAAAGTTGAGCCATATCTATATATAAAGTTGAGCCATCAGCTCAACTTTATACTTTTGTTTTGAAAAAAAAATTTCACTTTTTGGTTGCTTAGAACAAGCAGCTGATTTTAAATCTGATCTCACTTCTGTAAAAGTCTAAGGCTTGCAGTGGCTTATCTTATATTAAAGTCTAAAAGCACATTGTAAATATAATTAGACCTGCTTTATCTGTCAAGCTTCACCCACTCTCCTATTGTTGTAAGGTTGCATTTCTATCTTTTTTATACAAATACAATCATGGTCAATGCTCAAACGAGCTATCATCTCTATAACGATTAGGGTTTCCAATCCGGATATCTGATTATCCGGATAATCTGTCTTATTTTGACTATTCGATAATCTGGATAATTATCGTTAAATATCTGCCTATCCAGATATTTTTTGATAAACTAAAATTTGTTTTTAAACGGCGGGAAACTTTTAAACATGGAGTTAAAAAGATGAAAAATTTAAACTAAAATAACAATCTTTTTAATAAGTTCAGTAAATTTACTCAAAATATGTACTTGTTTCTATTTTCTTAAATGTTAGCATTTTTTTTTTTACACTTTGTAACAATTGTTTGTTGTTACACTTTGTAGCTCAGTTGTTTAAGCACATTAATATGTATATGTTCTTTAAATTTGGGCATTTTAATTATAAATTAAATATTTTTAATATTCTGTTTTATAATTTTTTTTTTAACTGTAAGTATAATGTTTTTTTTTTTTATTTTACTTAGTGATTTTTGTAACATTAGTATTCTTGAACAGTATTTATCTTTTATTAAATTGGTTTTTATTTCTTTTTTGCTTGCAGTGAGTATTTAGTTTAATAAATGATTTATTACACAAAATTCTAGATAAATATTTCACTCTAGATATAATACTTGCATTTTAAATTTATAATTAATTTTTAGATTTCTTAAGCTTAAAAAGTTGTAATGTCAAAACGATCTGAAGTTTGGAACCATTTTAAGAGAAATGAAAAAAATAGGGATGTTGCTGTAAGCATTACACTAAATAACTAGGATGTAAAGGATCATCTACAATACCACTTTTTAATCATTTAAAAGTTCATAACATTCTCTTAAATTCCTCTAGCCTAACTACTGCCACTAATAATTCATTAGAGATAAATTGTGAACAAAGTTAATCATCGACATCAAAAAGTTTTAAAAGTGTTTATGTTGACAATAGTATAAAAAAGTTTATTAAAACTAAAACATTGGTGGAAATTTTATCGCGATGTGTAGCAGAGGATGGTTTCTCAATGAATTCTATAGTGAAATCACAAGCCATTATTGGGTACATTAAAAGTAAAGGATTTGACATGCCTAAAAGTCCTACTACTGTAACAAAGTGCATTTTAAAGTTTTATGAAGTAAAAAAAATAGAAACAGTTAGTATTATCAAGGATCTAAAGGGAAAAAATGTTAAATTCTCACTAACAGTAGAGGAGTGGACTGATAACTCTATGAATAGATATCTTAATTAGGCATCATATTTCAACTTTATTATAACCACGGTTTGCATTTAGCAATAACTGATGTATTGTATAAAAAACAACAATCAAAGTTTTGTGAAGAAAATGAAGAAGTAACAGATTATGAAGATGTTAGTGAAGACATTGAAGATGAATCTGTCAAAAACATTGGATTCCTTCTAATAAAGGATCCTATAAATAAAACTTTAAATGAATTAAGGCAACAAAAGATTTCAGAGGAGAACGTAGCAACTTTAGAAGAACTATTAAATGTCTTATTGCTGATAGAAACTGCAATAAAGGAGTTGAGTAAAAATTCTGCAACTCTTTTGACCGCTGAAGGTATTTATAAATTTATATTTGAAAACTTAGATCAGTTACAAACGAATATAAGTAAAAATTTATTAAAACAGATAAAAAAGTGAATGGATGAACGTCGTGATAAAATCCTTATGACATTAATAATCTTCTTAGAATCAGGCAATATTCCACATTCTACTAAATTTTTGGAATATACTTCAAAAGCTGCCGCTATCACTTTAGCAGTGGAAATATTTAAAAGGATTCATACATCTAGTGGTGACAGCAGCAGTACTGAAAACAATGAGGTTGAGGAAATTGCAAAAGAAATATCAAGTGGAAGTATGTCTAAAAGTCAAAGTGCTAATAATATTATGCAGCAAAAGCTGAGAGCAGCTATTTCCTCAATTACCCATGCAGAAAAGCAGAGCAGCACAAATACTTCACTGTTGAAAAATGGTTTTATGTTTTTAACAACCACTAAAACAAAAACAAATAACTTAAATATATTGTTTAATGCACTTCTAACAATTAGACCAACATCTACTGCAACAGAGCGCATTTTTTCAATTGCTGGTTTAATGCGGACAAAAATTAGAACTCGCTTAAATTTTGAAACTCTTAATGCAATTATTTTTTTGAAATATGCATTTTTAAAAATGAAATAAATGTAATTGGTATAATTGTTTTATTTTTTTATATATTTGATTTTTTAATGTATATCACTAAAATACTTAAGTTAAAATTAATTATTACTATGAATGTGTTAAGTTCAATCTATTATTTTTTTTTTTTGTTATCCGGATATATCCGAATAATTTGAATTTTCAGTATTCGATATCCGGATAGTCATTAATGTTGGATAATTGGAAACCCTAATAACGATAAACCAAAACTCATTCTCGTTTGGATTTTTGTTTCTTTCTTGCTCCAAAACTCATTCTTGGCTTTTTATTAAACAAGTTGCATCCTTTTACTGTATCTGTCCCTTCATGCTAAAAAAAACTTTTATTAATCCAGTTTTTTCCTTGAACATCAAAAAAACCTTACCTATCATCATTTTTTCCTTTTTTATACAACTTAAAACTTTTTAAGTCTTCAGTTATACTTTCCCAAGTATTTTAACTTATTCTCTATTTTAAAGTAACTCATAACTTAATAGCGGTTGCTTGCAATCTTATTGCAAATAAATTAGAGTTAAAAAATATATAAATGTATGCCAGTATTTAATAAATAATAAATGTAAGCATAAAATTATAATATATGTAGTATTATAATTTTTTTTCTAGCCCCGGTTTTCAACTCCTGCTAAATTAATCTTATAATTTTGCCAGTGTGGGGTTTGCAAAAAGTCTCATTTTTCAGCCGGGCCAGGGCCTTAGTCATTTACTACCAGTGTGCTCTTAGCGATAGCTTTATCTTCCACAAAAACACCTGTTTCTGTGGAAGATAAAGCTAAAGCAAAATATCCACATAATGCAATGTTTAAACTTCCATATACTTATGCATATATTAACAAATATACATCTATTTTATATATATATATATATATATATATATATATATATATATATATATATATATATATATATATATATATATATATATATATATATATAATTTTTTATTTTTTTCACAACAATATATATATTTTTTTTTTAATGTAATTTATGTGTGTATGAGTTGCATGATTAAGGTGTGAGTAGTTGAGTGAAAGTTGAAAGTGAAAGTTTTGTGTTTTAAACTTTCCAAAACCTTATGAAAAAATGACCCTCATCCAAGAGTAGGTATCATTTTTTGGCAAAGGTAAATTTATAAAGCCTAAAAATGGCTTAATATATAAATATATAGTTAAAATATATTTGCTAATGTTTATTTTTAGAAATACTTTACTAACTTGTTATAAATGCTTATTTGAGGAGTTAAATACTATTACTAAACTTAACATTTCAACAGTACTATCAGATGCAGTAATGGCAAACATGACATCAGATGCAGTGAGTTACAAGAATTTAACTTTATAAAATCCATAAATATTTTTATAAATTTCTAAATGAAGTTTTAATATGTTATTTAAATGATTTAAAAATTTAATGTTTTAGTTTCTTGGATTTTTTTTATTTTTTACAGAATATTGTGGAGAAAATGGTTAAAGTAGAAACATCAATAAAAGTTTTTCATGTTCTTGTTGACATTGTCAAGGTAATCAATTTAATCCATATCTAGTTCAGTTCAAGGTACACCAATATTTTACTCTACACTGAGCAAAACAAAATAAAATTAAAAAAAAAAGTATATAGTGTGTCTATGTTATTTTATTACATTATGTTTCTTCGTTTTCATTTTTAGAATTAATGAGTAGTTTAGATAAGTTTAAGTTGAAAGCGAAGCATTAAAGTGGCAATCAATAGGTATGAAGGATTGGTCAATGATTAATGATTAAACAAAAGGTGGCATCCTATGTCATGCAGATGCAGGATCAGGAAATAAAAAAAATTGTATATTTTGTCAACTAAGAGTCAATCTGATGTTAAGTTATTGTGAACTTACTCAATGAAAGTTGTAAAAAAACGTATTTCTTTAAATACATTTAAAAAAACATTTAGCTAAGGAAAATAATTGGTGTTTATGCAGCTGTTAAAAAATCTTACTGCCAGAGATTAGCTCACAAGATTAAAGTAGTGTATGGAGTGGTGTGGTGGAAGTAAGAAAGTGTAAAAAAGGAGTGGCGTAAGGAGGGGTGTACTTTTTAGTGATAAAAGTAATAAATAGAATAAGCAAAGTTCTTGTTAACAGATTTAATTAAGAAAATTAATTGCTTTGTTGTAGCTTGCAATGTGGCGGCAAAAGTGTTGGTATTTGGGGCTGCTTTAATTTAAATGGAGTAGGTGTAAGTAACATTTATACAGACCATATTAACCAATATACATATTAGTCAAGATACAAATAAGATCCATATATAGCCTAAAACAAGAAATATATATATTCAAGAAAAGTTCCAAATAAAGTTTGCAACAATTGATGCAAAAAAGATGTGTTGTTTGCAAAAAAAGCAGATGTTTTAAATACTTGTTTAGATGTTATTTTTGTTGCTTATTTTTCACATATATCACAGTTTTTTTACTGATATTTTTTGTAATTATGTTGGTCAAAACATTTTTATATACAGTTTTATGTTTCAATATGTCATTCAAGATGCAATATTTGTTTAAAAAAGAGTTTTTTTGCAAATAAAAAAAAAATTGATTAACATTATATCTATAGTTTCAATTTTATAGTAGTATATGTATACATAACAAAATTTTGATATATATATATATATATATATATATATATATATATATATATATATATATATATATATATATATATATATATACATAACAAAATTTTGATATATATATATATATCAAAATTTTGAAGAACAATTATTATTATGCAGTAAACACAAAATAAAAAATCTTGTAGAATGGAAATATAAAAAATAATATATTTAGAAAATGTATGTTTACATAGAGGTACATAAATGTACATAGAGGTTACATAAATGTATATTTACATAGATTTATCTTAATATAACAACATCTTTGTTCTTGCTTTCTAAAAATTTTATCTCTTACGTTGGCATAGAATAATTTATGTATGAAGTAATATTTTGTAATTTTTCAAAAGGTTAATTTTTTGATAAGGCATGCTATCGGAAAAATCTGCCCATCTTTTGCGTTGTGGTAAAGCTAGTTAATGGTCGTTTTTTGAAATTATTTTTTTGTGTGTAGTAGTGTTTGTATAATAGAACATTTTGGCAGAAAAAAATAATTAAAAATATTGTTTAGTTTGTCAACCAAGCAAACTAAACAAAGATTTTTGATTGTGGACAAACACTTAAAAAATCCAACTTTATCGAATAGAAAGTTGGCAAAATCATTAAAAATATCAAGAAGAACTGTAAATACTGTTCTTAAACATTTTACAGAACAGAAAACTATTCAGAGAAAACAAGGAAGTGGTAAAAAAAAAAACGCACAGCAAATCCTAGAGCTCTTAAACGGTTGGAGACTTCATTGGAAGAACATCCTGATTGATCTGATAGATTTCGAGCGAAAAAACTGAAGGTTTCCAATTTTCCAATACATTACTCAAAAGATGCTCAAAAGTTTTACGATGATAATGGAGTGATGTTGGTTCCGAAAAAGATGAATCCTTCAAACTGCCCCGAAATACGTCCTATTGAAAAATATTGGGCCATCATAAAAAAGAAATTGAAGTTAAGTGGAAAAACAGTAAAATTAGTTACAGATTTGAAGAAAAAATGGGATTACGCTGCTAAAACTTACAAAAATCACTCTGTCCAGAAACTTATGGGAGGCATCAAAACAATTTTTTTTGTTTTTTCCCTATTTATATGTAATCTTTACAGTCTTAATTTTTCAGAAATATATTTAAGCTTTCTTACATCCTTTTTTCATCAAGAAAGGTGGGCAGATTTTTCCGATAGCCTTATTCTACAACTTCTGTGTATTATCTGTTTTCAAGTATAAGTTTCCGATTTTTACAAATTGAAAAAATTGAAACAGTTTAATTAGTAATCTACTAAGTATGCAAGCGATTTGACTGTTTTTAATAGCATATTTATTGGGTTAAGATTAACATACATTTTCAGTGTACTTTAGAAGCTTTACAATTCTATATAATTCAAGGATACTCTGGATACTATGGATGAAGATGCAACATCATTTATGCAACATTTTTTTCTTCATCAGTGTTAAAAACATCATTTCATGACTTCATTAGTGTTAAAAACAGCTGCAAAGTAAAATTGTTCATTTTTAATAAAATTTAATCATTTTTAAGCTTATATAGTTACAGATATTGGGGAAATTCTAAATATTAAACAGATTTATTAACTGATGGTTGCTTAACTACATTCCACTTGAGTAATGTTTAATTTACATAAGAACATAAAATATCTCTGATAACAAAAGTATCATCTAGAACACAGAGTTATTTTTAAAGTGTTTAAAACAAAAGTTGTTTTTTACCTTTACTAATAAATAATTCAAATGCTGTTTCTTAAATTTCTTTTTTAAGGAGAAATGTTCTAAATGTTTTTAATAAACCAATTGAAACATTTACTTTTAATAAACCAATTGAAACATTTACTTTTAACAAACCAATCGAAACATTTACTTTGTACTTAGGATTTAAATAAAACAAAAAAGAAGCAAAAAAAAAAAAAAGCTAGAAAAATTAACAGCTAAATTGCAGTAAATTATATAAATCAGGAAAGAAAGAAAAAGGGAAGAGAATTTCAAAGTGTTGGTATCTGCAGAAAAGATTGGATAAATAAAAGCTCTTTGAGCAAAAATAACAATATGAAATGTCATTTAACAGAATGATGAATCAGACAAGGATGCATTTTGAGTAACAAAAAATTGTTTGAATAGCTACAAAAAATTGTTTGAATAGCTACAAACTCATATAGTTTGTACAAAAAAAAAAGTTTAAATATACAAATTTGTTTTCATGAAGACATTTAAATATTAGTTCGCATTTTTTGTTTAATAAATCTTGTTTTTTTTTTTTGTTTTTTTTTTCCAACAAAATTATTAGTTATTTCTATAAAAATTGTAGACAGTTTTTTTTTTTTTTTTAGGATCTTTATTGCATGAGAAAACACTTTATTATGATTGATCATTGTTTTTTTGTTTTGAACTTTTTTTCTTTTTTTTAATCCAAAAAATACTTGTTTAAAAAGTATGTTTAAAACTCAGTTTTATGGTTCTGAGGCCGGCTGGTAGTCAGGTTTCCCGAACTCTGTGGTAGCTCTCAGAGAGGCTGATTCCATCAACAGCCGAAAAATATCAGAGTACTAACAGTGCCATGTTGCGCATGGATGGTGTCCCTGTTTGTACTTTTGGTGTGCATTGCAGAGGCCACATTTGGAGCCCTTTGTTACGGCTTAGGGTTTATTAATAGTAATGAGGCTATTGCTTAGTTGTTAAATAGTGTACTGAGTACTATCTATACTTGAGTCAAGTTCTTTATAAATTTAAAATGACTAAAGTACCTAAAACTAAAAAACACAAAAAACCATCGTCATCACCAAGTTCTCTAAACCTATCATTTACTAATATTCGTGGTCTTCGAAGTAACTTTTCTTCTGTTGAGTCTTATCTCTTGCAAAGTTCACCAGACCTACTTGCTCTTTGTGAGACTAATTTGAGTTCGGCTGTCCCATCTTGTGATCTTAGTGTTGATGGTTATCTTCCTTTAATTCGTAAAGACTCCAATAATCACATGCTTGGTCTGGGCATCTACATTCATAAGAACTCACCCATTTGTCGTGAAACTAGGTTTGAATCCACAGACTATTCATTTATGTGCTTTCGTTTAGCACAACTTCACTCTATCGCCTTTCTCTTTGTTCTATATCGCTCTCCTTCATCCCAAGATTGCACTATTCTTGATGTTATTTCTGATCAAATTGACCAAGCCCTCTCTCTTTATCCATCGGCCAATATCGTCGTTGTTGGTGACTTTAATGCCCACCACACCGATTGGCTTGGCTCTAGTGTCAGTGACTCTGCTGGCGTTAAGGCCCTCAACTTTTGCCTTTCTCAATCTCTAACTCAAATAGTCAACTTTCCAACTCGTTTTCCAGACAACCCTAATCATTTACCTTCTCTACTCGACTTATGTCTTGTTTTGGATCCTAGTCAGTGCTCAATTTCTCCACATTCACCCTTAGGTACTTCTGATCACGGTTTGATCTCTCTAAAACTATTATCAAATTCTTCTACTTCATCAGAATCCCCCTATCATCGTACCACATACAACTACCTTAAAGCTGACTGGGACTCTTTCCGTGATTTTCTTCGTGATGGCCCTTGGGTAGAAATCTTTCGTCTTCCTGCTGACAAATGTGCTTCTTACATAACTTCGTGGATTCAGGCTGGCATGGAATCTTTTATTCCCTCTCGACGATTCCAGGTCAAGCCTCACTGTTCTCCTTGGTTTTCCTCACATTGCGCTGCAGCAATTTCTAATCGAAACTGTTACTTCCATATCTATCAGCAAAACAATTCTCCAGAAAACAGACATCTGTTCACTATCGCCAGAAACCATTGTAAAAAGGTTTTGTCTGACGCCAAAGCTCGCTATTCCCAGGTCATTAAATCTCGTATCTCATCACAAAAATTAGGCTCTCGAGACTTCTGGAGAATCTTTAACAGTATCAATAATAAGGGCAAATCTGTTATTCCTTCTCTCTTGTATGGTTCAGACTTTGTCACCTCACCTAAAGACAAAGCTGAATTGTTTGCTAAGAACTTTTCATCAATATCATCTCTTGATTCCACTAGTTGCGTTTTACCTGACATAGCCGTCAAACAGGTTGATCCCTTGCTTGACATTCGCATCACTTCAGCTTCTGTATCTAAAGTAATTTCCTGCTTAGACTCTTCAACAGCTTGTGGTCCTGACAACATTCCTGTTGTAGTCTTGCAGAGGTGTTCTCCTGAGCTTTCATCCATACTCTCTAAACTATTTAACAAGTGCTTATCAGAGTCTTGTTTTCCATCATGCTGGAAAGCAGCATCTGTTATCCCTATTTTCAAAAATTCCGGAGAGCGATCTGATTCATCTAACTACCGTCCCATTAGTCTTCTTCCTGTCATAAGCAAGGTTTTTGAATCTTTAATCAACAAACACTTAATCTCTCATCTTGAATCAAATAACTTACTTTCTGATCATCAATATGGATTTCGGTCTTCTCGTTCTACAGCTGATGTGCTAACAGTAATAACCGATAGGTTTTACCGTGCATTAGATAGAGGTGGAGAGGTTAAGGCTATCGCACTTGACATTTCTAAAGCTTTTGATAAAGTTTGGCATGCTGGTCTTCTCCATAAGCTTTCTTCTTATGGTGTAGCTGGTAACGTCTTTAAGATTATTGAGTCCTTTCTTTCCAATCGTAGTATAAAAGTTGTCCTCGATGGACAACACTCTTCTTCACATCCTGTAACTTCAGGGGTTCCTCAAGGTTCAATCCTTGGCCCTATACTCTTTTTAATTTACATTAACGATCTTCCAGATATTCTCACATCTAAGGTGGCATTATTCGCCGACGACACTACCATTTACTCTTGTCATGATAAGAAGCCTACACTCTCTGATTGCTTGGAGGGGGTATCTGAGCTTGAAAAGGATCTCACTTCTGCTACAGCATGGGGCTCACAGTGGCTGGTGAACTTTAATTCAGATAAAACTCAATTTTATTCGGCCAATCGTTATCGTAATAATTTAGATCTTCCTATATTTATGAATGGTAATGTACTAGATGAGTCATCTACCATTCATCTTCTAGGATTAACTCTTACTTCTGATCTTTCTTTTAAACCGTATATCAAATCCATTGCAAAATTAGCATCTGCTAAGGTTGCATCTCTTTATCGAGCTCGACACTTTCTTACTCCAGATTCTATTCTCTATCTCTATAAATCTCAAATCCGTCCCTGTATGGAATACTGTTGCCACATCTGGGGCGGATCTTCTAATGATGCTCTTTCTCTTTTAGACAAGGTGCAAAAACGAATTGTAAACATAGTTGGACCTGCTCTGGCAGCCAATCTCCAACCTTTGTCACATCGTTGTAATGTTGCTTCTCTTTCTCTTTTCTACAAATACTATAATAGGCACTGCTCTAAAGAGCTAGCGTCCCTTGTGCCATCTACTAAAATTCATTCTCGTGTTACTCGCCATTCAATTAAGTCTCATCCTTTTTCTGTGACTGTTCCTAAGTGCTTCAAAAACTCTTATTCTTCTAGTTTTTTTCCTCGAACATCAGTTCTTTGGAATTCGCTTCCTTCATCTTGCTTTCCTGTTTCATATAATTTGCAATCTTTTAAGTCATCAGTCAATCGTTATCTTGCTCTACAGATTTAGTCTTTTCTCTTCCAGTAACTTCCAACTCTTATAGTGGTTGCTTGCAGCCTTGTTGGAAGTGAAGATGTTTAAAAAAAAAAAAAAAAAAAAAAAAAAATGTGTAAAAAAAATGTTTTTGTTTGTAATTATCTCTTTTTTGAATCTATTCAACCAATTGTTTGGTGTTTTTAAGGATGCTATGAATTTAGTGGATTGAATAGATACAAATCTACCAACTAAAGCAGCCCATTGTAATGTCTGAATTTTGTTAGGTGAATATTTTTTCTTCTTCATTGCGGAAAAACAGATAGTAGGTTTGGTTCTTTTAATTCTACGGTTCGAATTAAAAGTTACTTTTAATTTGGACCGTAGAGGAAATATTACTTTTCGGAAATTTTGATTTAGATATGGTCTCAAAGTTTCTTTTAGTTCGGACTGTAGAGAATAACTTCACTTTTTAATAATTTTTTTCCCGCTTTGTACATCGTTTTTACATTACGACTTATATCATTGTTATATTACCCACGGTGAGTTTTTAAACCACTCATTTGGCTTAAAATTATCTGGTTTTATTGCAATATTTAGTTAGTCTTGTTGCAGTGTTTGTTGATATATTATTTATCTCCTGATTTTCATATTATTACTGTTTGTTGCATTCATTGTTCAGCTTTGTTTTAATTTTCACATGCACATTTTTCATCTTTATTATTATTCAGAGAATATCTTTATATCCTTTATTAAATGTTTACATATATACCGCTTACATTTTTAAGGTTTTTGTGCAACGTTCTTTTTCGCTATCATATATTTTTCAATTATTGTTATGATTTTGGGTTTCGCGGGATGCTCATTTTCCTTTGATTGGTTGTCATATTTCGAATGAGGTATCTATGACAGCGTTAGAGTTTATTTAAAGCTATTGTTGTTTTGTTGATTAAAAAAAAATTTTTTAATGAGGTATACTGCTTTCTGATTGATTATCTTAGGCTTGTTTATGCTAATAATACCTATTTGGTTTTATTTCTTAAAATAAATTTATGAATTTTTTTATGTTTCTATTAGAATTTTAATTTATTTTGTTCTCATGTTTTCTTTTGGTGGTATGGTAAGTGTTCTATTTAGTTATTTTTGTTTGTTCAGTAAATCTACATTTTTTATATCATATCATCAAAAAAATATTGGTGCTTTACAAATTTGGGGTTGGTTGGGTTTTGGCTATTTGTAGTGAGTCCTTTTTTACTGCAGTATGGAATAGGTGTAAGTCGCGGGGTAAAGCATAAGTGGCGATGATGAAATGCCAGTAATATTAGATGCGACTCTGAGGAGATGTTTATTACTTAATCACTACACAAATTATGTTTACACATTAGCATTAATGTTTTTTTTCCATTATTAAATGCCTTTCATTGTTGTTAGTATATTTTTTATTTTGTGATCGGTTTTTTGTTTTATAAGTTTTTGTCTGGTGATGTATATCTTCGTTCATATTGGTGTTTATAATTTATCATATTGGTGTTTACAATTTTTTTTTTTTTTTTTTAATTTATTTTTGTTGTTATTATTGTTGTGGGTGTATAGCCTGTCTTATTTATTTTTAAATACTCCTCGATTAATCTTTATTTTTGTCTTGACAACTGTCAAAATATGCTTTGTCTAATAAATAATTCTCCTTTATTCTAATGTACTTCATTTCTTCCCTCAGGTGTTCACTGCTCGTGTGTGACCATTTGGCGAATTTTATATGCCAAAGTTTTTAAATAATATGTTTTGTTTGGTGTTTTTAAGGATGCTACATATTTAGTGGATTGAATAGATACAAATCTACCAACTAAAGCAGCCCATTGTAATGTCTGAATTTTGTTAGGTGAATATTTTTTCTTCTTCATTGCGGAAAAACAGATGGTAGGTTTGCATGTATATAATTCACTAAAACTGTTGTAAAATGGTCCTTTACCATCATGGCAAACTGATGATGATATGCAAAAAATCTGGCACACAAATAGAGAAAATTTAAAAAAAGTATAACAGAAGATTTCAAAACAATTAACTTCCGAATAAAAATTGAGAGAAATCTATCCACCTCAAACTTTCTAGATATATCTTTTAATCTTGAAAAAACTCATGTCATCCATTCAAAAAACTAAACAACCGACTACTTTATATTCTAAATCTAACCATCTCCTCTGCAAAGTATTAAACAAAATCTAATCTCTATCAATGACAGCCTGTCCCAAAAAAATTTATTTTTAATTTTTCAACTTAACAAACCCAGAATATGATTTTAATTCAAAATACAACAATAAAGAAAAATAAATACAATATATAATGAAAAATAATCAAATTATATGAGAAAAATAAATATAATATATAAAGAAAAATAAATATAATATATAAAGAAAAATAAATATAATATATAAAGAAAAATAAATATTATATATAAAGAAAAATAAATATTATATATAAAGAAAAATAAACATAATATATAAAGGAAAGTAAATATAATATATAAAGAAAAATAAATGTAATATATAAAGAAAAATAAATGTAATATATAAAGAAAAATAAATATAATATATATCTTCACAGTTTTTCAGACAAAAAAGAGAAACAAGAGAAATAATGAAAAAAATTAATTATAACATCATTGTGTTTTTAACATTTAATTCATTTGTTAATGTTTAATAACTATTTTAGAAATTAAATTTTGTTTTTATAGAATACAGAGAGTCACGCTTTATTGGGTTCTGCATTAAAAGTAAGTTATTAGCTTTACTATTTTTGCTAAAATTCTTAGTGTCAAAAACCCTTTTAAGCGCATATAAGTATATTATACACATATCAATATAAAAAATTATATTCATCAAAATATTTTTAAAAGTTTGACAATATAATGTTAGTGTTGTACTGCATTTTATTTTATATCTGCTGAAAAGATAGTTTTAAATGTAATTTCATGTGCAACATATTTTATATTATTGAAGCAGAGATAACACAGATAAAGTATCTTGATTTCAGAGATGGACAATAATATTTTCATTATTTTCATATAAATATATCTCATTTACAGAGCTGTTCCCTCCCACACACTTTTTTTCAAAAGACCAATTTTTTTTTTTTTTTTTTTTTTTTTTTTTTTTTTTTTTGAAATTCCCAATAGAAAGAAATAGGTATTTTTCAGATCTTTAAATAATTACCTAAAGTTTAATTATTACTAAAAACCGTACAACCCTGGAAAGTAGTAACTTAGAACATTTTGGCTGCTCTTCTGTTTTTAATATGAATCTGTGAATGTTAAAAGGGCAGAAGTCCAACAATGTAAACTTTTAAGAAACTAAAATAACACAGCAATACCTCCTTAGTAAATTTTTCCTAATGGTTTAACAATTTTTTTTTGAAGAGGATAATGTTTTTCATCTTAAAAGCAAACATATTTTTTTATATTTATTTTTAAAGAACCTATAAACCAATCAACACTGTGGACTTCAGCCCTTTTAACATTTAACAAATATTTACTGCTTATTTCTTTATGATTTTAATTTTGGACAATAGAAAATAATGTCACTAACTGCAATAAATCTTCACAAATTGTATATATATGAATTGTTTATACATTTTAACAAAAATTATAAGGAAAAAAAGGTCTATTACAGAAATTTTATCAGCTATTCTTAATCAATTTCCCCCAGCATCTTCTGCTTCTCCATTGTTGCTTTCTGCTCTAGGCCATTGTAATAGTTCATTATAAAAATCAATATGATAATGTGGGATATACTTAATACGCTTTCTTAAGTCATTCAATTTAGCAGATTTTATTGGAACTTTTTTGTTTGGGTAAAGAAACTGTTCTGGCAGGTTCACTTTGTTTTGAGTATTTTTATCATCAAAAAAGTATGTTTGATAATACCACTGATAATTTCACTGGCTTTACATTGACCTATGTTGTCACAATTGTATTGAAAATGGTTAAATGTGCTTATTGCAAACTGAGTTTGTTGGTTTCTGGATTTACCAATTGTTTCAATTGAGGTAACATTTCTGGACTGGCCACCAACTTTTAACATCGTGAACTCTCTACATCAACCATTAAAAACTTTCTTTGATTACTGCTTTTTAATATAATTTTTTTTATTTCTTGAACGCTGTTTACTCTGTTATGCCTTCTTAACTTTTTATAATCGAAAAGTTATGGTCACAGGGCAAAAAGCTGTGCCCTCTGATTGGGAAAAATTGGTTGACCTTTTTATCCATTTATTGTCATAATAAGCGCCATAAAAAGTTTTGAAAAGCAGTGGTTTTTATTTTGCCCCCACAAATATTGACATAAAAGTTGAGTTCATCATACTCTTGAGGACAGGTAGACAGGTAGTGCAAAAGAAAAAAGCAACTTTCATTTGGAGACTTTCTAGCCTGTCCCTCATGATAAAGGTTGAGTGTTGCAATATTTCTCTTCACATCATGAATAGAAAATACACTAACTGTTAACTGCCTTAGGTAAAATATCTCTTGCACAGGTATTTTGGGCAGTGAAATGTTTTACATATAATCTATGGCTAGGGACAAAACATTTACATTTTTTTCTTCCCTTGCATCCTTTACATCTTGCTTTATGGCTTGGTAAAAAAATTTTGCCCATCTGTTATGTACTTCCAACTCAGTTACTGCTGTTTGCTTAGCAACTTCATTAAGATTTTATCTTTAGCTTTAACTCTTCACATATGCAACAGGTGTCTACTTGATGTTGCCCGAAACATCAAGTAGACACCTGTATATCATCTATTTTTCAGTTACATGTCCAATTATATTTATAATCGGACTTGTAACTGAACTTTACCCCTTTATTTTTTTTCATGAATAGTTCATACATTAATTTCACGTTCAAATCTTCACTCAAAAAATACCTTTCCTTTCTATATAGTATAGTGGAGTATAGCCCATAGTGTAGCCATAGTGGATCAGTTTTTTTGGAAAGGAGTCTATGTGAGCGTATACCTTAGCTAGTATGGTCATGCAACTTGTGTGTACTCCTCTCAAATCTTTAACTGCTTTTCCATCCATTTTTGAACCTCTTACTCTTCGAACCCTTTTTTCTGTCACAGGAAATATTGATAAAATGCCACAACACATACCTGTACTTGTTCATCTCCAATCAAAACATGATACTTAAATTCCTTTTTGTTTCCATCATTACTTTTTTTTTTAGTATAGTATCTTCATTTGCATCACGACTTTTTCCCTTACTATCTCTTGAACCAGGCCTCTTCCTCATAATATCCGTAACATCAATCAAGTCATGCAAAAATTATTCCTGCTCATCTTTTGTATTGAACTGGCTGTAGAAGTTTATAAATGCATCATCGAGGTGAATTTCTTTGCCAATAGATTGAAAACACTTTCTTGAACAACTGAAAAAAAGCACTATGTTGCAGTTTTACATTGTAAAAAAAATTATAGGTAATCTAGTCTAGGAAACAAAATAGAGTTCAAGTTAAAATACGATAAGTGATTCTAGACTACCCTAAAAATGTCACTCTATTGTCTTAGGCCTACAAATATTTACAACCTAAACAAGCAATCAACAACCTAGGTCTATAGGCCAATTATTAATTACAGAGCCTAAATCTGACTATATTTTAGACAAATTATTACAATTTGGCATAGACCTATTATTAAATTAAGAATTATTGTGTAGTATCTCTTACCTGCATGGATCTTTGATAGACTTAGCATTAACTTTTTGTCCGCTGTGGTTTTCATATGCCACACCAGTAAGCCTAGGTTTCTTAATCTTGTTCCTTTTATAATTATCTGGGTTTCTTATATTATTTTTATAACTTGTATGATCAGACTCACTACCACTATCACCCATTTAAAAAAGCAGTTAATCAACTTAATTCACTATTAAAATGATCAAATGTAATAAATCAACTTTATTCACCACGCAGTTGTACAATTAAAACAACAAAGTTAGGTTACGTTTGGTCTGCTGTCTTCAGCGCAAAGTTCTTATTTTTTGTTAAAAGAGCAGCCCTTTTAACAAAAGACCAAAACTTTTAGACACTGTACAGGCTAGAGAGAACTTTTGACAGACACCTTTTTAACACAAAATGATGAAGCTATCCTTTGAATATACAAATTTGCAAAAAAGTCAATTTTGTAAAATATGTTACTCTCGCCCTTTTAACATTCACAGATTCATATAGTTTTGTTAATTGTATTGTGTACAATTTTTTCCCTGTGTTTGTATTATTTTTTACAGTACTCACGGATTTATCTTGAAACATTTTTAAAGTATGCAATGCCTTTCCTTGAAAAGACTCTTCGTTTGCAAAAGGTAATATATATATTTCACTGACTAGTCACACTTTTTTTGATTTAAGGAGACAAAACAGTAATAAAAACCACCAGATTGAGCGAATCACTTTCTAATATGAGTGATGTGTAGAAAGTATTTCAAGTTTTAGATATCTTCAGCAAGTTCTGTATGGAAAAGAGATTTCTTATAGATATTTTAAATACATATAAAAAAAAATTGTATGTTGAAATAGATAATATCAAGCAGTAACGATTTTTTTGCAATCATCCTTTACTATTAAAAAAAATTTCACTGGTGTTAGTTTTATCACAGTAATGTTTCACTTTTTTTGTTACTGTGATAAAATTAACTTTTTTTACCCAGTTACTGCTAATCCTTGACCTTATTATAAAAAAGCTGGTATAAGTCACCATACAACAGTTTTCCACATAAAAAAATTTGAATGTTTTTGCACCTTACTCTTACACTTTGTGACAATTGGAGCTTTTGAAAGTAGTATTGTCAATCAAGTTTCCAAATAAATTTAGATAAAAAAAAAGTTAAACTAAGTAATTTTTTATTTAAAAAAATTTCTGCTCGAATTATTGAAGGCATTAAATTTTGTGTGTTTTTTTATTTTTACTAAACAACTTTTTCATTGCTTTTTGAGAATTTAACTTAAAAAGAGATCTTAAGGTTGTTAATGAAAACTTTGACTAACTTAAATAAATTAAAGCAACAGCTGAAAAGTTATTGGCATGGAAACAGCTAAAAAGTTTTCGACATGGAAACAGCTAAAAAGTTATCGGTATGGCATATTTTTTTTTTAACTATGCAATATTTGAATTTAAATTTGAAATTGCAAAAAACTGAATGATTTTATAATAAATAGATTTTTATTTTGTTATCTAAGTTGTTTTTTGTCTGAGACTTTTAAAAAATGCTGAAACACCAAAAAATACGATGATAAAGCTATTATGGAGGTTTGTTAAAACACCGATTGTTTTAAGTGGAATACATTTTTTTAAACATCAGCAAGATGTTGAAGAAAAGAAAAATAAATCAACTAAAAAGAAAGTATAAAGAAAGAATTATCATTGGATTTCGACAATAGCTCTGACAAAAATCAGATTTTTGTGAAATTTGTTAACTTTTTTTCATTAGATAAGACATAAGCAATGATATATTATATAAACTAGATGTCTAACTTCAATTCGAAAAATGAAGTCGCTTTTACCCTTTTAACAAATCGCGGATTAAATTTGTAAACAAATATTATTTTACTTTTTTTCTTAAATGAAGTAAATATATTTTAAATATAAATATTTATGTAAAAGTGTTTAGAGGAAGTTAGAATACTTGTAAAATAATAAATTATGATTCCTAAATTGTTTTCAATTGAAAAGGGATGAATAGAAAAGTGAAGCAGCAGACGCTTTTGAAGCTTTTTTATGAATTATAATAAATAATAAGATAATAAATAAAAATAAAAAAACTTTTATAAGTATTTTTTAATTATTAAAACGTGTTTTTGAATTAACTTTAATTTATTGGAAACTTTTAACTCGCATTTTTAACTTTTATTACTGACATCAACTTCAGCTTTTGCCCTTTTTATAAATGGCGGAATATATTTATAAACAAATAAAAGCGGCTTCATTTTTTGTCCAATAAAATCCCGCAAGTTAGACATCTAGTTTATATAATATATCATTGGGCATAAGATATAACATGCGATAAAATATAACATAAGATATAACATGCGACAAGATATAGCATAAGATATAGCATGCGATAAGGTATAACATGCTGTAAGATATAACATAATATAACATGTGATAAAGTATAACATGCGACTTTGTGTTTTATTTTAATACAGGACCTAGTTCATGCAATTTTAAAAAATCTTCAACAAAGTACACGCTTATTGCAACACTTGTGTGGTCATACAAAGTTTGAAAAAAGCTCATCACTAACTGCATTTGTCCCAGCCCTAAAGAAATGTTTGGAAACCTTCGTATACAGAGTAAAAGTAAGTGAAGAAAAAACTCATTTCAAAATTTGTTTCTTTAAATTATGCACTAGAGCACTTTGGGTTTCATTTGCTTTTAATATTTATAGGCCTTGCTTGCCTACAATAATTGCGAAAATGCATTTTGGCTAGGCAATCTAAAAAATCGTGACTTAAAAGGCAACGAGATCTCATCTCAGGTAGAAAGTAGCATTGCAGATGATGAGTCGGCAACTGAGGTATTTAAGTTTTAATTATATTTTGTGTAACACACAAACATTAAATAAAGTAAATTCAACAATTTCTATATTAAAAATGTATAATTCAATTTTAAGGTGGATGATGAAGAAATAATGGATGAGGGTGATGAAAACGAAAACAGTGAAAGTTTTTAAACTTTTATTTTAAAGAAATATTAATTGATAATCTATAAAGATATAAAGATATTAAGGGTGGAATGCAAGAAGCAAACTTGAAATTTGAAGTCATACTTCAAACATAAAATTCGACTTGAGTGAATGTGTAGAGCAAACTTAAACTCATGTTATACTTAAAAACCGACCGTTTTCAAGTTAAACTTAAAAATGCTACTTGAAAAAGCAAAAATTGCTTCAAAGTTAATTTTTGAAGGCTAACTTGAGAAAGTCAGACTTCAAAGTTCAAGTCGAACTTCACTCGAGTTCGCTTTTGGCATTCCACCTTAAGTTACCATGTTTTATTAAAATAAAACATTGAGAGACTTGAAAGAAATTAGGATATGTAAAATTTTGTTAAATATTTATACTTAAAAAATATTCAAGTTTATATAATTAAATTACTGAATATGTTATTTATTCTGTTTTATTATTTTAAATTATCTATCGAAACTTTGACTATTAAGTAAAAATACCAAAAATTTACATTAAAAAAAATTAGTTAAATGTAAATGTTATCAAACCCATTATGTCTTTTGATTTGAATGTTGCCTAAGCTATCGGTTACAACTTTTTATTTAAATGTCAAAACCAAGAATCGCAGCTTTTTGGTGACTTCATTTGAGTTCATGTTTGTCAAAATAAAGTATTTCAATATAAATTCTTTTTGGCCATCTTGATCATAACTTTAGAATACTAAAATGATATCAGATGAACTTTAAAGTCTGTAGAATATATTAATAGCAACAGTATAAAATTTATTAACTTATTGTCTTCACGTTTGAGGTTACGGAACGCGCAGGTTTTGTGGCTTTTTTGTTCCCAGGCTCTAGTTAGTGTTATATTTTTATGAAGCATTCTCATTCAATGATATATTATATAACTAGATGTCTTCTTTACGAAAAGTGAAGCCGCTTTTTGCCCTTTTTACAAATGGCGGATTAAATTTGTAAACAAATATTTTTAACTTTTCTTTTCTTAAATGAAGTAAATAAATTATAATACTTGTAAAATGATAATTTATGATTCCTTAATTTATTTTCGATTAAAAAGGTATTAAAGTTTTGAATAGAAAAGTAAAACAATAGACGCTTTTAAAGCATTTTTATGAATTAAAATACTTTTTAATAAACATAGGCTCATAAAAAAAATTTTAAAAGTATTTTATAATTGTTAAAACGTGTTTTTGAATTATCTTTAATTTATTGGTAACTTTTGACGTCCATTTTTAACTTTTATTCTACACTTCGGCTTCAGCTTTTGCCCTTTTTACAAATGGCGGACTATTGTTATAAACAAAAAAAAGCGGCTTCACTTTTTGTCCAATAAAATCCCGCAAGTTAGACATCTAGTTATATAATATATCATTGTTCTCATTTGGTATAAAGATAAAAACACTTTAAAACCGACTAAATGCTACCACGATCCCTGGTTACATTTTTTGATTGAAATGTCACCAAAGCTAATAATTCATCTTTTGAAAATTAACAAAAAATCATTTGACATAAGTGTATGCTATTCTTATTACAACAATTTTTTCTCAAAAAAAAATTAGTAGCCTAATTTATCATTATGAAGGTTAGTGCTGGCGCCGGTTTTTTGATTATAAAGGTGAGTGCCGGTGTCACGAAATAAATTCCCCATAATAAATTTTCCTTCTGACTTAATATACTTTCCGTGATAAAATTTATTGCGAAACAATATGGGGAATATTGATTAATTTTTTTTCCTTGTATGCGAAATAAATTTTTCCCCGTTTAATAAGTTCCCTTTACATATTTATAGCATTCAAATTAATAAAATTTCATGACGTAAAGTTATAATTAATGATTTTATTATGTGCAATCTGTATAAGTTTTAAATTAACTAAACTAGCGTAAGAACACAACTTTTTGATTGTATCAATCACTAAAAATATCATAATCGCGCTGCAACACATCGATCGCTAAAAATATGAGTCAACTAAGTTCAAAGAAACAGATTATCTATATAAAAAATTAAAACTATATTAAGAAATTGATTACATGTTTATATATAAAGATATTGATTACGTAAGTGAGTAATTACTAACCTATACTATTTAAACATTTACTTGTTATCAAAATAACTTCATGGAAATTTTATCATTAAAGCAAAAAGTTTTGAAAGTAATAATTAGTTTGTTTCAAACCTGAGTAAATAGTGAAAGTTTATTAGTTTTCGATTTTTCGTAATTTTAATTCAATTCTGTTTTTGTTCGGTGTCTGTTGCATAAAAAGCTTTCAAAAAAGAGACATTCGTTTTTTTTTTAAATTTTAAATTTTGAAAAAAAATTTGGTTATTAAGTGCGTATAACGATACGCACTTAATAACTAAATTTTGAAAAGCTAAACAAACTGTGTGTGTGTATATGTGTGTGTGTGTGTGTGTGTGTGTGTGTGTGTGTGTGTGTGTGTGTGTGTGTGTGTCTATATATATATATATATATATATATATATATATATATATATATATATATATATATATATATATATATATATATATATATATATATATATATTTTGTTCTTTATTACAATATTTAATACAATATTTACAAATATATCAATAAGAAAAATTACATGCAAAGAAACCGTTTAAAAAAAAAAAGAATAAAGATAAAGAACGCGGATACTCAAACAAAACCATACAGGTCTTGTCACCGAGAACCGCTGTTGAAGAACTTTGAATTTAATTTTGAGATGAATTTTTTGAGACAATAAAATGGAGTAACTTATTAGCCGGTTTTTCAGCAAATGATTGTTAGGAATTTTTTTTTAGATAATATTGTGTATGTTCGATGTATACCAAAAAATCTAAATTATTTCTAGATAACAAATGATGTAAAACTCGACTAAAATGAGAGCTCTAGACCAAATACTAATCTGCTGGAAAATTTGCTCGCGACAAATTAAAATTAAAGCATAAATCGCTAATATGACAGAAAAAAAGTGATAAAGAAAGCAGTTTTGGAATATGAAGCAACCATTGTTCAAAAGCAAGATCATTTTCATTTTTATGTTTCAAAAAAGAAATAAATGCATAAGACTCCATCTAAGTTTTTAAAAACAATGATGGAATAATCATAACTAAAGGCGAATCTATTTGCAGTGTTTTAAATAAGTTCTTTCATTTTTGTTTTTGTTGTCGAATCATCAGATAGGCTATTATATTTTAAGAATCGCACCAAAGTACAATGCAAAAAAATCCCTGATCAATTTTTTAATCATAAGCACATCAAAAGACATGAAGCACTTGATCTGAATAAGTCCCCTGGTATTGAAGGTATCCACCAACAAGTCCTCTCAAACTGCTCATCAAGTATGGCTTTACCTTTGGAAAAAATTTATGCCCTTTCACTTAGCACCAGCAACATGCCCTATAGATGAAGGAAAAAATATATAACGACAGTTTTTAAGAAAGGCAATATGTTACTGACTTCAAACTACAGACCAGTCTCTTTAACATCAATTCCTTGAAATGTTTTAAGGAGATTATATTAACACAATTCACATTAATATCCGCAGTTTAAAAAAAAAATTTGAAATCTTTAGTAATTTTATTGAAGAAACTTGTAATCTATTCAATATAATTTGCTTAACAAAAACATGGTTGACGTAAATTTTTTTATCATTTTTAAACTGTCGGGTTTTAATATAATTTCATTAGCACGAAAAACAAATAAGCGTGGCGGAGGCGTTCTTATTTATGTTAAAAATAACTTACGATATTTTACCCGGCATGACATGAGCATCTCTTGATGGGTAACAGGAAAAAATCCCCCGGGGAAAAATCCCCCTGAAATAATCCCCCGAGAAAAAATACCCCCCCCCCCCCGAGAAAAAATCCCAACTGGAAAAAATCCCCCCAAGAAATATCCCCCCAAAAAAAATTTTTTTTACATAAAAGTTATCAATAAAATAGTTATATTTATTTATCTTAAATAGTTTTATAAAAAACTTTTTTCATCAAAATATTTTTGATGAAAAAAGTTTTTTTCATTTTTATAAAACTATTTATCTTAAATAGTTTTATAAAAAACATTTTTCATCAAAATTTTCATTTATGCGCTTTATGGTTATGCGCTATTTCTCGGTTGTCGGTAAAAAATAATAAAAAAAAAAACTCTCTAGTTCCTTATATTCTATTTTAAAGCTTTATTTAAAATAAAATTTTTATTTTTTTAACTGTAAAACATGCGCGGAGTATTGCTACATCGACTATCTTATAGCCTGACTCGCAACGGAGTGCTGCTAAATCGACTGACAAATAGCCTGACTTGCAAGGGAGTGCTGCTATATCGACTGACAAATAGCCTGACTCGCAACGGAGTGCTGCTACATCGACTGAGGGTTTGGGTTGGGCAGGCAGTCTATCGAATAATTAAAAAATATATATTTTTTTTCATAATGTTTTCGTCTAGTTTCACTTAATTTCCTTTTATTTTTTTTTGATATTTTTTTTCGCTTAAAAGTCCTTAAAATATACCGCTAAATTAACTACGATGGTTCGCAAAAAAGTTCACATTTTACCAGTTCGCAGTTCCTCAGGGTTAGGGTTAGGGTTAGGGTTTCACATTCGCTACTTTCGAGGAATAGCACATTTTTAAGAAAAATGAAGTATTTTATATAAATATTTAAAATAAATAAAGAAATAACCATAACTGCATATTGATAATTTTTATGTAAAAAAAATTTTTCTTTTTTTGGGGGGATATTTCCCGGGGGGATTTTTTCTCGGGGGGATTTTTTTCCGGGGAGATTTTTACCCGGGGGGATTTTTCCCGTGGGGATTTTTTCTCGGGGGGATTTTTTCTCTCAGGATTATTTTGGGGGGATTTTTTCCGGGGGGATTTTTTCCCAGTGGATTTTTTCCTAGAACCCTCTGATGCTGATAAAGAGGTTTAAACGATTGAAATTTCAACCAATAAAATAAAAAATAAAATTCTAAGTTGTTGTTATCGCTCACCTTCAGGTGAAATTAAAAAATTTAATTCGTTTTTATGTAATGACGTTATTAAAAAAAGTAACCACGAAAATAAATTTATCTACTTAGTAGGTGATCTGAATTTAGATTGTTTTCAATACCACGTCAATAATAACATTAAAAGGTTTTATAATGGCATTTTTGAAAATGGTGCGATTCCTTTGATTAGCAAACCGACAAGAACTACTCAATCAAGTGCCTCTTTAATTGATAATATTTTAACCACTGATGTTTTTAACGAATCATTAAAAAAGGGCATAATTTAAAAAGATATCTGATCATTTTCCAATTTTCAATAAATATAGATAATAAATTAGTTCCTAATGAAAAACGAGCTTTCAAAAAGCGAATTTTTACAAATGAAAACTTAAATCTTTTAAGGAACAATTATCTCTAATTGATTGGAGCATTATTAACACCTCTGATGATAAAAACTTAGTTTATAACTCCTTTTTTAAAACTTTCTATGATATTTACGAAACTAATTGCCCTGAAGTTAATTTAAATCTTAAAGCTAAAAGTATTAAATCGCCTTGGATTACAAAGGGTTTGCGGAAGTCTTCAAAAATTAAACATTAATTACTTAAAATCTAAAACAAATGAAAATAAAATTATATATAAAAATTACGCTAAACTTTTTGAAAGCCTCAAAAAAAAAAAAAAAAAAAATATTATTATTTAAATTTACTAGATATATATAAATTAAATTTTAAACGCACTTGGTTTATAATAAGAGAAACTACTGGTAGCAAAAAATGTACTCTCACTCTTTGTCAAACACGGTTAAACATAATAATGAATTTTTATATGATAAAAGACAAATTACGGGAGAATTTAATAAATATTTTGTGTCTGTAGGACCAAATCTGGCAAAAAGAATTCCTATAGCTAACAGTTTAATGAATGATCTATGCTTCCCTCTAAACTCTTACTAGAACTCTTTTGAATTATCTTTTAAAGAGTTTGAAAACGCCTTTAAAATGTTAAAATCTAACAAAGCAGTAGGCCCTGATGGTATTAATGGCAACATTATTATAAGTTCATTTGATGTTCTAATAGATATACTCTTTAAAATTTTTTCAATAGCAATTAAACAGGGAATTTTTCCACAAGCTCTAAAATTAGCAAAATTCATACCAATATTAAAAAGTGGTGACATTGAGAATATAAGTAACTATCGTCCTATTTCACTCCTTTCTGTATTCTCTAAAGTTTTAAAAAGAATTTTGTACAATAAAATCTATAGTCATCTTACTTTAAACACTTTATTATACAGCAATCAATATGGATTACAAAAAAATAATTCTACTGACCATGCCATTCTACAATTTACAAGAAATATATCTGACTTATTTGAAAATTCTCAATTTACTTTAGGTGTTTTCATTGATTTGACAAAAGCTTTTGATACTATAGATCACGAAATTATTTTTAAAAAGTTGGAGTGGTACGGAATTACTGGAAAAATATTAATTTGGCTAAAAAGTTACCTAAATAATCGAAAACAATTTGTTTATGCGGATGATAACGTATCATCTAGTTTGTTAAATATTTCATGTGGAGTTCCTCAAGGATACATATTAGGACCTCTCCTATTTTTAATATATATTAATGATCTACCAAAAGCTTCTAACCTAATGACAATTATGTTTGCTGATGATTCTAACCTATTTCTTTCTCATAATAACATTATTACACTTTTTAGCAATATGAACATTGAACTAGTCAAAATTTCCGAATGGTTTAAATTAAACAAACTCTCGCTAAATATTGATAAAACTAAATGGATTCTTTTTCATCCTTATGGTAAAAAGCACCAGCTGCCTAGCAACTTACCTTTTCTATTTATCAATAACATAGTTATTAATAGAGTTTTATTGACAAGATTTTTAGGTGTATATATCGATGAAAATCTTACATGGAAATACCACATTGCTAACTTGTGCAGTAAAATTTCAAAAAGTATAGGCAAACTATACAAAATAAGAAACGTTCTTGACAAAAACACCTTAATTCAATTATACTATTCGTTAATTCATTGCCATATCTGCTATGCAAACATTGCTTGGGGTAGCACTTATAAAAGTAAACAAGTATGTAATTTTGATTCTTTTAAACAAAATCTTAAAAAACTCATTTTTTCAATTGAAAATATATTAATCTACTTTTAAATTTTTGAAAATCCCTTATCTATATTAGTATATGTATATATTTAATGTACATTCTTTTTAATTTATTTATTTTTTATCAACAAGCAATTATTTAACATGTTTTAGAACTCTTATATTGTATGTTTATTTATTACTTTATATTACGAACTATATATGCTTTTAGTATTAAATTTAATTTTGTAATGAAAAGAAATTGAACAAAAATAATTAAATATAAAGACTGAATGACAAATAATTATAAAGAACGCGGATACTCAAAGAAGACCATCAGGTGACAAGACCTGATGGTCTTCTTTGATTATTCGCGTTCTTTATAATTATTTTTATTCTTTATTACTTAACGATATCTTGACTTTTTACCTTTTCTTTTTTCTTTTTTATATTATTTGTATCTGTATCATAAATATTGTAATAAAGAACAAAAAAAAAGAAAAAAAAAAAAAGCGTCATGAATCACTGAGAATTTATAAGTATCATCTTAAATACACACCACAGGTTTGTGTTTAAAAAAGCATTTTAAAATTAATTAGAAACCCTTGACAACAATCACAGTAGCTTTACATCAAAGATACCCTAATATTTACAGACTTTGAAAAAAATAATGTATGCAGTGCCTCACAGAGGACTACTGCATAATCTTTATGCATATGGTATATGTGGTCAGCTTCTTATATGAAATAAATTATGGCTAAATAAAAGGCACCAACAGATTAAATTAGAAACAAATACATCAGACTAGAAAAGTGTTGTTAGTGGTATGTTACAGGAATTAGTCCATCAACCCCTTTTTTTGTCTTGTATATTAATAACCTGCTAGATTGTTTGACACACAATATAAATTATAAACGCTAATGATATCAAAATCGTTGGGATCACCAGCTCCCTATCTAGTGTTAATTTTTTACAAGCTGATACTTATAAAGTTGTTGAATGGTCAAGAGTTTAAGTGATAAAATTGAATATAAATAAATGTGTCATTAGTGTCTCTTTAGTGTACTTGTAATGATTATTAACTGAAAGCAAACAAATTTTTTTAAAAAAAATCTTTTTTCTCATAGTATCTTATCCGAAACGCCAAGGTCTTCTGAACCCAAGCATCTATATCCTCATTGTGTAAAACTTGAGAAATCAGTGCTTGATTGACTAGGCGCAATTGCTTCACCAAATGTTTTTTAAGATACATTTAAAGTTTTTCAATTTTCGTATTAACTAAAACTTAAAGTCTTCTGTTTGCTTTTACTTTATCTGAAAGGAAAGTGGACTTGCTCCAAGTACTTCACTCAAAAAGCTAGTTCTTTTATCTTTGATACTTCGATAGTTTAATCTGAAATAGTTGTTTTACTAGGATAATATCATCATTAGAAGAGCTACACTTTTGGTGTCAATATCGTTATTTGTAGAAATTCTTTTGATTTTAATAAATTCTTTTGATTGGTACGGCTTTTGATTTGATTTTAGGAATTGGTACGGCTTGTGATTGGTACGACTTTTGATTGGTACGGCTTTTGGTTTGACTTTTGATTTAGCTTTTGGTTTGGCTTTTGGTTTGGCTTTTGGTTTGGCTTTTGGTTTGGCTTTGGTTTGGCTTTTGGTTTGACTTTTGATTTGGTTTGACTTTTGATTGGTACGGCTTTTGATTTGATTGGCTCCAATAAAGAGTGGTAAATTCTTTTTATTATATGTTAAAAGATGTACCTAATTTTTGGTCCTTTTTTACAAATTTGAAATTCACGTCTTGAGTATTAACATCTGTTTGGCTTTTTTGGTAATGGCAACTTTGGCCAATACCAAAAAAAGACGATGGTATGCGCATAATGTCGTAGCATGAAAGATAAACTTGTAATCAGCTCTCTATCACGGTTTTTTCATTCCACTTGTTGGTTGGTGGTAACTACAAAACAATACTGTTCCATTATTCATCTCAAAAAATATTAACATAATATTTGTACTTTTAAACCCTGTAAATAATTAGTTCAGCAGCCAATTTATTAACTTGAAAGTTTTCATCTTTATTCCAGCGTTTAATAGAGCCATAAGATATCTTTTCTTTATTAAAATTCATGCATTACTCATAGAAACTGACTTTGTTTTCGCTCCTTGACACATTTTGTTTTTAGTGTTTTTATTTTATTTTATGAGTATTTATTGAGTAAAGCTAAACAAATGTAGTTTTTACTAGTAAATTTCAATTCTTCTACTCTAAACTGCATATGTTACTTTTTTTTTTCAGATATTGGAAGATGTCTGTATAAATAAACCAAATAACTTATGCATTTTATGGCAGACCTGAGACCACGGTTGATATGCGTAATATAATATTGACTGCAAAAACTAATTTTTGACAGCTTACTTTTTTCTCTGGCCTTTCATGCACACAATTTTTTTCATATAGTTAATGTGTGCCTTGGTGGATTTCAAAACATCTAACAAAACTATGTTCAAGTAAAGCCCTTAAAAAATATCAATAGTCAAAGTTAAAAATTCAAATTGGTGGTTTTAGACAATGATTTCTAAAGAGCCAAAAAATTTGAAATGTTTAAGTTTTACTTTTGCTATAGAAATCTAGCCAGAATAGCAAAAAAATTACAAAGAAGTATGTCTGTCATGTTCATGTTGCTAAGATTGTAAAACAAAGTAGCAGTTGCACTTCATACGCAAATATTTTCACAAAATGGCCCAAATTTTGGGACTTAATATTACCAGAATAAATAGGCACTTCCGAAAAAAATTAACCAATCGCCAACTTTAATTGTTTTCAACAAAATATCTGCAAAGAAAAATTAAGTGAGCTAATTAACATTTAAGTACTGAAATTAAGAAACACATTGCTTATTTACATCCAAGACATGTAATAAGCTATAAGTAACTATAATACTAGAGCTGAAACTAAAAATTAAATAATCTATTTCATGTTTGAATAATTTGCCGAACAAGAAAGCAAGATTTGTTAAGAGAAAAGTAATTACAAATAGTATGTATGAAATGATTATTTTAGATGTCAATAAGCAATCCTATATATATTTATACGAAGAAGCTGAATAAAATGAACCTAAGGGCATCATAGTGTAGCTGAAAAGGAAACATTTAAGCGTGTATTGGTATAAATATCAGAATAGAGTCATGTGACCAAATATTGTATTAATATATTCAATAGCTGAAAGTACTGAGCTTATAAACATAAATCTAAGGGCCGTTTGAATGAGAACCTTATATCCATCCACTGTTGTAAAGAGAATGTATAATAGGGTATGATCATTATGCAGATAACCTTACAGTCCTACTACGGTGGCCCATTTCAAATTATTTTCGGGTTTTTTACCAGTGATAACATTTAATCTAAAAAGGCTAAATACAAAAAATTCCGAAATTAGGACGATTTTTAGATCCCCCACAAAAATTGGAAATTAGAATAACGGATTGTGCAAATGTTGTGCAACATTTTTATCAACTAATTGTTATTGTTACTAAACAAGGTTTACACAATTTAACTACTAATCATGAAAAAGTAATTACTCAAAATTTTATAATAATTTACGATTATTTGTACATATCCCACAAAAGATTTATTAAAATATTCATAAATATACGATTAATTACGATAATATTCTCTATTAATAAATTAATAAAGTTGAAATAAAAAATTTATTTTAATTGATTTCTTTGAGTAATATGCTCCTTTAAAACTTTTTTGATGCTTTTCCACAACTTGAGCAAGTTGTTCTCTCTCTACTGGATCAAAACATTTATCTTTGATGTCTTCTATAAGCTTGGTACATCGCCCTGCAATATCATTGACACAAGAAAGATTGCATAAAATTAAAAAATATTTGCAGCGTTGAAGCGCTCGAAATTGTTAGCTAGACGTTCCTGATGAAAAGTTTAGCTATTTTTTTTTTAATTTTAACAGATGAAAAAGCCACGACTATTCGCCAATGAAAGACGATAAAAAAGGTTTTTTTTGTCGTGCCTAATAATAATTGGAGGCTTCAATCCTAGCAGCGAAAATTCCAGTTGGTCAAAAAAAATTTGATTCCTATCTTGCAATAACTGATTTAATTATGGAAGAACCGATTTTAACCAAAAGTGAACTACATACTGCTTTTAATAGTCTGAAAAAAAATAAAAGTGCAGGTATAGATCAAATTAATGTTAATGTAATTAAATCTGTTTTTGATATTATCGAACCCTCATTATTCCATATTTTTAATCTCTCCCTTAAATCAGGTCATATTGCAGATAAACTAAAAATTGCAAAAATAACACCTATTTTCAAATCTGGCGATGAGACCAATATTTCAAACTACAGACCAATCTCAGTCTACCCTGCTTTTCTAAACTAATTGAAAGCATTATGTACAACAGACTTTATGAATATCTATCTGAAAATAAAGTTTTATATAATAATCAATACGGTTTTTAAAAAAATCATTCTACTGACCATGCAATAATTGAATTGGTTAAGCATATATCAAATGGGTTTAATAGTGATTGCTATACAATAGGGGTTGATATTGATCCAAAGCTTTCGACACAGTAAATCATGAAATTCTTTTGAAAAAATTAGAAAACTATGGTGTTAAAAATCAAAGTTTACTTTGGTTTAATTATATTAACTAACAGAAAGCAATTTATACTTAAAGAATCACAAGACTCAAAAAACAGCTTAATAACTTGTGGAGTACCCCAAGGTTCTATTTTGGGACCATTATTGTTCTTACTTTATATAAATGACTTATATTTATCATCAAAAGTATTAAATACTATCTTATTTGCAGATGACACTAATTTGTTATACTAATTTATTATATATATTAATAGTACTGTCTATTTAAAATATTTAACGAAGAATTAGATAAGATCAACGAGTGGTTTATAAGTAACCGACTATCATTAAATGTAGAGAAAACAAAATTTATCCTATTCCATAAACCTAGTAAAGCCGAGAATATTCCTCTCAAACTACCCAATCTTTTAATCAATAATAAAAAAATTAAAAGGGAATCGATTAAAAACTTTCTGGAAGTGCTCTTAGATGAAAAATTGTCATGGAAATTTCATATTCAATATATTGAAGGTAAGATTTCAAAAAATATTGCCATGTTATACCAAACAAAACCTTTTCTTAATAACGAGTCTTTAAAAAATTTATATTTTTTGTTTATACACAGCTATCTTTTATACTGTAACATTTCCTGGGGTAGCACTAATCACACTAAACTCAAAAAAAATTTATAGTAAACAAAAACATGTTTGCAGGATAGAATTTGGGGCAAATAGAAAAACACAATGCGAACCTCTCTTACGTCAGCTTGGAGCTTTAAATATTATAAGCTTAATATTCATCAAGTAATGTTATTTATGTTTAAAGCAAAACTTGGGTTTTCTCCAGTAACATTTCAATCCTACTTTAATGAAATCTCCCATAAACATCCAACCAAATTTTCAGTGAATAACTTTGTGGTTCCCATAAACCCTCTTAAATTAGGTTTGTACCAAATTCAATATCGGGGACCTTGGAAAAAATTTCTTCCAATCTTTAGTAAAAAATAAAACTTCGTTTTAAACTGCACTTTGCAAAGTTTTAAGAATGATTCAAAACGGCATTTACTGAACATGGAATTCGATATATTAGATTTCAAATACCTTTTTTGAAAACAATTTAATTGTTTAAACTAAATAACTTAAAAATAAATTAAATCTTTATCACTTTCTTTAGCTTTTATTAAAATGGTTTCAAACCATTAGTATAAAAGAAAGCGAAAACAAAATTGTATTTTTCGTTCATATTTTTGATGATATTAAATAATCAGCCCAAATACTTTTGTTTACATATATTGCTTTTTTTTTTAATTAAACAACGTATTTTTTTTGTGTTTTTATAACTTTTATGATTTTTTGTCGTTTTTAGTTTTTTATTTTTAAAATCATTCTGCTGGAAGATTGTTAGCAACAAATTATTTTACTGCTGAAGTTTTTGATTTGTTTTTATTTTTGTATTTATACTGTCTTGTTGTTTTTTATCATTTATTGTGCATGTAAATTTTTTTGTGACGGGGCCCGGTGATAAGACAGTCTGTCTTCTACTTGCTCCGGCCAGGATTTTCTTTTATTGCAATTTCTTTTTTGTAATATTTATCAACGGCAAAATAAATAAATAATAAAAAAAATAATAATAATAAAAAAAAAAAATCAATAATAATCGGAGGCTTCGGTTTATAAGGAGTTTAGGTCTCGGTAAGTTTATAAGTTTCTGACCCAGTCTTTTTTGCATAATTCCCATCATAGTCTTTTCTGCATAACTCACAGAGTTGTTACACAAAGAGAAGACTCCTAGTTTCTCAGATAAGTATCCAAGGTGTCGTTCAAAAGACTTGACGGTTTATTCTGCACTTTCAAGGTCGATTGATTTCAATTTCCTCATTAGGAAAAAAAAAATGCATCCATTAGCTGGAGCATCGGTAGTAATAGAAGATTGAAAGTACTTTCCGTAAAAAAGCAAAATATACTCGGCTATCCTCTCAACCTTTTTTGCTCCTTTATCATTAAGTTCAAAAATACAAAATAGTAGGAGTATTTTTTTATAATAAATAGTTTTTGACATCCACCTTGCATGAACATCAGAGATTAGAGAATGTTGGCTCATCAAGACAAGAATAAATGGTAATATGATCAGAAAACAAACTTAGATGTGAGACTTTTTTGAAGATTTTTAATATCAATGAAAAAAATTATAGGGGCAACAAAAAAACCTTGAGGAACCCCTGAAATTATTGGAAATAAATACTTAAAGAAGTTACCTGACACACCGTATGAAGAGAGCTTATGGAGAAGACTAGCATGCCAAACTTTATCAAAGGCTCTAGAAATGTCAAGAAATGCAATAGCCTAAGCTTTTTCACATCTATCTAATGCACCGTAAAACCTATCAGTTATCAAAATCAAAATCCATATTGATGATCAGAATGTCAGTTATTAGATTCAAGATGAGAGATTAAGTGTTTGTTAGTAAAAGTCTAAAAAACCTTGCTTATGATAAAAAGAAGACTAATGGGACGGTAGTTTGACAAGTCAGATCGCTCTCAAAAGTTTTTGAAATTAGGGATAGTAGATGCCACTTTCCAGCAGACTGGAAAATAAGACTTTAAAAAGTACTTGTTAAATAGTTTTGAAAGTATAGATAACAGCTCCGGAGAACACTTATGCAAGATTATAACAGGTATATTGTCCGAACCACAAGCTTGAGTGATACTAATATCAAGTAATGGGTTAACCTGTTTGTCGGCTATATCAGGTAGGATGTGATCAGTGTAATCAAGAGATGAGATAGATGGAATTTATTAAGCAAACTACTTAGCTTTATCTTTTGGTGAGGTAACAAAATCTGAACCATACAAGAGAGGTGAAATAACAGATTTGCTTTTATTATAGACACTATTATTAAAATTCTCCTGTAGTCTATGGAGCCCAATTTGAGATGAAATACAAAATTTTGTGACCTGAGAATAGCGGACTTTTGGCGTTAGATGAAACCTTTTTACAATTGTTTCCAGCAATAGTATACAGATGTCTGTTTTTTTTTTTTTTTTTTTTTTGTGATAAATGTATAAAAGTAATGATTACGATTAAAAACTGCAGAAGCACAATAAGAGAAAAACTATGGAAAAAAGCAAGGTTTGACTTGGAATCTTCTAGAGGGAATAAAAGATTCTATGTTAGCATGAATCCAAGAAGTTACATAAGAAGCGTATTTGTCAGCATGAAGTTAAAAGATTTCTACCCAAGGGCCATCATAAAGAAAATCACGGAAAGAGTCCTACTCAGCTTTAAGGTAGTCATGAAAGTTGTCATGGAAGTTATTTAAAAACCCATTACTTAACCATCAAATTAAGTTCAGGGCCTCGTATTTTTAATGTGACACTATTTGTCCCATGTCACCCAATGTTGAGTTGAAATAGGACAACGTTTGGGGTGAAATGGGAAAGTTAAAAACAAATAATTTTGAGCAATATTTTATTCTGTCTTCTACTTCTTATATAACATAACAATACACAACATTTATTTGTGTTTAATTAAAATAAGATATTCTAAATGTATTTATAACTTTGTTCAACAAGGTCGCTTGATGTTTAAATTGAGTCAAAGTTACGTTGATGTCTCAAGGGATAACTTTTTTGTTTTTTCTCATTTTTATCTTCCTTTTCGTTACCGCCTTCCCCCTTTGTCAAACTGTCACTTTTTGGACAACCCCTCTATCTCTCTCTCCCCTATATATGATGTTAGTTTTGTAACCCCCCTCTTTCCCCCTAAAGTAACATTAAAAATATGCGTAAACACCATTGATTTTTTTCTAGTTAAATTATACATTTATATAATAGTAGATTATTATACATTTATATAATAGAAGTTATATCATAGAACAGTTGATACCTCCTAAAATGATAAACAAAATAATCAAAATATTATTCTATATCTATAATATAAATTCACTTATCATTTTCCCATGGGTTGTTGAAGTGATCTTCGATAATAATGACAATTGTATTTGAAATAATGACAAATGACTTTATGTGTTTGCTTTGAAGCATATTTTTTAATCCGCTAGGGAATGAATAACGATTCTTAAATTTATATACAAGTTGTTGATATTTGTAGACAACTAGATTATCAATCAAATGGTAATACAATAGTAAAACGATGGTAAATTTTTAATTTATTTAATGTCTCTGTGAAACTTACATCGAAATTATTACCATTTATGGATGGCCCCTATATATATATATATGGATGGCCCCTATATATATATATATATATATATATATATATATATATATATATATATATATATATATATATATATATATATATATATATATATATATATATATATATATATATAAAAGAAAACCACATGCATTCATTTTCAAAAAAAGAAAATATTAATTATAAAATACTTTATTAAAATTCAAAATTAAAAGAATGTTACAATCTAAAAATAGTTTAATGTTTTCCAAAGTAAGAAATTCTGGTGTCTTTACTTTTTCCATTTATAAAATCTTTTGCTATTGCTTTTACATCTATTTCCGCGGTGTTCAATTTATAAAATTAAAGAAGTAGAAAGTGATTCAATCGCTTCTGAGTCGAGGTCAACCGACAATATGACTTCATCATTCTTAGATGAGAGAACGATCTTTCAGCTATGCAGGTTTTCAATGGTATCGCCAAGTAAATTTTTAGAAGTTTTGATATTTCAGAAAACATTATTGAGACTCACAGTCGTTAAACATATCAATTATAGTTGTGATTGATGTTACCTGTTTAATGTTCATTTTATATGTAATGTTATAAGTTTCCTTAATGGATTTAAATAGAAATGTTTTAGCTTTTAATTTTTCATAAACTATATCACTTTTATAGAAAACCTTTATACTATCTAAGGCTTTTATGTCCGTATCACCATTTGCAGTGGACAATAATAACCTTTCTAAAGCAATTATTGATTCCATTGAATTTTCTTGGAACCGCTGATTTAATTGACTTTCTATAACATCAAGTACCTCGTAATACTGAGCTCGGTCGTGTCCCATTTGTGAATGTTCAAAGTATTATCATCAAAGCGAGAAGGAGTTAAACGTCGGCGAAGCAAAGAAGCATGGGGTCCTTCATTAATATATATATTAATGCTAGGATCATTTGATTCAGTAGAAGCTCAAACAATTGATTCAGAAAGTTCATTGATTCAGAAATTTCTTAAGTTCTAAAACAATTACTTGAAAATTTGTCAGAATTGAACCATTTGATTTGCTCCTCGCGGTAAAACGAGTTAGACAGGGAGCACTTAAATTGATGTGCTTGATATCCTCGTCAAGTACATTGCATTGTAATTTTTTAAACCTTACGAGTCTCTTTAGGGCTAAACAAATAAAATTATACAACAGCCGGCATAATTCCTGTCTCTCGTTCATACAACAGATTTGTTTACAAGCATCTTGAAATAGTTTTGCAACACCAGATGTCCTGACATTTAAACGGCATCATCGTAACTTTGCCCCCGCACCATTTTCTTGTCTAGTCTACATCTTAATAAAACATTAAATACTTCATAAGAAAGTGATTTACTGTCGGTAGCATTAACTGCCAACCAAATTGTAAATAAAAGACCAAGAAAATCTTCGTAAAATTTTCAGAAACTGATTAAACACATTTAGACATTTTCTCAATACCGAAAATTTGCTCAGTACAAAAAATTTGCTCAATACCGAAAATTTGCTCAATACCGAAAATGTCTCGAGTTTCATCGCATATTACAGAAAAAAATTCTAGATTTAATAGCACTAAGTACATTTCTTAGCACATAATTTGCCATTAGTTATATCATCTCGTTAACAGTATCATGAGACATGTACTTACTTTTTGACAGCCAGCTCGATAGAGGTGGATAATCTTCACTCCTTATTAAAAGTAACTGATTAACTTCAATTTCATCATTCCACCGAATAGCTAAGCCTTTTTGAGTAACACATTTTAATGCAGAGATTACACAAACTAAGCACACGTAATACTCATCGCATTGCTTATCATGCATTTCGCTTATCATTTGATGCATGGTTTTTAAACCTGCTGCACGTAGTGTAAATAATTTTTCCTGTGCTTCCTTATGAAATGATGATAGGTCGTGTTTTCTCAGTTTTTCTTCTCAGTTTTTGTTCATCGCATTTTAAAAAAGATACCAGATTTTTCTTGACAACATAATAAATTAAATGAGTATAAAGCAGTAAAAAAATTAGTCAAAAGCAAGTTAAAAAAATCCACTATTGATTATGAGAAAAAACTTATAAATAATGCAAAAAAAATCCGAGACTATTCTACAAATACGCGAAAAAGAACCAAAAAAACATCGGTAAAATACAATCAGTGAAAAACTATGCAAATGTACTCACATCTGACAGGCATGAGATTGTTAATATATTGAATAAAAGTTTTCAATCGGTTTTTGTTAAAGAGCATGGTGAAATTCCGGAGTTTGTACCACGTATTACAAAACTTTTTGAATGGGATTGGATAAATGTTGTTACAAATGAGGCAGTTCAGCAAAAACTGTATTCTTTGGACGTCAACAAAGCATGTGGTAGTGATAGTATTAGTCCTTACGTACTTAAAAATTGTTCAAGTAGTGTAGCAACTCCATTAGCTTTAATTTACCGAAAATCAATTGAAACAGGAAAAATTTCTAGCAAATGGAAAGAAGCAAATATTACTCCAATATTCAAGAATGAAAATACAACAGACCCGCTTAACTACAGACCCGTATCATTAACATCTGTACCATGCAAAGTTATGGAAGCATTCATAAAAGAAGCGATAATGACTCATCTGATAAATTGCTATCAAAAATCAACATGGCTTCGTAAAAAATAAAGCCTGTGTAACAAATTTGCTAGAACATTAGACATTTTAACCGCAAGCATGAGTGACAGTTTAGCGGTAGATATGATTTATGTGTGTGTGTATATATATATATATATATATATATATATATATATATATATATATACATACACACACACACACACACATATATATATATATATATATATATATATATATATATATATATATATATATATATATATATATATATATATATATATATATATATATATGTATATATATAAATTTATATATATTTTTATGTATAAAAAATATATATAAATTTATATATATATATATATATATATATATATATATATATATATATATATATATATATATTTATATATATAAGTTATTTAAATTGAAAGAATTAGTGGCAAAATTACCGTATTTTACTCTCTCTCTCTCTCTCTCTCTCTCTCTATATATATATATATATATATATATATATATATATATATATATATATAATATATATATATATATATATATATATATATATATATATATATATATATATATATATAGTAAAAAAATAATTAGTGTGCGCTTTGATTGGATAATTAATATTATCTCCATCTTCTTGTTTTAATAATTAATTTATCAGGTTATGTTGGTCTTATAATCAATTTAAATTAATCAAATCGATCAATTATCAGCAACAATGCCGCAAAATTACGAGAGAAAATCCGTCACCAATTACAGCAAAGAGCTAATGGAAAAAGCCATTGCAAAAAGTTAAAGCTCGCAAACTGAGCTGCAATCGAGCTGCAGAATTACATGGAAACATCATATTAACAATGCTTGCTCGAAAGTTTCAAAAAGTATTGGAATTTTATATAAAACGCGTACTCATTTAGATAAAATTAATTTAACTAAACTTTATTACTCTTTTATCCACAGTTATATATGTTGTGGAGTTATAGCCTGGGGTAGCACTGATCAAAGCAAGTTACAATGTCTCTATCGCCGTCAGAAACATGCGATCCGTTTAATCAATTCTGCGGATCGGTTCGCACATTCCTCAATATTTTTTAATCAAATGAAAATCTTAGATATATATAAACTAAACGTATATAAAAATTCATCTTTTGTCTATATGTGGAAGCATGATTTATCTCCTTTGATTTTTAAAGATCTTTTTACTTTGAAACCATTAAACAAGTTTAACATGAGGAATAATAATTATTTAAATGAACCATTCTGTCGAACAAAATTCAAACAATTTTGTATCAATTATCGTGCAGCTTATCTCTGGAACAAAATTATTTTGCCTAACTTTGATTTACCCCTAACTTATCCTGTTTTTAAAAATAAATTAAAAGACCACATTCTTTCTATTGAAAATATCTTAGAATATTTTTAATTTATTTTGTGATAAAAAAATATGTTCAAGTTATTGTCATGTATGTTCAAATTTTGTTTTATACTTGTTTACAATTTATTTTCATTTATGTAAATACGATTTATTGTTTTTATATGATTTTTTACGTACTTTTATTGTAAAAAGGAGTTTTTATAATATGTTACGTACTCTCTTTTGTAAAAGGCTTCTGACGAGAAGACCATTGTGATCTTATTTTAGAAGCCTTGTTTGTATTTGAAAAAAATATGTAATTTATATATTACGTCAAATGTAAACAAACAAACAAAAAAAACAAATAAATAGAGAATTATACTGTATACCTCGAAGGACACTAGGAGGAAGAATTCAACATTCAGAAAGGATAGCTGGGGCTGGTACATTAAGAAATCTTAACTATGTGACTAAAGAAAAAGAAAAAAAAAAGAAAAAAATAGATAAAAGGGTGGAGGGGGACATGCCTGATACCTCTCGGTATCGATTGCCATGCTCCCACTTATTGAAAATTGTAAGATTTTTTTATTTAACTGATTGTAAATATGTTTTTAAGATTTATAATTTAAAATGAAAAAATTTATGTTGTAAATAACGTAGGAGGCAAAACTCTCCCCAATTATATTTTATTGGGGTAACTTGAATAATTATTTTTTTAAAATTAAATTATAATGCCCTAACTGAACCCTCAGTCGATGTAGCAGTACTCCCTTGTGAGTCAGGCTATTTTTCAGTCAATGTAGCAGCACTTGATTGCGAGTCAGACTATAAGATAGTCGACGTAGCAATACTCGCGCATAATTTACAGTAAAAAAGATAAAAATAAAAACATTTTATTTAAAAAATAAAAATAAAAACATTGTTTATATTTTTAAAAACATTCTGGGGCCGTATTCTCATCTCTCCGTTAAGCTTAACGGAGCGTTAGTAAAAAATTTCTTTGTAAAGATATTAATAAAAAAGTGCTTTAAAAATATAAATTTTGAAAAATAAATTTTTTATTTTAGTATTAGTTTTATTTTAAAAAATTTAAATAAGATTTTCGTCATTTCTTTACTTAGATATATTGTAATGAAATTTCAGACAAAAGCTTCGTTAAGCTTAACGGAGAGATGAGAATACGACTGCTGGGGTCAATGTTATAAAACTTATTATCGGCGTAAAATTCTACCGGGGAAATTTTTACTCAGGAATTTTTACAGCCGTAAATTTAGAGACGTAAAATGTTTTTTCATTCAATGTTATAAAACTTTTACCGGCGTAAAATTTTGAAGATATCTCTGCTCTGAATTTATTTTCGGAAATCTACTGTCTGAATCAATAACTTAAAAGGTTGTCAAAAGCAAAATGTTTTTGAGTTGAAAACATCAAAGTTAACAAAAATTAACAGTTTCTTATGGATTCGGACTTAGACTGTTCTGATTCTGATAAAGAATATTTTGTTGCTTTAGAATATTTGGCAAATCAGAGACAACCACGAGAAGTAAAACTGTTCAAACAGTATTTAAACTGTTAAGAATACAATTTAAAAGTAAAAAAATTGAATTGTCTTTAATTTTTTACCCTACCCTATAAAAATATTTGTAGAGCTTTTCTATAAAAATAACTTATACTATTTTTTATATAGAGGTTTCTTTAGACCAGAGTTGTTAATTGGCCTTGACCTTACCTTAAGACCAAAAACTGAGGCCTTGGCCTTGAAACTTTTGGCCTTGGCCTTGAAGTTTTTGGCCTTGACCTTGTTTGTTTTGGCCTTGGTCTTTATAATAAAATACATAAAATTAAAGAATTAAAAGTTTTTATTCTTTTTTTTTACGTAATTAATTAGGTTATTAATCAATCTTTATTTTGTAAAATTGTGTTGATATAAATATAAAAAATCTATACACATTTTATATTATAAAATCTATACACATAGAAATACATATTATACAATCTATACACATAGAAAATCTATACACACAGAAAAAATATATATTAATAATGTTATTAATATTGCCATAATTTTTTTTTATATTACTGTTTTTGTTATATTACTGTTGTTGTTATTATTAATGTTGTTGTTTTTATTTACTCCTAATTGCATTATAATTATTATTAATATTACTTCAATAATAACAAAATTCTTACTGTTCAGTAAGAATCATAACATTTATTATGATAAAAATATAGTAATAATAATATTAACAATTATAGTGATGAAGAGAAAATACTTCAGTTTAAGAAATATTAAAATAATAAATAACTGGTTATTTACAGTGTTGTGTTTTAATATTTTTTTTTTGTTAAATTTAATAAGTTTAGCAAAAAATATTAAATCGCAACAGAAAAGAAAAAAATTAGATAAATAGAAGCTCAGAATTATGGTTATAAAAAATAAGTTGAATGAAAGTATGAAATTTATAAGCAATGTTTTTCTAAAAAGTAGTTAATGAGAGCAGTTTTAAATTTTGAGAATGACTTACATTTATTACATGACAAATTCAGTATTAAAATTTTAACAAAGAAATCGCTTGAAATTAAAATTTACAAAGAAATGTGCACTTAATTAAAATGAAAGAATTTGTATGAAGTTTTCAACTCAAGGTAAGTACTTTGAAAAGTTCTAAACCATAGGTTTCTACAACTAAATATTCATCTCTCTGGATCTTCAACAAAAATTTCCGTAGGGCGCTCCTCCGGAACATTTATCGCCTGTAAACGTTTCGGCTGTAGAAATTTATCGACGGTAATTTTGAAAAAATTTTTATAACATTGAAACAAATCATTTACGCCGATAAAATTTACAGCCTGTAGCATTTTACGCCGATAAAAAGTTTTATAACATTGACCCCTGGTCAATTAAATTTGCGTATTTGCGGTTTTTTAAAAAGTGATTAAGGTGGTACCCCAAGAAATAAAGAGACGTAAACAGTTAAAAAGTATTTAAAAAAGATACTCTAATAAAGTTAAGAAAACTGAAAAAATATAATATGAACCTGGAGGTTTTTATTTTAATATATTTATTCCAGAAATTATATATTTTTTTATGCTTTTTGAATAATTTTAATTTTTATATCACAAAATCCAAAACATACTTTTTTCGGTTATTTTCAATTTTTTTCGAGTAATCATGTCAAAAATTTTCAAGTTTGATAGCATTTTTGAAAATTACTTTAAATTATGTATTTATGTTGTAAAAATTAAAGTGTGCTCTAGTTCCATTCAGATTTTAATATATTTCTTGGGGTACCACCTTAAATTAATTTAAAAATACTTTATGACAACACGGAAATGTTGAATAAAAGTAAAAAGTAACGAAAAAACTTACTTTTTCTATGTCTATGACAATGCTTATCCTCATTGCAAAGCTGAAGCGGAAAAAATATTATCGGGAAATGTGGCTTATTTTGCTTTCATCAGCACCTCAATAACTTCTTTGATTCAAAGTCTGAAGAGTTCTATGCCAACTGCATTTATTCTTTGCCTAAGCGTTAGCAAAAGGTCAATGAAGTGCATATATTGTTGAAGATTAGTAAGTGGCGGGTTTTAGGGGGGGGGGGCATGGGTTAGTAGCCCCACCCCCCTCTTTTGTACTTTTTTTCAGAAGTATTCTTTTGTAAATTGGCTATTATACAGAGTTGGACTATTATACTGACGAAAGAAATAGATTATTATACGTATATGAACTTGATTATTACACTAAAGTACATAAAATTAAAAAAGAAAATTACTTGTAAATGAAAATAAGGGGACCTTTTATTATTTTTTTTAAAGACTTTTTTAGCCCCCTTCTTGGCGAGCGACAAAACCCGCCCCTGAGATTAGTTATGGAATCAAATATAAATAAATAAATTTAGAGATTTAAAGCTAGAGATTTCTAAAACCCTTCCTAAGTATATCCATTTCTTTTTTAAACCTCGCACTCCTTTTATATGTTTTTTTGTACTAATTATTTCGTTTAAATTTTTCACTAATAAATAAAAAAATAAATAAGTTATAAATAACTTATTTCTTTTTTTATAAAACTACTTTAAGCCCAAAATCTTTGCCGATATAGTTTTGCGCGGAAATGAGATAAAAATAACAATCAGATTTAAAGAAATCAACAAAATATTCGGGCTTTTGACTCCCTGTTTAGACTTTTTTAGAAAAAAAAAACTGCTTATAATTGAAGTCTCCAACTTAGATCCTCTAAAATAATTACTTAGCAATTTTATCTTTTTCGTTAAGACTTACAAGTTATTATTATTTTCTATCGTTGTCCTACATATTTAAAAATTAATTGAGACATAAGAAATTTTTTTCTGTTTGCTTG
>NC_061168.1:20976080-20996080 GCF_022113875.1 Hydra vulgaris
ATTAATAATAAATATAATATAATATATGTAATTCATTGGTAGAAAAAACTTTTTTATATGCAATAACATTTTTGCTATAAAAAAATTTTAAAACAACAATTTAACATAACAAAACAAGACTCATGCTCATTTCATTTTTTTTCCCTTTCCTTTCCTGTTCTCATAGGATGACTTAAAACTGAACTTTAAAGTAGTTAAAGACTAGTGAGGTTAATAAATAGTTTGTTTACCTAACTTTTATAACTTTTATTATGTAGTAAGGAAATTGTTTGTATTTATATATTTTGCAAACTTTCATTTTATTCCAAATTTTATTCCAAACAGGTTTTTAGACTCTAGAAAAAGAATAGTGAAAAGATTAATATTACTTTTTACTGTAGTAAATGTCATCTTAATGTAAATTATTTCTGCCCAAACTCTCAGTCAATCTATATACTAAAACGCCTACATGACTATTTTAGAATGATATCATCTAATGTTTCATGCACACATACATGCATGCACACAAACACACACATACAAACATCTATGTTCGTTTTATTTTATGAAAATAAACTTGAATTTATTATCAAAATTTGAATGAAAAAGTTAGGATTTTTAATTTATTTATAGATATAGTGTTGGGTGAGGGATGCTAGCATCAAATTGAATATCAATATTCTGTTTCAGAATTCAGTTTTAAGCCATCAACCATTAATCTAGCTATTAAGACAGCTATCAAGCTATCTTGTTAGTATTATAAATTGTAATTTACAGTTTAAAAATGTAATAGCTCTAGTTAAAAAGTTTATTGCCTGATGTTGTATTTAAACATTTATTTCATTTTTTTTTGGTTTCATTGTATAATGGTTATTCTTGTAGCATGCCCTATCTTGAAGTTGCAAAAATGATTTATCTTGGATATCTGATTTAAATAATAGTCTCAGAATTAGAGATTTATCTCAAAATCATTGGAGAGGAAATCTCCAAATTTTTTTAGAAATTTTAACTCGAAATAGCTTAATTGAGAATTTGATTTCAGAAAATGAAGAATAATAAAAGAAAAGATTGCTGCCCCATGCCAAACTCTCAGTTGATGTAGTGGCACTCCTTTGTGGTAGCAGGCTATAAGATAGTTGATGAATGTGCTGAAGCCATTTGGCAACAGGTTTTTTCAGTATGATTCATTGCCAAAGCAATTTAAACTGCCTCTATTTAAAATCATTTTATTATGAAAACAATGCATTATCATTAAAAAAATACCAGGTGATCCATCAAACAAATAAGTTAATCAAATTATTCTGTTTTATATGGTTTTCAAGATTTTTGTTTTCATTAATTTAATTTATTTTTATTGGATCTTAGTTCTGTCAAATCATTTTCAAGATTGATGAATGATTTTTTATTTTGGTCAGATAAAATTGAGATAAATTCATTTTTCCATATAAGCATACTTTCCCAAATAAAATTCACAAAAACTTGAAGAATACCATATTGTATTTGTATTTTCATTTCAGAAAAGTAATAAATGGCTGCAATTCGCAAGAAATTAGTCATTGTTGGGGATGGTGCTTGTGGTAAAACTTGCTTGTTAATTGTCTTCTCAAAAGATCAATTTCCTGAAGTTTACGTGCCTACAGTTTTTGAAAATTATGTTGCTGATATTGAAGTAGATTCTAAGCAGGTTGAATTAGCATTATGGGATACAGCTGGTCAAGAAGATTATGACCGTCTACGTCCTCTTTCTTACCCAGACACTGATGTAATATTAATGTGCTTTTCAATTGATTCACCAGATAGTTTGGAAAACATTCCAGAAAAATGGACACCTGAAGTAAAACACTTTTGTCCAAACGTTCCAATCATACTCGTTGGCAACAAGAAAGATTTACGTAATGATTCAAACACAATTCACGAGCTTGCAAAAATGAAACAGGAACCAGTGAAGATTGAACAAGGTCGTGAGATGGCTGAGAAAATCAATGCATTTAGCTATTTGGAATGCTCTGCAAAATCAAAAGATGGTGTACGTGAGGTGTTTGAAACTGCAACACGTGCTGCTCTTCAAGTTAAAAAGAAAAAAGGCAAAAAATGTAATATCTTATAAAATCTAAATGTTTAATTTTAATGTAATAAAAAAACTATTTTTTTATAATTTAAAGCTGGCTAGCTTTACGATAATATTTCATCACGTTCATTTAATCAATTTTAGGTAGCCTTTTTTTAAAAAAAATTCTTTCATACCTACTTTAGAATTTTTAAAAGTAACTTATTTGAATTATTCACTTTTTTTTTTTAAGCAGAGATCTATTATATGTTGATTTTTCATCAGGTTGTTTGTAGATTAGGATAAACGATATAACTTTTTTTTTAACAAAAATCATTAAATGTATTAGCTATATAAATTGTGCTACAACTTTTTATTATTTCTAAACATTCAAATCAAATAAAGTTTTATTATTGTCGAAACGACTGTGTTCGATGTGGTTTTTATACATAGGTTTTTTGACCAGGGGTTCTGTCCAACGGCAAGTCTTTTTAACCATTAACGGGTTTGCGTGCAAAATGATGTAAGTACGAACCTGTTTGGGTGCAAACTGCCATAAGTACGTCGAACAATGTTACAAACGTAATTTTACTGGCATAATAGACGATAACTTAAAAATCGCTAAGCGAGCAATGGGTTCTGGTATTGCCTGGGAGATTTAAAATATTCCAAATAACTTTTTCTAATACATTTTCTTCATTTATTACTAAAACCATGATAGCTCTTCGGTAATTTTAAAAAATATTAAAGGTCACTAAGCTTCCATGTAGAAAAATTTACATAATTATCAAGTTTTAGACCTTTAGCAGAAAGGTCTAAAACTTGAAAATTATTTATAATCATTCATTAAAACCTTGATATTTATTTATAATCATTCATTAAAACCTTCACTAAATTTCCGCAGTCATCTTTAGAACACTCTATCTTCAAATCAATTAATAAATTTTAAAAGTTTAAATTAATAAGAACTACATTAAACATAAGCTACTTAAAACTATAATGCAAAATTTGATTTTTTTTACTTCGTACTCCCCCAGGCGATCCCACAATGCATTGCAAAAAGTTATCAAATATCGTCTATTTAGCATAGACTACTGAAAGTAGCTGATACTATTTTTTCAATCGCTCACTATTTTTTTGTTCCCTCTGATAACGTTGTTTTTTTCCGGTCTTAAATGTAAGCATAGTCATAAGAAAAAGATTTATCAAGGGTCATAATTTCTTATGACTATGATATAAACGAGTTTAGATATTTAAAAGTTAGCGTGTCATTAAAATTTAAAAAGGTCTTTTAAGGTTACAAAAATTATTGAAATCAAATCTTTTTTGTTAGCTATTATTACTTTATATGTTATAGCTTATTGTAGTCAATATTTTTTTAGTTTTTATACAATATGTAAAACTTTAAAAATCTCTTTTGAAATCTATAGTTAAATAAACGTTTAATAAGATCAATTTAAAGTTATTTATTTAAATATTAGATTACAATTAAACGTGAATTTTATTTAAATAAAGATGTTTGATTGAGTTTCCCCCGCTCATTCTAAGTAAAGCGAGGTGTTATAAGGAACACGGTGGCTTAGTTAAACACAAAAAGGAGGTCAAAATTATTTTTTTTTCCTGCGCAAAGGTTATTATTACTTTCAAAAATCTCATATGGTAAAGTATGCATGTGGTAAAGTATGCATGTAGTAAAGTATGCATGTGGTAAAGTACGCATGTGCAAAAATTTACACAATTTTAATCTCTAGTTTCAAGATAATTTTGAAGTTATTTGTATTTTTCAAACTATTTTATAATATATTTTGAAGTTATTTGTATTTTTTAAAACTTGAATTACGCAATATTGTGCGAAGCGTTAAAAATAAATCTAACGTTTTAGCATTTGATTTGAAACGAAACAAAACTGACTTGTTAAATTTTGAAAAGTTTACATTTCTATTCATTCCATGTTTAAATTTTTTTTTTTTTTTTTATACATCGCTTCCAACAAGGCTGCAAACAACCACTAATTAGTGTTAGAAGTTACTGAAAGTGAAAAGATGAAGGTTGTACAGCAAGATAACGATTGACAGACGACTTAGAGGATTGCAAATTATAGGAATCAGGAGAGCAAGATGAAGGAAACGAAAAGAACTGATGTTCGAGGAAAAAAACTAGACAAATAAGAGTTTTCCATCACTTAGGAACAGTAACAGAAAAAGGATGAGACTTAATTGAATGAAGAGTAACACGAGAATGAATTTTAGTAGATGGCACAAGAGACGCTAGCTCTTTAGAGTAGTGCCCATTGTAGTATTTGTAGAAAAAAGAAAGAGAAGCAACATTATGACGATGTGACAAAGGTTAAAGGTTGGCTGCAAAAGCAAGTCCAACTGTGCTTACAATGCGTTTTTGCATCTTGTCTAAAAGAGAAAGGGCATCATTAGAAGATCCACCCCAGATATGGCAACAGTATTCTATACAAGGCCGGATTTGAGATTTATAGAGATAGAGAATAGAATTCAGAGAAGAAAGTGTCAAGCTCGGTAAAGAGAAGCAACTTTAGCAGATGCTAATTTTGTAACGGATTTGATATAAGGTTTCCGAGAAAGATGAGAAGTAAGAGTTAATCCTAGAAGATGAAGGATAGATGACTCATCGAGTACATTACCATTCATAAATATAGGAAGGTCTAAATTATTGCAATAATGATTGGTTAAAAAAAATTGAGTTTTATCTGAATTAAAGTTCACCAGCCACTGAGAGCTCCATGCTGTAGCAGAAGTGAGAACCTTTTCAAGCTCAAATGCCCCCTGCAAGCAATCAGAGGGAGTTGGCTACTTATTGTGGCAATAATAAATGGTAGTATCATCAGCAAACAATGCCACCTTAGATGTGAGAATATCTAAAAAATCATTAATGTAAATTAAAAAAAGTATAGGACCAAGGAACCTTGAGGAGCCCCTGAGGTTACAGATCAAAAAGAAGAGTGCTGTTCATCAAGGACAACTTTTATACTACGATTGTAAAGGAAGGATTCAATAATCTTAAAGATGTTTCCAGATACACCGTAAGAAGAAAGTTTATGAAGAAGACCAGCATGACAAACTTTATCAAACGCTTTAGAAATGTCAAGAGCGATGGTCTTAACCTCTCCACCTTTATCTAATGCACGATAAAACCTATCGGTTATTATTGTTAGCAAATCAGCCGTTGAACAAGATGAGAGATTTTGTGTTTGTTAATTAAAGATTCAAAAACCTTGCTTATGTCAGGAAGAAGACTAATGGGATGGTAGTTATTAGATTGCTCTCCAGAATTTTTAAAAATAGGGATAACAAATCCTGCTTTCCAGCAGGCTGGAAAACAAGACTCTGAAAAGCACTTGTTGAATAGTTTTGAAAGGATAGACGACAGCTCCGGAGAACACTTCTACAAGACTATAACAGGTATGTTGTCCGGGCCACAAGCTGGAGAAGAGTCTAAGCAGGAAATCACGTTAGATACAGAAGCTGTAGTGATACGGATGTCGAGCAATGAATCAAGCTGTTTGACGCCTATATTAGGTAGAACACAACTAGTGAAATCAAGAGATGATATTGATGAAAAGTTCTTGGCAAACAATTCAGCTTTGTTTTTAGGTGAGGTGACAAAGTCTGAACCATACAAAAGAGGTGGAATTACAGACTTACCCTTATTATTGATACTATTAAAGATTCATCAGAAGTCACAGGAGCCAAATTTTTGTGATGAAATACGAGATTTCATGATCTGATAATAGCGGGCTATGGCGTTGGACAAAATCTTTTTACAGTGGTTCCTAGCAGTAATAAACAGATGTCTGTTTTCTGGAAAATTGTTTTGCTGATAGATATGGAAGTAATGGTTTCGATTGGCTGCACAATGTGAGGAAAACCATGGAGAAGAGTAAGGCTTGACCTGGAATCGTCGAGAGGGAATAAAGGATTCCAGGCCAGCCTGAATCCACGAAGTTATGTAAGAAGCACATTTGTCGAATAATTTCTACCCAAGGGCTATCACGAAGAAAATCACAAAAAGAGTCCCACAATGATAGGGGGACTCTGATGATAAAGAAGGATGAGATAATAGTTTTAGAGAGACCAAACCATAATCGCAAGCATCAAAGGGTGAATGTGGAAAAACTGAGCACTGACTAGGATCAGAAACAAGACATAAGTCGAGTAGAGAAGGTAAATGATTTGGGTTGTCTGGATAGCGAGTTGAAATGTTGACTATTTTAGTTAGGGATTGAGAAAGGCAAAAGTTGTGGGTTTTAATGCCTGCAGAGTCACTGACACTAGAGCCAAGCCATTCAATGTGATGAACTTTAAATCATCGACAACAACAATATTGGCTGATGGATAAATAATGAGAGCTTGGTCAATATAATCAGAAATAACATCAAGAAGAGTGCAGTCTTGAGATGAAGGAGATCGATATAGAACAAAGAGAAATGTGATAGAGTGAAGTGGTGCTAAACGAAAGCACATAAAAGAGTAGTCTATGGATTCAAACCTAGTTTTCCGACAAATTGGTGAATTCTTACGAATGTAAATGCCTAGGCCAAGCATGTGACTATTGGAGTCTTTACGAATTAAAGGAAGATAACCATCAACACTAAGATCACATGATGAGACAGCTGAACTCAAATTAGTCTCACAAAGAGCAAATAGGTCTGGTGAACTTTCTAAGAGATAAGACTCAACAGAAGTAAAGTTACCATGAAGACCACGAATATTAGTGAATGATAGGTTTAGCGAACTTGGTAATAACTGTGATTTTTTGTTACTTTATTCATTTTTAAATTTGTTAAAGAACTTGACTCAAAACATAGATAGTACTCAGTACACTGTTTAATAGCCCAAGCAATTACCTCATTACTATTAATTTTGATTCTCGATATGTTAAAACTGAAACTTTTAAAACTGAACTTGAAACTATTAAAAATAATTTTACAGTAATTCACATAAATATAAGAAGCATAAATAAAAATTTTGACAAACTTAAGCACTTCCTAATTGATTGTAATTACTTATTTAGTATGATTTGTCTAACAGAAACTTGGTGTTCTGACGAATCAATCCAAAATAACACTAACTTTCAAATTCCCAATTATAAATTAATATCTTCTGAAAGAAAAACATGCAAAAAAGGAGGAGGGATTGCAACTTATGTTCGGAATGATCAAGCAATAAAAGTAAGAAAAGACCACTCCATTTCTAATGCCGATAGTGAGGTCTTTACAATAGAAATCATAAACTCCAAGTTTAAAAATATTATTGTTTCTACCTGTTATAGACCACCTGAAGGTAATATTAAAACTTTTTCTAAATATCTAGAAGAAATTTTTCTCAAAATCAATAAAGAACAAAAAAAGTTATTCTGTATTGGGGACCTCAACATAGATTGTTTAAAATACAATGAGTTTCCGATTACTAAATTATTTTTTGATAACATGTTTCAACATTGTATTTTACCAATTATTAATAAACCGACACGGGTAACCTTAAATTCTATTTCTGCCATAGATAACATACTAACAAACTCATTTCTAGATACCTCCTTAAAAGCAGGAATAGTAAAAATTGATATAACAGATCATTTTCCAATTTACTTTACAATAAAAAATGATACAAGAGTAAAGAATAATTTGAAAAAAATAATTTATAAAAGAAAAATAAATAAATTTTCAATTCAAAATTTTAAAGACACACTATCGGCAGTAGATTGGGTTAAAGTGTATCAAGAATGTAACCTTGGGAACACAAACTCTGCATATAATACTTTTACAGATATTTTTCTAAAGCACTACAATAATCATTTTCCAATCAAAGAAAAAGAAATCAAAGTAAAATATTTGAGCTGTCCATGGATCACCAGCGGTATTAAAAAATCTTCAAAAACAAAACAAAAACTATACGTTAAATATTTGAAAAACAGAAATGAGATTAACCTATCTACTTATAAACAATACAAAAATCTTTTCGAAAAAATCAAAAAACATTCTAAAAAAGTTTACTACTCTAAATTACTTAAAAAAACAAATGGAGACATGAAAAAAACATGGAACATTATGAAAGAAATAATCGGGAAAAAAAACAAAAAAACAAATAGTTTACCAGATAGAATCATTATAAATGAAACCGAACACGATGATAAGAACTCAATTGCCGAACACTTCAACAATTTCTTTGCAAACATAGGCCCAAACATGGCGTCTGAAATTTTAACTACAAATGACTCCTTTGAAAACTACCTTACAGATCTAAATAACGAACTAATTTTGAATAGACTAAGCTATGAAGAACTTGAAAATGCAAAAAACTCTTTAAAAATCAACAAAGCACCAGGAATTGATGAAATTTGTAGCAATGTAGTAATAAACATCTTTCCGATAATAAAAAAACCCCTCTTCGAAATATTTAAATCTTCAATTATAACAGGAACCGTTCCAGAGAAATTAAAAATTGCAAAAATTGTACCTATATATAAAACTGGAGAACCATATTTACTAAACAACTATAGACCAATCTCAATCTTTCCTGTATTCTCAAAACTTCTCGAACGAATAATTTATAATAAACTGTACATATATTTAACAAACAATATTTCAAAAATTGGATTTCAAAAACAACATGCAACTGAACATGCAATCATAGATCTTGTAAATAGCATCAACTACTCATTTGATAATAATGAATTTGTTCTAGGAATCTTTATAGATCTATCAAAAGCATTCGATACTGTTGATCATGAAATCCTGCTCAAAAAAATGGAAAAATATGGCGTAAAAAATGTTGCATTACTCTGGTTTAAAAACTTTTTGCTAAACAGACAACAATGTTTAAATACTGATGAAAATATCTGTTCAAAAATGCTAAAGATCAAATGTGGCGTTCCCCAAGGTTCCATTCTAGCTCCCTTACTGTTTTTAATATACATTAATGATCTTCCGAAAGCCTCAAACAAACTTGATGTCATAATGTTTGCAGATGACACTAATTTATTTTATTCTTCCCCGTCAATTACAGAACTTTTTGAAACAATGAATATTGAACTCGAAAAACTTAATAATTGGCTAAAATCTAATAAACTATCTTTAAACACAGAAAAAACTAATTACATCTTATTCCATCCAAATCAAAAAAGAAAAAAACTACCAAATATATTGCCATTGCTAAGAATAAAAAACAAAAATATCGAAAGAACCACAACAACTAAATTCCTAGGTTTACTTATTGATCAAAATATTTCATGGAAAGCCCATATTGACTATTTAAATACTAAAATAACCAAAAACATTGGCGTGCTATACAAAGCTAGGCCAATGTTATCCCAAGAAAATCTAAAACATCTTTATTTTTCATTTATACATACCTATTATACATATGGTAATATAGCATGGGCCAGTACCCATAAATCTAATTTAAAATCACTTTATCAACATCAAAAACATGCCATTAGAATTGTCTATAAAAAAGATAAACTCACTCATGCTGAACCTTTGTTTAAACTCCTAAATGCACTAAACGTCTATAGAATTAACATTTACCAAAACTTACTCTTCATGCTAAAATTTAAACTCGGGCTTGTCCCACCACATTTCTTAAATGAATTTTTTAAAAGCAATAAAAATAGATATGACACTAGAGAAGTAGGAAACTTTAATGTACCATTCAGAAAAACAAAACTGTCGCGTTTCACAATTTCGTTTCGCGGGCCCTATCTTTATAATAAACTGATATCCAAAAGTGCCATTATTACAAAATTAGATAACATAAATTGTTTGAAAATCTTACTAAAAAAGTTTGTTTTAAATATCAGCAATTATTTAAACTTTCACTAAACTAAAACTGAAAGTAAAACCAAAATTATAATTGAAAACAAAATCCAAAAAACTTCAATAATATATATTAATATAAAAAATCAATATAAGTCAATAATAATTATATTTATGCTTAATAATATATTTATGTGTATTATGTGTACTACAAACAGTATTTACCAATTTTTTATTTCTACATTTTATTATATGTGAACCTAATATAAAATGAAGTATTTTGTGAAACTTGATACATTGTAAAACGAAAATACAAAAAATATTACAAGTACAAGCGGTTTCTTGATGACAAGACCATCTGGTCTTCTGCAAGTTTCCCGCGTTCTTTTAATATTAATGATACCCTACAATCATATTTTTTGTATTCTATAAAATTGTGATATATTTTTAGTATTATATATTTTAAAAACATTATAACTTTGTACCAATCATGTAGAATCACAACATTATAAAGATAAAAGAACAAAAAAAAAAAAAAAAAAAAAAAAAAAAAATTAATAAACCCTAAGCCGCTACAAAGGGCTCCTATGTGGCCTTGGCAATGCACACCAAAAGTACAAACAGGGGCACCATCCATGCACAACATGGCACTGTTAATACTTTGATATTTTTCAGCTATTGATGGAATCAGCCTTTCTGAGAGAGTACTACCACAGAGCTCAAGAAACCTGACTACCAGCCGGCCTCAGAACCATAAAACTGAGTTTTAGAGCTGTACCATCATTTGGAGATAAGAGAATGAGTTACCTAGTCATAAAAACAGAGACACAAGCAAAACCCATGCATCGAGTCAAGAAGATCTAGCATTCAACATCCTAAACTGGAAACAATGTATTAAAAATACATCTGCGCCAGCTTAATAGATGAAGAAGGGGTGTGAGGCTGGTGAACAGATAGAATCTGTTTACCCCTTAAGTCTTTGCCTAGGAGGCTTTCTACAAGACAGCAGCCGGATGCACTAAACATCTGCCCAAGATAAGTATTTTTATCAAGACACCATCTATAGCCTTTACTCAAGCAAGAGCCCCATGGCAGGGGGTGTTTTATGTCGGAGTTGGCATCTCCTAACTCAAGATGCAGTAAAATTCGGTTAAATGCTAACACAAAATACTAACTTTATCGTTAAATGCATACATAAAATACATAAATCATACACATAAATACATACATACACATACACATATACACATAAATCATGATCATAAATCATAAAATACATAAATGCATAAATAAATTACATAAATGCATACATAAAATACATACATAAAATACTGCTAACTGCAGTAAAAAGGCGTATCCTTTTTACTGCAGTTAGCAGTAAAAAGGATGCGCCTTTATACAAGGCAGCAGGACATGAAACACCTTATCCAAGGCAGCAGGACATGAAACAGATTGCACATTTAAACATAACAATTATAAATAATAATGAATATACACACAGACATAAATAATACTCTCTTACTATATTATTTTGTTTTTCTTACTAATCTCATAATAATATCTCATAAAAAATAAAATTATTTATTTTTTTTGAAAAAAACCAGAGATAAAAGCGTAATATTTCTTTTGTTAATATTCGATACAAACCTTCTTTTTTTTTAAAAATTAAATAAAAACATGCAAATATTTAACTTTATTTCTTAAATTAATTGAAGATGAAATAGTAAAAAGTGGATAAACTTGAGTATAATAGAAAATAGATAACTTAAATAATTTATCAGCTAATTGCCCCTTAGTATTCGAGAATTTTGGCAGTAAATCTGTTGTAGTATTTTTGTTCTCAGGCTACAATCACCTTTTTTTTCTTTTTTTTTACTCTCATTCAACATAAGCATTAACATACTTAAATTTGGAATTGTAAATGTCTAAAATTGTCCTATTTAAATCAATAAAAATCCTGGATCCCTCACTAATTAGAGATGCAGAAAAGATATTTTACAAAGACTTTATTTCACTAAAAAAAAATATTTTACAAAAAACTTTGTTTCACTAAAAAATAAATATTTCAAAAAAGTGCTAAAAGGTGCGGCTACTTTCACTAAATTTTTCTAGAGGATGTTTAGCATCAATATATGGTAAGACAACCCTTTAAAAATATATGCTAAGACAACCCTGTAAAAAGCAATCAAATTATATTTTACCCTATAAAACAAATCAAAGTTCCACAACAACATTTAAAACTACCGACCTATATCTCTAATACCAACTATATCAAAGCTTATCGAACGAGTTGTACACAACCAATTATCAAATTATTCAGAGCCGGCGACGCCGGGGTAGGGGGCTGTAATGCACGTCCCCTCCCCCTCCCTACCACTTTTTTTCTAAATTGATTTTATTTTTTTATTTTTAGAAAATTCAAGATATAGAGGCAGGGCCGTTTTTGGAGCGTCGTAGGCTCTAGGTACTTTGCATAAAAGTGTAGTTGTAGGCCTTTCTTTCAATTTAAATGTACACGTTATTTAATTTACATTATTTTTTAGTTTTTGTACGTAGTCGTTAATGGGCCAACAGTCGCTGTTTGTTTGATTATTTTGTATCTGTACACATGTGATGCCTTAGAGAAATTAAATTGTAACCATTTCATTAATTGTATTTCTCTCACTATCATTACTTTTGTTATGATCATAAAAAGCCATTAAAAATTCAGCAATCTATGGTTTGTTATTTGTTTTAAACGTTTGTTTAAAATTTATCAATAGTTTAGATTTAAAAATGAAATTCTCAGAATTCCACGTATTATTTTTAAAAGTACGATTTTATTTGGTAGGCATTTTATTTGTTATGATTACGTTTTTGTAAATTATTTACAAGTTTTGTTAAATGTAATGGAATATATTTAAATATTTAATGTAATGGAATATATTTAAATGTTATGGAATATATTTAAATGTTTTCCCCCTCTTTAAATGGGTTAACATATTTTATTTTATTTTTATGTTTTATGTCTATTCTATATTGAATATTTATTATGATTTTCAGAAATTCAAGTCATGTCCGATGGCGATGGGTACAAGAGAAAGCACGAGTCTGGCTATATTAAACGGCAGAAAAAGCAAAGGAAAGAGGATGCATTAAAAAAAAAAGAAAAGTTCTTTGCTAAAATATGTTAATAAAGTAGATGCTACTTCTGGCAACGACACTTCAATAAACTCTTTCGTTTCTTCAACAAGTCCAGGAATAGTAATACCAGAGCCAGAACCAATGCTGACTGACACTGTGGAACAATGCGGTTGTGCAATGAGTTTTACAAGTGAACCAGTTATTCAAGCAGATGCAGAACCAACAGTAGCATATTTAGAATTGGGAATAAGGAATAGTAAGGAATCTATTTCAAATGATCCTGCTGAATGGGAAATAAATGCTGATCTCATAGCTTATTATGCAGAGAATATCCCATCACAGAATTTGAAATCTAATGTTGAACTTCAGAAGGAAAATGAGAAGTCTTGCAAATACTAGACTGAAGTCTTGAAGAGGGTTGTTGTAGTGATAAAGTTTCTTGCTGAAATAGGATTAGCTTTTCGTGGTAACAATCAATTGCATAACTCTCCTTACAATGAAAATTATCTTAGTTGTAAAAACGGAAATGTAGTAGAGCAATTTCTTCAATTTATTCCAATTGAACACCATGATGGAGAATACATATTTAATCTTGTGTTCAGTTTCCTGGAATAGACATCAAAAATTGCCGATCACAATCTTATGATAATGCCAGCAATATGAGTGGAATATATTCTGGTGTGCAAGCAGATTTAGAGAGATTAATCATTTAGCAGAATGGGTTCCATGTGCTGCCCACAGCCTAAACTTAGTTGGTTCAGCTGCCAAGGAGTGTTGTTCAGCAGCTGTAAATTATTTTGGTGTCATACAGTCAGTTTATAATTTTTTCTCAGCTTCAACAAAGAGATGGTCAACTCTTAAAGAACTTCTTAAAGAAAACGTATTTGTTTTACAAAGCTTATCAGAAACTAGGTGGTCCTCTAGAAGTGATGACACAAGTGGCGGGATAACTCAAATGGTTAGAGCGTCAAAGGAAAAGTTGAAATCCGGACAGTTGAACGATACGAGTACAAATCCCGCCACCGCCAACTCAGCGCTTGAGTAGTACTTCGGTACGCAAAAATGTTGGTCAATAATGGACGCTACTTTGGATTAGTCTTGTGGCTATTTGTGGCTGTTCCTATGCTAAGCCAACAATATCAGTTAGTACAGTTTGAGCATTCTTGGTTTATCATGCTCAAACTGTACTAACTAATTTATCATGGTCAAACTGTACTAACTAATTTGAAGTTGTCAACCATTTAAAAGCAACAAGAATTAACAGCAACTTAATTAAAATTCCGAAAATCCTACTTAAGTTTGCTAAAAGTTCTTTCTATTACTCTGGTGAAAAAGTCTATAATGATCTACCCTTAGAAAAATAAACTCATTGACTGAATTTAAAAATAAGTTGAAAATTTATTTTAAATGTTTATTATAACATTTTTAACAACTTCAATTTTAATTTTATAGTAGGACTTACATTGATAACAGAGTTTTAATAATTCTGAAGTAATTTATCCAGTATATATATTCGTCAAAAAAAAAATAAATAAATAAATAAATTATTGTATATCAGTTTTCTAGCTTCCCTATAGTTAAATTACTATATTACTTCTCAATATTTTTTCATATTTTGGCACTACTTTTACAAATACATTCTTTTTTTTTTTTTTAAATGCTAAACTAAAACTAGTATCATAGACCTTTCCATAAGTGTATATACATAAGTGTATGTCTGGGAAAATATTAAAAGTGGTTCTATGTAAATTGGCTAGAACATTTGAACAAAGCTGAAACTTTTGAACAAAAAATTTAACTTTTTACCCAGGACCAGGTTAACTACTTCTTTACTTCCCGTCAGGCCTTCTGGCCCCTGTTGGCCTCCTAGTATTCAAATTTAACAGCGGTTTAAAATAAAAAAAGTTTTTGTAATTGTTGCGCTTTGGCTTTCTAATGTATTTTCTTTTGTATTAAAAGAAACGTCTCCGTTATTTGTTATTAAAAACACGCTGCTATTGGTATAAATTTTAAAACACCTTTCGTCTTCAATTTAAGCTTGCAAATGTAGAGATTACATCTTCTAGGTCAATGGAATTCAACAACCGGTTTTATATTTGAATAATATAAAAACACGTTATGAACCTATTAAAAAATTAATGAATAGAAGATTATAAATAACTTTAAAACTTGGAAAATAAACGAACCTGCTATTAATTAAGGTCATTATTGTTAAAAAAATATTTAATAAAGAGTTCTTTATATTCTAACTATTTTTTATGTTGTATTTATACCTGTTGTTTAACGGTGAACATTTTTGATCCTTTTCAATGTTCTAACTAAACTTCTAAACTAAACGTTCTAACTAAACTTCTAAACTAAACGTTCTCCAGAACGGATCACGGAAATCACTGCAAGTAATCTCTATGCTGCGGCGATTCGCAAAAAAACAAAAAAACAGAGAGCAATTTTGAGCAGCCGTAGCGTAGTGGTTAGCGCGCTTGTCTCAGAAGCTAGAGATCCGCGGATCAATGCCACCTCTTATAACATTGGTATGGATAAGGCACCTAAAATAATAAAAAAAATAAAAATTCTGAAGGCCTCTGTTTTCTGAGTGTCATTAAGATCAAGAAGAGCCGCTTATATAGAAAGTATTTATTAATAAGTATGCACAATCTTAAATAAAATATGTTTTTATTTGGTTTCTTTAATCAATCTTAACTACTATATAAAAAAAATAACCATTTTCAAGGGCTAAACAAGTATCAGCAAGAGCTGACCAACTAGTTTGTAAGAGAGTCTTGGGAATCCAACACGTGTTTTGTTTTGAAGGGAATTTTAACTTTAAGTCATCCTATCAATGAGTTAAATTAGAAAAAAAGTTATAAATTTCTTGACAATTGACAGATCCATTGGATTCAGCGGCACTAAATCCTACGAAGTTCAAAGAGTGGGTAGCACATAGAACGTATTTGGCAAGAACATTAATCTCTTTACTTCTTGCTTATAAACCAAAGTAGATTTTACTACCAAATTAGAGAAAACGAAAAAGTATTCTTTTTATAGTTTACAACGTAAAGTATAAAAAAGTACTTTAAAGAAAAGCCTGTACTTTATATTTTACAGCGTAGGATAAATAATTACAATTTAAACTAAATTAGGATACATTATTTTTCTGCTTTGATTTTGTGGTTTTCTTAGCATCACAGCTTAATTTTTTTAAACAACAACCGTCGGTGTGTGTGTGTTTTTTTTTTCTGCATTTGTCAATATCACTTGTTTGTGACTTTCTTTAGCGGCAATAGTATCTTTCTTTTTTTGTCGGATATCTCCTAACAAAGAAACTACTTGAGGTGTTGTCAAGACAGATGTTCCATGGAGTTCTTGAGCTACTATCCTAACTTTAGGAACACTCTTTTTTGGCGATGGAAACCATCTATGATGCAGTTAGGCTTTGCTTATAGCTGTTCGTTTAGAAAGCGATGTTGATGGAGGTAAGGCATGAGGAGGTGAGAATGATTCCTCGGTCACGCCTAAAGAAAGAAGAAATTTAAAATCAAGAAACCAATATTAAATTGGAGTGTCAGGGTAAACATTTACAGAATACATGCAACTTAATATAAGCTATGCTATTTCAATAAAATTTAAAGAAAATATAAATATTACTTTCTACATGGTTTCTTTTTTCTACAGGGCTCTGAATAGATCTACTTGCGTACTTTGCTCCACCTTTCCATCTTGCAAAACACCTTCAAACAAAAACGCCTCGCTTGAATGCTCAACCTCTATTGTTAGCTTGCTGTAATCTGAGCCTTTTGGGTTAAAAGGATAGATGCCAGATTTTCTAAATGAATTTTTGATTCATAGCAGCTCATGAGCTCTAAAGAGGAAGGATAACTGCAGCAAATGTTTCCCTAGTAATGTACATATTATTGTTCTTTGCTCTGTATTCTTTAACACACAAGTCTCATGCTTGTTTTAATGGGGAAAATATCCCAACATCGAGAGTTTGGAGGAAATGAGTAGTGTTTGGAGGAAGCAAGATAAGATGTATTTGCAGATCGCTGTTTCACAAGATGATAATTTATTCTTGATCATGTTTGTCTGACCAGACAACGACTGGTCTTAGCATATTGTTGTCAATAAGCCATCTGTCAAAAGCATTCGCTAAATATTTATATAAAAGCTCATTGTTTATATAGCCAGATTCGCTTTACCCGATAGCAGCAAGCGTTTCTTGAAATGTCTCGTACACATTCATCAGAATTCTTACGTTTGCATAGATGATTAAAGGTGGAGGGAGAGACCAATCAGCACCAATGTTTGCTGAAAAGAAAGAAAGGAATAGACCTAAATGTAGCCCGAACTTTAGAATAAGCATCTAGTTGAATGCAATTTAATGTCCAGTATTTTAATTAAATAGTTAGACATAGCGAAGATATTTATAGACATAAGCCAAAGCATTACGCTTGACTGTAACCATAATAAGAGAAATATTAAAAGGGATTTAATAGGTAGGCTAAACTTACCAAGCATTGTAACCCGTTCTTTTGCATTTTTTGATGTTGCATAGAGGACATTTTTAGAGCTTTTTTCTACCAAAAACTCTCTTAATTCTTATTGGAAATTAAAAACCCATTTCATCTATGTTAAAATTCCTGCTTGCCTTTTTTGTTATGTCAAGAATATCATTTTCTGCCAAATATGCTCTTATGTCTGCAAACCTATGCTGCACTACTTGCTTGCAAACATTCATTCTTGCTGCGCTCAAAGATTCGCCGGTGCGCGTGACTATATTTGGGTGTCTCTTCATTAAGAGTGAATACCTAATGAAATAAAATAAAATTATAAGTCAGTATAGCTTATAGATATATGTACATATATATAAATAACTATATATAAAAGACCAATGTTCAAAACAAGAAGTTAAAACAAATTCCAAGAAACAAAATGACAATTAAAATTGTAGTTTTGGGCTCAATGGTATTTAGTAACTAATAATTTTTCCCCAGGCACTAAAGTCCCAGCTCGCTCAAATTTTAAAGACCGATTTCTGTTTATCTCAAGGAAATTCCTTTCATCAAATGCCAGTCACAAATTTATCTCAAGGAATTTCAAAGAAACAAGAGATAAAACGGTATTTGTGACAGGCAGAGAACGCTTTTGTGCTCTTAATATATAATTTACCAGCACTTGTTTTTATTTACCAGTCAAGAATGTGTTCGGACCCATCTTTTTGACAATTGGGGCTTTACCACTAATTTTATCATGCAGAGTAATCCGAGAAACGTTGTAAAATTTGGCAGCTTTTGAAATAGACTTCCTTTTACTGAAAAAAATACAGAAAGTTATACAGAAAATATACAAAGAAAAGTACTACTTAAGGCTGAGTTGGTGGTGGCAGGATTTGAACACCTATCTTACAATAGTCCGGGTTTAAACTTTTTGTTTTATGCTCTAACCAACTGAACTATCCAGCCACTCTTATATACGATACTCTTATATACGATACACTCTTATATACGATTATAGAATAAATTAACTAATAGGACAAGATTATAGAATTAATTAACTAATAGGACATTAAAAATGTCCAATTTACCTCTTAACGTCTTCAATTGCGTTCTCAATATCATCCTTAGTATATCGGGATTTTGATGCCATTCTGGAGCAGCTTTTTTTTTAGGAGACAACTTAACTTTATTTTACTTTTAATTTAATTACTTTTAATGTCAAAGCACAGAGTAGGAAACAAAGGCGAGACAGATTAAAATAAAGATAAGATTGGTATTAGAGATTTATATATTAACAGTTTTTTAAACTGCAACACTCTTTATCCCTTGGAGATTAATTCCGAACCAAGGAGTTCTCATATAAATAAATGTTTGTATTGTTATTAAATGTGTTTATATTCTTCTAAATCATTCAATGAACGAATTAACATTTGCAATCAGCAATTGTTAACGATGTGCAAATAGAACTTTACAAAACATCAACAACACCAAACTTTACGAACCTTAAAAAGTCCTTAGGGACTTGTTGTTTAACAATCATAACAATCCAGAAAGTAATACTTTTTTTATAGTAAATCTCTAAAAATCCAAGCAAACAAAAAAAATTTTCAGAAATATTTTTTTTTTTTTTTTTTTTTCAAATTTTAAATGTTGATTTAGGTGCCCCAAGAAGTCCTATATCTATATATCTATCTATCTATCTATCTATCTATCTATCTATCTATCTATCTATATATATATATATATATATATATATATATATATATATATATATATATATATATATATATATATATATATATATATATATATATATATATATATATATATATATATATATATATATATATATATATATATATATATATATATATATATATATATATATATATATATATATATATATATATATATATATATATATATATATATATATATATATATATATATATATATATCTATGTCCTATATATATATATTATATATATATCGCAGAGCACCGCGGAAGAGCATTTAATAGAAAGTTCACGCCTCCTTCCCAACCGATGCATCGGTTGGGAAGGAGGCGTGAACTTCCAACAACAAGTTATGCGACATCGCGATGTCGCATAACTTGTCCAGAAGTGGGGTTTGAACTACAGATCTTACGTTTCGGAGGCAAGTGCGTTATATATGCATTTTCCAATGTTTTAGTGAAAAATGAACTTACAGGGCCGACGACAAGGGTTTTAAAGTGGTGAGGAGGGGACTCCTCTATATCAAAAATATAAAAATATAAAATATAAAAAATAAAAACCCGGCCCTCCCGGTGTCGACGGCCCTGACATATTATGAAGTCTTATTCTCGCTTTAATTTCCTCTTTTCTTTTTCTTTTTTTATGCGTCGCTAATAAATTGTTTCTTCAATTTTATAAATACTTTTGCTTTTTTAAATACTTTTGTACTACTTTTGAATCAGGTTATGATTCAAATATATTTTTTTAAAAACATGACAAAAAATTGACAAAAAATTCATTAAAAAAAAATTATACTTGGTGAAGCCCAAAGGCAGTGGCGGCGCCAGCATTTTTTTGGT
>NC_061168.1:20998580-21008580 GCF_022113875.1 Hydra vulgaris
GATTATCTCATCAACAATTCATATGTTAATGAAGTACCCTGTAGTAGCGACTACAGAGTTCAGGAAACACCTTAGAACTATTAGTCTATGTCTTAGAGCTGTAACCTCATTAGGAGATAACAGAATGAGATGTAGCTACGTTCTGTTATCTCCATTAATTTTCTTTGATAAAATTGTTCAAAGTTACCATTAAGTTTAAATAAAAGTTTAATAAAATTTTTTTGAGTTTTTATAGTTAAATAAAAACAGTTAAAAGTGTATAAAATATAGAAACAATTATAAGTATAATATATATATATAGTATTTTTAAAATATGATATGGGCAATCTATGGTATTAGTATAATTTAAAGTTAATAAACTAAGGAATAACTTTGTATCAATTGTGTATACTTTGTATCAATTGTGATTATTTAAAATTTAATTTATGTTTCTAAATAGATATTAAATTAAACTAGTAATAATGTATATAATGACTTGAAATGTTAAATGGTTTGTAGAATCCCCATAAAATTATTTTTATTTAAAAATTTTTCAAATACAATATTTTGCTATATAGAATACATATTTCAAATCCAATATTTGACATATTTCAAATACAATATTTTGACAAGACATATTTCAAATACAATATTTTGCTATATATTGAACACATAAAAGACATAGCAACAGGTATTTTTAAATAGCTTAAATGTCTTAAAAAACTTTAATGTCTAAAGTATATTAGATCAATGCTGATCTTTTTTTTTTTTTGTAAAAGTGTGCGTATATATTTATTTCTATACTTATATGTAAATTTTTGCTTGCTTTTTTAATTTTTTTATAAGCAGTAAACTTTATTTCCATATTTAAATAAGTTAAGTTTAAAAAGCTTAATACAAAAAAAGACAAAAAATAAAAACATATTTTTCATTTATTAATAAGCTGCCTGTCTGAACCAAAATCATGATATGATGTATCTACATGATATGATGTATCTACACTCACTGCACCTACAGCTTAGTCTTGTTTTTATTTTAAACTTATTTGACTTATTTACTTTAAAAATTATTTAATAAAGAATATAAGCAATGTTTAACAACTGTTAAAGTAGTGTGGATAAAGTAGTTGATTTATGTATACTCTAGCAGTAAATAAATTAGCCTACATTTACTGTACCTATCATTAGATTTATTTAATAAATGTATTTTTTTAAATTTACATCAAAAATAAAAATAAACAAGAAATAAAAAATAAAATATAAATAATAAAAATTATTATAACAATAACTTTGTTGTTGCAGCATTAATTTGTTAACAACAAATCAACAAGACATGTAAGTTTGTGGATACGTAACAATATTTATGTTTTGTAAACTTATTTTTTGGTTATAGATAAAAAAAAAAGTGCTTCTATGAAGCATTATGAAACATGGATAATCGTCTCTTACATCTATTAACATCCAGTGATTCATCAGAAGTTCAGCAACATGTAAATATGTTTCTTTACTCGTTAATATAAATAAAAATATGCAACACATTTTTAAAGTTCTTTTTAGTACAATTGTATTTTTATTTATATCTCAAGATTTATTAAAAATTATTAAATAACAGATATAAGCAATATATAACATGAGATAACTAATATAAGCAATGATATAAGCAACATGAGATAACTAAAAATCTGGACATATTAAAAGTTTTATAACTTTTTAATGATATGATCAGTTTTATTATTTTAAAAGTATAATAAAAAAAGTTGAAACAGTAAAATCAAATGAAATTATAAGTTTTTTATGGCACGTTATTGTATTTTATGTACATGTTATATGTCGATTTTCTTGATTGAAAACTTTATCAGTTTTTTAAAGTTAATCTAGATTTGTACCCTACCAGTTTTTGTTGTACATAAATCTTGTAAGATTAATGTACATTAGACTAAAAATGCTCTTTTGATACAAATTCTATATTATTGGATTTTGGATTGCCTTGTACTTTACATGAATAATGGGATGAAGCAAAATAGTAATTAAGTAATAATGAAGCAGATACTTTTTGGCTTTAGTTTGTCTTTTTTTTCAACCTTACATTATTTGATGCTGTATTTATTAGCATCAGTATTTGTCAGAAGATTAGAATTGCGTTTTTAGGATTATTGGTGTTGCTTAAATTAAAGTACAATTCAGCGTCAATTTAAACTTTTTTTCTAAAGAATCAAAATTAATCAATGGCATCTTGAACAACCAGCTACTTTTCTTACGCTGGTGTTCTTTTCAGTATTTAAGTTCTTTTATGATAATAAATATTGATAATAATGATTTTGCATATGTACAATTGTAACAATTAAAAAGTACAATTGATTTTTTACTCTTCATCTGATTCTTCTAGATTTTTTTGCATTGCAGCCAATTTTTCCTTTTGTTCCTATTTATTTATATTATTTGTTCTCTTTTCTTTTTATTAACTTTTATTACATAGTTATTTTTTATATGTTTTAATTAAGGGTGCACTGATGCATTGACCATTTAGCTGATGCATTGGCATCGATCTTGGTAACCATCGGCTGATGCCAATTGTTTTTAAAAAATCAGATTTATTTTGTGTTACTATATTGTATGAACAAATATTCCCATTAATCAAAATCCATGTATAAGCCTAAGTTATTATATTGACATATCTGCAACCACTAAACCTTTAAATATTTTTTGAACTGTTTTTTTATTCAAGAGCTCCCTGCATTTAGTGTCTTTATTATTTAGGAAAGTAATTATATGACTTATGGATCCAAACTATACAAAGAGATAAAATTAAATCAAGAAATGTAAATGGGTCATTCCATATGAGATGAGCCAAACCTTCCCGGGTGACCTTAGATTTTCTTGAAATTTATACCCCTTATAGTTTTTATGGAAAAAAAGACTTCCCCAAAATTTCAACTCATTATCTTGAAGCATTCTAAAATTATGGCAATTTGAAAAATTAATGTATTAGCCTATTTCAAGCAAATTTTTTTTTCAAAAAAAACTTTTTTTTATTAAATCCATATAAATAAAAAACAATTTTTATTTAAATGGATTTTAATTATCTTAAATACTTAAAAATCAATCTGATGGCAGTAATCTACCTCAATTTTGAAATAAATAAAAATTTATTTTACAAAAATAATTATTTTTGGCTTAAACTTCAAAGTTATAAAAAAAAAATACTTTAAAGAAAAAATTATCAATATTAATAAAGCAGTTGAAAGCAGAAATACACAAGAAAATATGAAGATTATATTATTTTGTGAGAATATAGGTGGTAGTCATGTAACATTGGATTCAAAATTACACCCCCTAAAAATGCCTCCAGCCTTAAAATGCTAAAATTAGGTCCATTTAAAAACTAAAAATTAAATGGGTGTCCAGTAAATTTAACACTTAAAATGTATATTCGAAATAAAAAGAAAAAATATAGAAAGAATAAATTTTGGAATGTCTTGCAGCTACTGAGATAACTGAACTTGAACTTTCTATCAAAATAGGATTTCAAAAATCAAAATCGGCCATTTTGAATTTGTTATATAACCAATATCTCTAGAATGGATCAATATTCAAACCTAAAAATTATTTTAATTCTTTTTGAATTAAAGTATTCTAAAATTAAATTCAAAGTATTTTTAAGTGGGGATAAAAAAATGCAGTGGCCAAGTATTATTATTTTATTAACTTTGATAAATGAAATTACATTTTTTTTTATATTTAGAAAAAATAATGACATGTTTCTTAAAACTAAGAGTTAAAATGAGTAACAAAAAATGTAATATTGAAGTTTTACTAAACCTTGGTTGTCATGAAACTTTGTTTACTCAAATGGTTGGCGTAGAAGTTATTCAAAGCTTCACTGGTGAAGAAAAAAAAAGTTTGCTTGGAGAATAAAAATTGTCTTGCCAAATTTGACCTTATGTTATTAGTTTGGTGATGGAGCAGCTAGCCAATACAAAACTATAAAAACTCTTAGCAATCTATGTCATCATTTTTAAGACCATGGAATATGTGCAGTGGCATTTTTTGCAACAAGTCACAGTAAAAGGCATTGGTTGAACCGTAAAATAACTTGTAGCAAGGACTAGCCTGCAAATTAACCAAATATCCGTCACTGAAATGTTGAAATAATGTACTGAAAATATAACAGGTATTAAATTCATTAGTATTTCTGAAACTTATATAGCAGATCATATAGAAAAGGCTAAACTTGATGACCACTACTCTAATTCTAAAAGATTTCCAGGAATTTGTTCACATTACTGTTTTATACCATGTAATGATGGGAAATCAAATGTATATCATACATGTTTTACAACAGTTAATGCAACTAAAAATGAAGAAGGCTGGACCACATAGGTGGTTTGTATGCTGGAATAAATCTTGCATTTGTATATGATAATGAGTGGTACATTGGAATTGTACAAGAAATTGCAGGTGACTCAGATATTTATAAATTTTATGCAACCAAATGGAGTAAACTTTAAACAGCCCAGGTGAGGTGACAAATGTTGGGTTCTTGTTATAAATGTTTTAGCAAAAGTAAATACTCTGGTTGCACAAAGTCAATCTTCAAGAAGCTATCAAACTTCTGAGCAAGAATTTGAAGAAATATTAAATTTTGAAATTTTTAACAAAAATATTTAGGCTATTGTTTTGAGAATAAGATTTACTATTTATTATTTTATTTTTTTATATTCTTTTATTGTAATTGAAATTTATTTCTTGGCTTTTTTATGAGTTTCAAATTTATTTATAAAAATATATAAGCCTTTATGTACTTTTTTTTTAAATTTATTTTTAAATTTCTTGTTCAAAAAAGAATAAACAAACAAATTTTTACATTAAAAAGTTCATCAGTTTTAAAGATATTGACTACATAATAGATTCAAAATGGCCGATTTTGGATTCCAGAATCCTATTTTGATTGAAAGTTTAAGTTCAGATATCTCAGCAGCTACAAAACATCCCAAATTTTTTTTTTATTTCTTCTTCTTATATTGAAGATAAATTCCTAAAAGTTGTTAAATTTACTGGACACCTGTTTAATTTTTAGTTCTTAAATGGACCTAATTTTTACATTTTAAGACTGGAGGCTTTTTTAGAGGGGTGTAACTTCTATAATTTTGAATCCAATGTTACAAAACATATCAGGAATGATGACTACCACCTATATTCTCACAAAATAATTTTCACCTTGTGTATTCACCTTTAATCTGCTTTATTAATATTGATAATTTCTTCTTTAAAGTATTCTTTTTTTTATAACTTTGAAGTCCAAAATAGCCATAAATAATTACTTTTGTAAAATAAATTTTTATTAATTTTGAAAGTTGAGGGAGATTATTTTTCACATGAATTTAATTGTTTAAATATTAGTTAACAGCAATGAAAAAAAAATTTGTATCGTGTAAAAAAATATTTTTTTTGTACATATTTTCTTATTTTTTGTTGTTATCTTCTTCGTACATTGGCCAGGTGATAGTTTCGATCTTCTTTAAGTTTTATTTTATGAAAACAATCATTTCAATATTGTCAATGCTAAACTTATTTCTTCTTTCCGAAAGAACATTTCTAGCAGTTGAAAATACTCGTTCCAACGTAGCTGATAATGCAGGGATGCACAAAAGCACAAACAATGCAGGGATGCACAAGGCCATTAGATTGATTTTTAAGTAGTTAAGATAATTAGTTTTTTATTTATATGGATTTGAAAATAAGACTTTTTTGAAAGAGAAAAAAAAAATTGCTCAATATAAGCTAAGACATTAATTTTTCAAATTGTCCTAATTTTACAATGCTTCAAGATAATGAGTTGAAATTTTAGGAAAATCTTTTTTTCCGTAAAAACTATAAGGGGTGTAAATTTTAAGAAAATCTAAAATGGTCACTAGGAAAAATTTCGAAAAATGGCTTATCTTATATGGATGACACTAATGTAATGTAAAATATAAAAAAAATTATTCTGCCAGATGTTCCTACTCTTGATATTTTTTTTTTTCGAAATTTACAAATTGCTTTGATCATTTATTTGATCTATATTAAAATAGCCTATAAAACTTTTAGTTGCTTTGCTCATTGTATTTTTCTTACTTAATTTTATTTCTAAGTTTAATTTCTAGAATATAGTTAGAAATTTTCAACAATGATTAAAGCAACTATGCATTTAGCAATTTTTAGCAAATAAGCAAGCATTAGAATTAACTGTCAACGTTTTGTTTGAAAAAAAAACCCATTAAAAAGCAATAAAGTTGAATTAAAAAGTTTTGTTTGAAAAAAATCCTAATTTACCTACTTGTAAAAAAGAAAAGAGTACAAACTTAAAAAAAAGAGTACAAACTTGAATTTAGGGCTAATGATTTGGCATCAGCCTGTACCAATCAGCATTGCCCAAAAGTAAGCATCAGTGCACCCCTAGTTTTAATGTAAAAATGATTTACAATGAAGCTTTTATTCTCACCTGAATTCAATCCAAAAATGTGTACACTTATTTTCTAAGCAAATTTTTAATATAAGCTTTTTTTTTTAAATTTTTGATTGTGACTAAAGAAAAACTTTTTTTTTACTAATGAATTAAATTGGTAACAATTTAGTTCTTAGTAATTATTCTTGAAATTTTGTCCAAAAATTTAGTTATCATGCATGCGGTTGCACGCCTTATATGACCATGACCATGCATATAATATTTTGTTTTAACAACTTGGCCACGGCTTCTTGCATGTTTCAAGTTTGTGTTCAAATTCACTGAATAAACAAATGTAAATATAAACTAATAAAAGAAATAAAAAAAATATATAAAACTAAAAAAATTAAAATCTTAACAAATGATAAAATGAATAAAAAATAAACCAGAAAAAATAATAGCAAAAAATTTTAAAAAAATCGAAGTTTCATAGTTATTTAATCTAAGCTTAAATACTTTGAAACTTAATTTTTTTTAAAATTTGATATTTTCTGTCCACAAGGCAAATAAAGCATAAAAAAGAATAAATATTGCGTTAGTGGAAATTGAACCCTCATCCAATGCCAATATAACAGTTGCATCTTATAAATGATAAAATTAATCAACCTTTTTTTTTTTTTAAACATCTTCGCTTCCAACAAGGCTGCAAGCAACTACTAATTAGTGTTAGAAGTTACTGGAAAAGAAAAGATGAAGATTGTAGAGCAAGATGATGACTTAAAAGATTGCAAATTATATGAATCAGCAAAGCAAGATGAAGAATGCGAATTCCAAAGAACTGATGTTTGAGGAAAAAAACTAGACGAATAAGAGTTTTTGGAGCACTTAAAAACAGTAACAGAAAAAGGATGAGACTTAATTGAATGACGAGTAACACGAGAATGAATTTTAGTAAATAGCACAAGAGACGCTAGTTCTTTAGAGCAGTGCCCATTATAGTATTTGTAGAAAAGAGAAAGAGAAGCAACATTACGACGATGTGACAGAGGTTTAAGGTTGGCTGCAAGAGCAGGTCCAATTATGTTTACAATGCGTTTTTGTACCTTGTCTCGAAGAGAAAGGGCATCATTAGAAGATTCGCCCCAGATATGGCAACAGTATTCCATAGATCATCAATATGGATTTCGATCTTCTTGTAGAACGAGAAGATCGAAATCCATCTGATCATCAATATGGATTTCGATCTTGTAGAACGAGAAGATCGAAATCCATATTGATGATCAGAAAGTAGGTTATGAGATTCGAGATTCGAGATTAAGTGTTTGTTAGTTAAAGATTCAAAAACCTTGCTTATGATAGTAGGAAGACTAATGGGACGGTAGTTAGACAAATCAGATCGCTTTCCAGAATTTTAAAAAATAGGGGTAACATGCTGCTTTCCAGCAGGCTGGAAAACAAGACTCTGATAAGCACTTGTTAAATAGTTTTGAAAGGATAGATGACAGCTCCGGAGAACACTTCTGCAAGACTATAACAGGTATGTTGTCCGGGCCGCAAGCTGTAGAAGAGTCTAAGCAGGAAATCACTTTAGATACAGAAGCTGGAGTGATACGGATGTCGAGCAATGGATCAACCTGTTTGACGGCTATGTCAGGTAGAACGCAACTAGTGAAATCAAGAGATGATATTGATAAAAAGTTCTTTGCAAACAATTCAGCTTTGTCTTAAGGTGTGGTGACAAAGTCCGAACCATACAAAAGAGGTGGAATTACAGACTTGCCCTTATTATTGATACTATCGTCCTTATTATTGATACTATGCCCTTATTATTGATACTCCAGAAGTCACGAGAGCCTAATTTTTGTGATGAAATACGAGATTTCATGATCTGCGAATAGCAGGCTTTGGCATTAGACAATTCCTTTTTACAATGGTTCCTAGCAGTAATAAACAGACGTCTGTTTTCTGGAGAATTGTTGGATGGATAAAGAATGAGGGCTTGGTCAATATAATCAGAAATAACATCAAGAAGAGTGCAGTCTTGAGATGAAGGAGAGCGATATAGAACAAAGAGAAACGTGATAGAGTGAAGTGGTGCTAAACAAAAGCACATAAAAGAGTAGTCTGTGAATTCAAATCTAGTGTCCTGACAAATGGGTGAATTCTTACGAATGTAAATGCCCAGGCCAAGCATGTGACTATTGGAGTCTTTACGAATTAAAGGAAGATATCCATCAACACTAAGATCACAAGATGAGACAGCTGAACTCAAATTAGTCTCACAAAGAGCAAATAGGTCTGGTGAACTTTGCAAGAGATATGACTCAACAGAAGAAAAGTTACTTTGAAGACCACGAATATAAGTGAATGATAGGTTTAGCGAACTTGGTGATGATTGTTGTTTTTTGTGTTTTATAGTTTTTGTTACTTTATTCATTTTTAAATTTGTTAAAGAACTTGACTCGAAACATAGATATTACTCAGTACACTGCTTAATAGCCCAAGCAATTGCCTCATTACTATTAATAAACCCTAAGCCGCAACAAAGAGCTCCTATGTGGCTTTGGCAATGTACACTAAAAGTACAAACAGGGGCACCATCCATGCACAACATGGCACTGTTAATACTTTGATATTTTACAGCTATTGATGGAATCAGCCTCTCTGAGAGAGTACTACCACAGAGTTCAAGAAACCTATCTACCAGCCAGCCTCAGAACCATAAAACTGAGTTTTAGAGCTGTACCCTCATTTGAAGATAATAGAATGAGTTGCCTAGTCATAAAAACAGAGACACAAGCAAAACCCATGCATGCAAGTCAACAAGATCCAGCATTCAACATCCTAAACTGGAAACAATGTATTAAAAATACATCTGCGCCAGCCTAATAGATGAAAAAGGGGTGCGAGGCTGGTGAACAGATAGAATCTGTTTACCCCTTAAGTCTTTGTCTAGGAGGCCTGCTACAAGACAGCAGCCGGATGCATTTAACATATGCCCAAGATGAGTATTTTTATTGAGACACCATCTCTAGCCTTTACTCAATCATAAGTTCAAGGCAGGGGGTGTTTTATGTCAGAGTTTGCATCTCCTAGCCTTTGCCTACAAAGGCATATCCTACAAAGCAGCAGGACATGAAGCAGATTGTACTGGGTTACATGTTACCAGTAGCAGGATAAACCTGACCTGACTTAAGCGCTAAATCAATGTGGTGATATAGAAAAAAATATTAGCTTTAAACTATCAATTGAAATGCTTTTAATTTCAATTAATAGTTTGAGCTATTAATTTTGAAGCTTCTAATTTAAAAAATGTATTAGTTTTATGCTTTGAATTTCTCTGGTTTATTTTGTATTTATTTTGTCATTCATTAAGTTTCTTTCTCTTTTCAGTTATTGACTTGTTTATTTTTAATTTTCTCTTTTAATTAGTTTAGTTTTTTCAAAAAAAAAATTGTGATGTATATTTATAAGATGTGTTACCACAGGCGTCTTCTGAGAAGGGTTGATATATATATATATATATATATATATATATATATATATATATATATATATATATATATATATATATATATATATATATATATGTGTATAT
>NC_061168.1:21011080-21103580 GCF_022113875.1 Hydra vulgaris
AACTAATTATTGAATCTTGACGAAGTTTGTCAGGAACTTTATAAAGTTTGTCCCTCAGTTTTTTTACATCGTAAGGTCTAATATCACAACATGAGAACTTCTTTGTTGAATGCTTGCACGGAATGTATACATTGGTTCCTGCAGGTGATGAATAACGCTTCTGTTTTTCTTCTTTTCTTCTTTTGCCAGTTGCCTGTCTTTTACGAGCTCCAGTGTTTCCAATACTTACTAAAATACCATCAACCACTTCATCAATTTGAAATCGAAAGATTGAAACTAATAAAATTGTAGAGCTATAGTATTAGTGAACTACCTACCATAACCTTACTTTCAGTACTGAACCACGTGTTAAAACAGCTTATGCCAACTAGTCATGTGATCAGAGAGGACCGCTCCCATTGGTCAGCTGGAGAAAGCACTGTTTGACTGAACACCGACCTTGGAGAAAACACTCTTTGATTGAACAGTTAGTTTTGCATGCTGTTTTTAAATAGGATAAAGCATGATTTGACTGAAACTAAGGCTTGAATCTGGTGCTATTTAACATGGACTACAAGAAACCATCAATAACTCAGTTTTTTTTTTTTTTGGAGAAAACACGGTTTGAATGTTTGCTCCTCATATATATATATATATATATATATATATATATATATATATATATATATATATATATATATATATATATATATATATATATATATATATATATATATATATATATATATATATATATATATATATGTATATATATTACCAGTCAAAGGTTTGGGTTCACTTGCTTTACTTTTTAACTCTACCAGGCTATTACAGGAAGTGCATGCATTCAAAAGCCTTTTCTGTACATGCATAAAATATTACCTTAAGACAACTTGACCACAGCTTTTTTCATCTTTTGAAATATTAGTTGTTTCAAAAATTCATGCAACAAAATTATCTAAAATTAAACTTAACATAAAATATATATATATATATATATATATATATATATATATATATATATATATATATATATATATATATATATATATATATATATATATATATATATATATATATATAACAATTAATTAAAGAGAGAAAATAAATAAATAAACATTAATTCGAAAATAACAAAAATAAAATTTAACTCAAATATAAAACTAAAAGGAAATTATTTTAAACATTTATAGTTTACATTTGGAATACTTTAAAACTTTGATTTTTACTAACAGTTTTTTATTATGCGAAATTTTTTAAAATCAAGTGGCAAGTTACTTTTGATCAATATTTATTGTTTTATCAAAATGTTTATTTAAATTATTAAAGAATATTATAATATAACTTATTTTTATTTAAAAAGTATGTATTTTTTATGGTGAATAACTTTGATTTTTCAAAATAACTTTTATTATATGTTTTTATATATTATGTGAAACACAATTTATAAAGTTTGGTACAAAAGCATAGAGAAACAAAAAAAATATAAAAATATTTGTCACACGATTGACCAGATAACCTCAACTGAATATTTTGGAGTAATCATTTGAGATGTTTTGTAGCATGCTGGAATATCAGTTTCAATAATTCTAAACTTTTAACCAGCATCCTTATCATCACAGGTAGGTTGAGGAATCTTCCTTTAATTGATGTTATAAAAACCAAATGTATTTTTTTAATATTGAATAACTAAATTAAAGTAATATTCAATTTAGTTTTTCAGTATTAAAAAAATACATTCCATAGCATTTATTATCAGTTATATTCCATAATATTATTATCAGTTAATCTTTTATATCTAAGTGAATAGTTCTCCTTAAGTTTTTCTAAGTGAATAGTTCTCCTAGTGTTATAACCTGTAATATTAAGTAATTTCTGTGAGGCACTCTGATTTTGGTGGAGGGGTGTTTGATTTTGATGGAGGGGTGTTTGATTGCTATTGCTATTTATTTTCAGAGAATCAATGACAAAGTTATCAAAAAAATATTTTCTTACATTCCATATATTTTTAAAGTTGCAAAACTGTTTTAGATTTCTTCAAAATTAATAAACTATAAGGGAGGGGAGAAAGGTGGAAGGGGAGAAAGGGGCAAGAGACAAATAGGCAGAGGAGGTTGATTAACAAATCAATCGATGTTTTCATCCCCCTGTTTATTAGGCAGGTAAGAGTACTTAGCTTAGAGATGATGTTGTCTAATCAAATTTTTATATACTCACTACTTTCAAATGTTTTGTTATTTAATTAGATTCTCAAATACTTTGAAGAATTTAAAAAACAAGATCAAGGATGGCAGTTATGTGCCAATGTACTTGAAAGCAATATCTATAGGTAAGTATAGTGTTTATTGCTTTGAAAAATGTTATGTCATTTTGTGTTCATTGTTGAAAAATACAAGAAGACAAGGATTTCAAGAAAAGTTTCTTTTTGTAAAAATCTTTTTTTTTCAAAAATGTTCCTTAATATTCAACTCAACTCTAAACCACCTAATGATTTTTTTTATATGATTTTACATAAAAACTAATTCACTCCCAACAGGACTGCAAGCAACAACTAGGAGTTACTAGAAAAAAAACTAGTTAGGAGTTACTAGAAAAAAAAAAGATTACTATTTTCCAGTAACTCCTAATATTAATGACCCAATATTCTTTTCAAAGAATATTGGGTCGTCTATAAAATACGTCATGCAATTTTTGACATTTTTGACCCCCTCCCCTTATATCGCATTGTAACATTGTCACTAATAGTTTTGTGTAAAATTGTATAAATTAACATCGCTATCCTAAAGATCATCCCAATTTTAAATAACTATTTTTCCGATACAAACATGCAAAATTATTATTTTATGAATATGATTTTCTTGCTATTAGTCATGTTAATAAGCCCGAGCGGGTTCTGCTTCCAGCTTGTAAACCAAGGGTTTGAGGTTTACAAAAGTTATTTAGTTGAAGCACACAAAAGTGTGCTTCAACTAAATAATCTTTGTGCCCTTACTAAAAAAAAATAAAAAAATTTTGTCACCGAGAGGCGAACCTCAAACCCTTGGTTTACAAGCTGGAAATGGAATCCACTCGGACTTATTAACATGACTAATAGCAAACTAAAATAACTAAAATAAAAGTTCATCAACTAAATAAAGTTCTGCACTTGACCATATAAAGTCAAAGTGCAGAACATGCACTCCACATAGACTGTTACAACTGTAGGTGCAACGCGTTGCGCCTATGGCCGTAACAGAGTGTACATATTGACTAAGTAAGATTTAGGCACAATTGATTTTACAATCAACATGTAGATACATCAACTGTAGGTTGTGGTTTGGTCAGATACTCTTTTAATTAAAAGAAAGTCTTCTCTAGATTTATAATTAAAAAAAAAAAAAAGTGGCGTCACAAAATCAGAGACCCCTTCCCGCTCGTAACAAGCCGTCACAAAATTGACTCTCCTCCCCTTCCCCTCGAAAAACAAAAATTTTTCTTCTAAACAAAATCCAAAAGTGTACTATAAATGTAGATAGACATGCTTTATCTGCCAAGCTTGATCCATTATCCTATCATCCTATGGTTTCATCTTTTTCTCTTTTCTTCAAATACTATAATGTTTACTGCTCATTCAACCTATTATCTCTAGTTCTATCAGACAAAACTCATTGTGCTTGTCTCATCATTAAGCTAATTCAGATTATTTTACTGTATCTCGCATTGTATCTTGCTCTTGATGCTATAAAAACTTTTTTTAGTAAATTTGTCTAGTTTTTTAAATATAATTTATTAAAATGGTAGTTTTATGTTATAAAAACATAAAAATACTATTTTAATAAATTATATTTAAATATTATTTTTATGTTTTTATAAATAAAAATTTATGAAGAAAAAATTAAAATGTTTTGAATTTTGAGTCTAACTTTTTTTTTTTAATATACTTTTTAACTTTTTTTTTTTAATATAATATTTTAACTTTTTTTTTAAAATGATTCATTTTTTTTTATTTTAATCGAAACTTATTTTCTCTGTTTGAAAACCAAAAAGTTAGTATAATATATGCCTCAATTATGATATTCTGGCAAGTAGCTTTTATTGTCTTTAAATAGAACAAAAAATAAAAAAATAATCAGTGAAAATATATATTTTTTAATATTTTATAAAAAGAAACACAGTTTCACTTTTGCAACTTGAAGTTTAAAGTACTGCATAAAACTTTAGGTTTTTAACTTCTGCTAATTATTCACTTGATTAGTCTCAGACCTTTAATGCATATCAATTTAAGACCTTTAATACACGAGAGTGGTTTATTACAGGTTTCTACTGTACCATTTAAAATAAGTCCCCTTATGTTCAATTTCTATTGGCTTGTACCAGGGCTTTGAAATGTTTAAAGATAACCCCCAATTTTTTCACAGCGATTAACACACCTTCAGATTTTTCTTTTCTAGTACTCTAAATTTCTATTTTCTTTCTATAGTTTATACCAGTGCCTTTAAAAAAAAATACAAACCATAGTTTACATTATCGTAACTCCTTAATACACCAAAAAATTCTCAAATATTTTAATATACCTTCAATAATAATATACCTCCAAAACATCCTTTAAAACAGGTTAAAGGATTAAACTCACCTTTATCCTATTTAATGATGCATATTTTTTATTTTTTTTTGGGGGATATTGCATTGGGATGTAAACAATCTGATGTTAGTCAAATTTGTATATATAACATATTTAGTTTTTTATTTGTTTAATAAATCTGCTTAAATACTTGCACAACTTAATTTCTGAAATGTGTCATAATTTATCTATTGGCAGTAAAGCAATCAGGGTTGATAGGTTTATTATGATAAGTTTTATATGATAAGCGATGGCTTCTTTTTCTGATGTGCAAAATCTATATATGAGAAAGACAACATTTTAAAATCACTTTATCTATATGTTCCTTCTAGACTTCAACAATAAGCAACATGTTTTAAAAATTTGTAATAAGAGTATAGTAGCTGCTAGAAACTAAAAGTAGCTTTCCAGTCCAGCAGATTTTTGATTAGTTAGTATTTTCAATTTTTATGCAATAAGGCAAGATATTAGACTGAGAGTCCCTAATCAGTCTGTATAAGATAAAAATTCAAATAATCTTCAATAATTTTTTAGAACAATTTAAATGTATGAAATCAAAGCATGGACTAAAACAAAATTTCAGTGTTTTACCCATGATGTAAAAGCAGAAAATTATTTTGTTCAGTTTTTTGTACAGGGGCAAAACACTGATCGAAATGAAATGATAAAAAAAAGAAGAGAAAGAATGATAGCTGTATTTATTTTCAATTGTTTTTTTTTTCATTCTTAACTTGATTAATTTTTCTATTTATTGACAATCAATAGAGACAAGTACATTTAAAGCAGCTGGAGATATTTTATTAAATCCTGTAGTTGAAAAAACTTGTCTAATTGTAATTCATTTAAGATTTTAGATACTGCTTCAAATAAATATAAATTAAAAGTAAAAGTTCATTAAATAGGAATATTTCTCTTACTAAACAAACTTTCCATTGTAACAATGGAAATTGTAATCATGTCTATTATTTATTTAATTAAAAATAATTGAAAGTTTATTTTATTTTGATTATATTGATTGGTTATTTACTGAGTGTAATTATTTTATTGGCTTATTATGTAAAGTTTTTGTCCGTTATTTTTCTGTAAAGTCTTCTAATTTTTAATATTTATGCCAGAGTTTTTCTAATTGTTAAACACATCTTTTGAAAATGTAATGTGAAATTATGAAACATGTCAAGATTTTAAGATGTTGTGTTATTTTTAAAAATGCTTACTTATTTTATGCTATTACAGCATTCAAGAAATGTGTATATTTGGAATTAAGGTTGGCATTCAGCAATGTCAACCTAACTGCCGAGCTGAAAATTTTTCAGGTTGGCAAAAAATCACTGACCTCATGATGATGCCGAACAGTTTAAGATCATTTTTCCTAATTTCAAGGGCTTATATATATATATATATATATATATATATATATATATATATATATATATATATATATATATATATATATATATATATATATATATATATATATATATATATATATATATTGCATTTTTATTGCTATTCTCGTAGCATACCTCAATTTAATCAAAAAATCACTATTGTTGCAAAGATTGCTATTATCATCTAGTATTTTCAAAAATTATATAAATCTAATTTGGAAATTGAATATTATAATTATTGTTATTCTCGTGGTAATTAAAAAAGTTACAAAAAATCCAAGTTATTAATTAAAAAAATTTTAAGAACAGGAGTTTATTTCATCTATTAATACAAAAAATAACAAACAAAAAAGCAACAGCAAAAGTTGATTTATTTTTATGCATTTTGTGAAAAGGAAGATGTCTGTGATCTAGATTTTTTACTAGACGTGGAAGTCCTGATGGATGTAGACTGCTACACTCACATCTACAAAGTAGATATGGGTGTATCAATTTCAAAACTAATTTCATCTGTTAATTCACATGATGTGTTAAACTAGAGTTTTTCATTTTTATTGGAGTTTTAGTTTTTTTGTGTGCTTATAAAAAGGTTTGACTCAATTGATACCATGTGAATTGATGGTTAAGGTTCAGTATCAAGCAGTGAGGCTAAAGGATAGCAAAGGTTAAAGGTAACTTAATAGATAATGTAAAGGATTCTTAGCATTTTTTTTTCACCATGCTAAAACATTAACATTCTTAGAGAAAACTATTTGCCATAAATCCAACAAATTGGATTTATGTCAAAAAAAAAAACACAAAATTATCCGTAATTTTTGTTTAAAAATTGCATATACAATAAATTGCTAAGTGATTTTTAAAGGGAAAATTGCTGGGCGATTTATTGCACTTCAACTTTTATCTCAAAAATCAAGTGCGATTTAATGAGATTTTTTTACCACTTTTTTTTGCATTATCGAAAAAAATTGCTTTTGTACTAATTTGCTAGTTTTATAAGATAGACTATAAGATAGTTGATGTATATATTTAGTGACGTCACCATGCTTATCTTAACACAAATTTATAGTTGTATATATATATATATATATATATATATATATATATATATATATATATATGTATATATATATATATATATCAACCCTCGGAATTAGGGTCGGCGATCAGCTATGCCAACCTAACTGCCAACTTGAAAGTGCTTGAGGTCGGCAAAAAACTGCTGACCTCGTTTCTATGTTTTATGGTCAGATCTTTGTATCAAATAATTTTTGCCGACCTGATGCCGACCTCAGTTATCCTAATTCTGAGGGTTGATATATATACAATATATATATACAATATATCAGGGCTCGAATTAAGTGATCGCGAATTGCAATATCCGGAAATATCTGTGGTCATTAAATTCTTAGTTTTTTAAAAAACCGTAAACACTGTTTTAATGAAACGATCAGTTTCATTATTGCAAAAATTAATGAAAAAGCAAAACAATAAATTTACTACTGCAAAAATAATAACAGTGAAAATTTACATATTATTAGTTATTGATTTTTTAAACAATAATTAATAATATGTAACTTAAGGATTATAAATAAAAAAAAGTTGCAAGACAAAAATTATTATTACTAAAGGTCCGAAAAACTTTTGCGGTAATTTAAAAATCAACTAATTAAAAACTGTTTAAGCTATTTGCGCATTGTATAAAACTTTGTAGAAAAAAACAACCAATAAAAAAGTATGCTAAAGCTACTTGCGCATTATATAAAACATTAAAAGAGATTTTTATTTAGGGAGAAAGTTTATGGAATTATTTATTTAAAAATTTAAATGTTTTGAATTAGAATTAAACTATTTAATAAGAAAAAAAATTACAAAATATATTTTTTTTAAATATATGATTACAGTTTCTTTTTTTTGTTGTTTTAAAGTAACTATTAAAAAAATTAAATTAGTTTTTATATATTAACTCCTCTGTCTTTTATTTTTATATTCGTATCAGCTAAAGTGTTACAAGCGAAAAATTTATAAGAAAATGTTGAATGAGATTTAAACAACATAAAAGTATTTTATATCTTAATTAACAATATCTTTTATTTAAAATATTCGATCACTGTTAAAGTCCCTTAGATTGTTGTGATTAGCGCTTATTTTTTTATATATTTATATCGTACTTTATCGTGCTTTATTTTTCTAGTTTTATCTGATTATTTATAAAATAAATTAAAATATTAAAGTTTAAATTATAATCTTTAATAATAGTAAAAATAATAGTGATAATATGGTTTTACATTAAGATTTTATATCATAATCAACGTAAATATTTTTTATTAAATGATATCTATTGAGTTTAGTGATAAAACAGTTTTAAGATTTTTAAAAAGCTAAAATTTTAAAGATCGGAAACATTTCCAGAAATCACATTTCGCGATCACTTAATTCGAGCCCTGTGTATATATATATATATATATATATATATATATATATATATATATATATATATATATATATATATATATATATATATATATATATATATATATATATATATATATATATATATATATATATATATATATATATATATATATATATATATATATATATATATATATATATATATATATATATATATATATATATATATATATATATATATATATATAATATATATATATATATATATATATATATATATATATATATATATATATATATATATATATATATATATATATATATGTAAGGATTATAAGGATTATAAATAAAAAAAAGTTGCAAGACAAAAATTATTATTACTAAAGGTCCGAAAAACTTTCGCGGTAATTTAAAAATCAACTAATTAAAAACTGTTTAAGCTATTTGCGCATTGTATAAAACTTTGTAGAAAAAAACAACCAATAAAAAAGTATGCTAAAGCTACCTGCGCATTATATAAAACATTAAAAGAGATTTTTATTTAGGGAGAAAATTTATGGAATTATTTATTTAAAAATTTAAATGTTTTGGATTAGAATTAAACTATTTAATAAGAAAAAAAATTACAAAATATATTTTTATATATATATATATATATATATATATATATATATATATATATATATATATATATATATATATATATATATATATATATATATATATATATATATATATATATATATATATGTATATATATATATATATATATATGTATGTATATATATATATATATATATATATATGTATATATATATATATATATATATATATATATATATATATATATATATATATGTATGTATATATATATATATATATATATATATATATATATATATATATATATATATATATATATATATTACATTATTGCACATTTTAAAAGTAGCCGTATTCGTTTGCAAACCCAACTTGCATATAAAATATTTTACAACTAGGAGGTAAACTCTGATCAAGGGTGGTAGCCCTCCTAACCTAATGAAAAATTTAATAAATTTAAGACTTAACAATGTTTGAAGTGGCGTGTACATCAATCCATATTAAACTCCTGCTCAACAGAGGCAATTAAAACTGCTACATTTAGAATGTAACAGGCTCAACAGAGAAAAACTTGAAAGTCAGCAAAATGATCAGCCCTTTCATTTCGCCATCGTTATTGGTCACACATTGATGGAATTAATGGAATTGATAGAATTGATGGAATTGATGGAATTGATAGAATTGATGGAATTGATGGAATCACACATTGATGGAATGACTTTTGAAAGAAACATGTTTCTAAACATGTTAAAACAGATTTAAAACTTAAATCTGTTTTAACATGTCTACAACAGTATCAATAACAATGATAAAAATGATAAAAATGACAGTGCTCCAAGGGCTTGTGGGCTAGTGTTTTGTTGCTTTGCTGTAATTTTTTAATGAAGTGGTTAGGAGCCTATTTAAAAAATTTTTTGGGGTTTTGAAATACATTTTTTTGAGCGGAGTGGTCATTATGTTCATTGTCTCTGGTTATTCGTGTTAACATATGGCAGTGTGGAAGAGGTGGTGTCATACATGCATCAAATGCAGTAAGTGCATTTTTTGAAATACACATGTTATTCTTTTGTTTACCTTGTTTTGTCATTGACAAAATTTGTTGATGAACAGTATATTTTACAAATAAATAACAGTTTTTATTTTTCTATTATATAAGTAAGGAGGGATAAATATTGGGTATAGCAAAAACATTTTAAAAGCGAGTGGACGTACAAAATGAATAAACATAAGAAAAAAATGATATATGTATGTATATATATATGTAGAAGCTTGATATAGTTTTTCAATAAAAATACTTATCTTGGGCAGAAGTTAAATGCATCTGGCTGCTGTCTTGTAGAATGCCTTTTAGGCAAAGACTTTTCAACAGATTCTATCTGTTGACCAGTTAAGGATATTGAATGCTGGATCTTCTTGACTCGATGCATGGGTTTTGTTTGTGTTTCTGTTTTTATGACTAGGCAACTCATTCTATTATCTCCTAATGAGAGTACAACTCTAAAACTCAGTTTTAGGGTTATGAGGCCAGCTGGTAGTCAGGTTTCTCGAACTCTGTGGTAGCTCTCAGAGAGGCTGATTCCATCAACAGCTGTAAAATATCAGAGTACTAACAGTGCCATGTTGCACATGGATGGTGTCCCTGTTTGTACTTTTGGTGTGCATTGCCAAGGCCACATTGGAGCCCTTTGTTATGGCTTGGGATTTATTAATAGTAATGAGGCAATTGCTTGGGCTATTAAACAGTGTACTGAGTACAATCTATGCTTTGAGTCAAGTTCTTTGAATAAAGTAACAAAAACTATAAAACACAAAAAATCACAGTTATTACCAAGTTCGCTAAACCTATCATTCACTAATATTCGTGGTCTTCAAAGTAAATTTTCTTTTGTTGAGTCTTATCTCTTGCAAAGTTCACAAGACCTACTTGCTTCTTTGTGAGACTAATTTGAGTTCAGCTGTCTCATCTTGTGATCTTAGTGTTGATGGTTATCTTCCTTTAAATCGTAAAAACTCCAATAGTCACATACTTGGCCTGGGCATTTACATTCATAAGAATTCACCCATTTGTCAGAACACTAGGTTTGAATCCGCAGACTACTCTTTTATGTGCTTTCGTTTAGCACCACTTTACTCTATCATGTTTCTCTTTGTTCTATATCGATCTCCTTCATCTCAAGACTGCACTCTTCTTGATGTTATTTCTGATCATGTTGACCAAGCCCTCTCTTTACCCATCAGCAAATATTGTTGTTGTTGAAGACTTTTTTCTTTTTAACTGAAGACTTTTTTCTTTCTAACAGAACACAAAGAGTGTTCATGAAATCTGCTATTTCAGATTGGTTACCAGTCGCTAGTGGTACCCCATAAGGATCTATTCTAGGACCTCTTCTATTTATTTCATACATCAATGATATTACAGGCCTAGTGCAGCAAAGTTGATTCCACCAATTCAACCCCTGACATCCCAATTATATTTCAGAACGATATAAATTAAATCACATTTTGACAACCTGGTGCTTGCATCTTAACTACAATTTATCCTTAACCTTATCCTTACACAAAAGCAAAAATCCTAATCACTAATACTATATCTTGACTTCACAAGGGATACAGCTTCTCAATTCCCTCTTACTACAAAAGAGATATTGCATGTGTGTGGAAATAATATTATTAAAAGCTAATTCTGTCCTCGGTCAACTAAAGAAAGCTTTTATCTATAAAAGTGCACAAGTTTGAAAGAGACTACATATTGTTGGTCACTCCTGTTTAAAATTTTCTTTCTGTGCACATCATAAAAAAAATTTAAAAAGTTCAAAACCGCACCACCAGTGCGGTTTTGAACTTTTTAAATTTTTTTAATGATGAATCCAGGTCTTCATCTCACCTCATTTTATGAAAGACACATTTAAGTTGATTTAATCTACAACTTCAAGTTTATTAATAACTTAGAAAGTATTTTTTGGCTTAACCTACAAATCTGCCATCCTTCTGTTTGAAAAACTTGAGGACACTCTGTGTATCTCTTCAAAAAGATCTTTAATGCTACTGACCTCAGCAACAACTGATTTCAACAATTAATTTCTTCTCTAACAGAGTAGTCAGCCGATGGAGTTTAATCTCACAAACTGTGACTCCTCATCTTAATAAGTTTAAAAATCATAATGACCAACACTTCAGCCAATAATAATATAATAATTATTCACTAAAATGCTGCTACAGCTCATGGTCTACTGACAAGGAGCTAAAGAGTTGCTACCCCTTTTAAGCAAGAAAGAATTAAAAAAACAATAAAAGTATTTACTTTGTGCTAAATTAAGCACTTTTATTTAGTTTAGTCCTTGTGTTTTTCTTAAATATTTTCTTGCGCAGCAAGAAAATATTTAAGAAAATTTATTATTATTATTGTTATTATTATTATTATATCTATATTTATCAGGAAAGTAAGTTATTTGATAAGTTATTTATTTTTTACAATTTTTAGAGATGAGCGTGTACAATTTTTTTGTTTACAAGTACTAGAAGCCCATATCAAGACCAGGTTTCTTTCTTTTTTAAAACAGTTAATTTTATTTGTATTTTTTAAAATGTATAGTTATATATTAAAACCTTTTTAAATCATATTTGACACTTGTGCTACCTGCTGACCATAATCTATTTATGTAGTTATTCTAAATATAAGGTATTTATATAAAGTTATGTTGTATATAAAATTTTTTTGAAAATTTGTTAATCCAAAAAGGTTTCAATACAGATTTTGAATCTTCTTGCATAGGAATAAATACAGATTCCGATCTCTGCAATTATTCAAATTATGAAATATTGCATGTTCTGATCTTCTCATTTTGCAGCTTGCTAACTGTTTTAACAAAAAGGTTCTTTTTATACTTTATGTCCATATTTGGGTTGGTTCTTCTTATGACGCTCTTTCTTATTTAGACAAGGTAATAATACATTGTTAGTATAAATAGACCTGCTCTATCTGCCAAGCTCAAACCACTGCCCCATCATGATAAGGTTGCATCGTTTTCTTTTTTCAACAAATACAACCATGATTGCTGTTCGAACAAGCTATCATCCATCAACCAAAACTAATTTTTGCTTTACTCATCATTCAGCAACGTTGCAAACATTTTACTGTCCCTTCATGCTCTAAAAACTTTTTAATAGTATATTTTTACAGTATTTTTACTGTATCCAGTTTTTTTTTCCTTGCACACCAATACTTTAGAACTTTCTCCCATCTTCGTATTTTCCTGACACATATAATACACAACTTTTAAGTCTTATGTAATCTGTTGCCTTGTTCTGTAACAATACTTTTTGATTTCTAGCAACTCCCAACTTAATAGTGGTTGCATGCAGCATTGTTTAGTTAATTTTTAAAAAAAAGAGGTTGTAAGTAAAAATATTAGCAAAATTTGCTCAGCTTAAGTCATTCAAGGTTGAAACACAGGTGCTGCTATTCGTATGTCACCATATATTGAATTTTGCCTTCAGGTAGGGCTTTAGAGCTGCTCTGGAGCTGGAGCTTTCTGGAGCTAGTGTTTTTTCAAGTAGCTGAGCCGGAGCTGGAGCTTAAATATTTCTAGGTGGAGCTGACTCCAAGCTAGCTCCTCTTTAATAATTTGGGAGATCAAAGTATGAGTTAAACTGTAAATAATAATGTCATTTAATGTTTTATAATTTCTAAATAAAGCATTTAATACTTTGATATTGATATTATATATATAGATTCAGTGTTTAGAATTTGATGCTCACCTTGAGGCACTTAAAAATTTAATATTGTATAAAATAGGGCTGCCAATTTGAACTTTTTAAAAAAAGTTCAAACTCGAACACTTTCGAACTATTGAGGAAAAAAGTTCCAACTTTTTAGAACTTTTTAAAATAGTTTTTATTTATTTAAAATTGAAAACAAAAGGGTACAAGTAAAACACAAAACTGTTAATTTGTTTATAGACTTTTTATTTGTTTATAAAAAGTAAATGGAAGGTATCATCCTGCAACCAGTTTCTTTTTTCTATGCGAAAACAATACAAGGCTAGAGAGCCCTTTCATGAGATCATACCATTTAAAAATCATATTTTTTAATTAAACATTTTCAGTTCTTTAGCTTTACAATTCGTTATAAATTCTAATATCGTTGCCATTTTTGGCTTTTTTTATTAATACCGAAGTTGGAATAATCTTTGAATAAGATTAAATTGCAAAACTATCTATATTATTTCTTTTTATTTTGTTCTCAAACTGATTACCTTGATTTAATACAATTGGGTTTAATAAATATATCATTTTTATGTATTCAGTTATTTTTCTATTAATTTAATTTTTATTGATGTTATTACATTTGAGAACATCTATTTTGTGTTTATTTTTAAGTGTCTTGTTATAGTGTGTGTTGAGACACATTTCGTTTGTTGCAGCTTTTGGCAGCAAATCAAAATACTCCTAAACCTCAGATCTTCTAGATGTGCTAACGCTGAGCAGCCATTTTTTGTTTGAACTTAAAACTCTTTATAATTTTAATTTCAAACGTAAATACAGTTGTCGAATGGTGAAAATGTAACAGCCACTGTTTAACTACTTTTTAATAGGAAAAAACCGATCCTACCTTAAATGCGATGGCGCTACAGTTGATGTAATTTTGATTATATTTTTAGAGTTTCCAGACAAACAAAAAAAGCAAATATATTCAAATTTATATATTTTATTTATATTTCATCTTGTTTTACAAAAATTTATGAAAAGACATCATTTTTTAAAATTTAAAAATTCAAACTATTAGGAGAAAAAAGTACGAAATTAAACATTTTCCTCCTAATAGTTTAAACTTTTTTGCAAAAAAGTTCGAACGTTTAAACTTGAACATGTTCGAACTAGCAACCCTAGTATAAATTATATTTGAGCTGAAGTATAAAAAGTTGTTTTGTATACATTCAGAAAAATGCCAGGATTTTTTTTTAAATTAATTTTGATCAAATTGTTTTTTGTAATATGTCACATAGTTTATGTTGCTACGATACTTTAAAAGTTACTTTAAAACATTAGAGACAATCACACTTTTAAATAAAAAATTTAGATAATAAAAATTTATGTGAAGAAACTATGAGAATCATAATATATTTCTAGCTGCAGTTTATGTTGATGCTAAATGTAGAATATTGTTAGAAGAGAATCAGATATATGGGCAAAACAAGCCTTAAAAGCAATAGCCAATTATAATTAAAAGCAATAGCTGATTATAATTACTATTATAATTAAACTATTAAATAACTATTGTAAAAGAGATGCCAAAAATATAAGTATGTCAAGAAATAAGAAAAACAGCTGAACCATCTACAGCACTTCATTCAGTTTTAGGTAAATCTAATTCTGATGAAGAATTAGACCAGTTTGAATAAGAGCTTGATAAAAAAAGTGTGTAAATAAAAACATTTTTAATACAAATTTCATGGACGGCTGTCAACACTGGGAGAAAAGAAACATTTAAGATTGAAATCAGCTTTTGTTGGAATTAAAGAATACCCAAAAAGGATACTGAGTATGTATATACAGACTATGTATAAACACTTCTATGGATTAAAACAAATGTAAGCAACAAGTATACTGCCTGTTAAGATATAATAATAATTTTCCCCAAATATACTATGTCCATTACAATGGATGCTCTTTTTCTCCACAAAAGCAGTGTAAAAATTGAAAAAATACAACAATAGATTGTGATTAAGATAAGTAGTTTGAGAAACTGTCAAAATATTGTGAAAAGTTTATGATTAAGGCTTCTATGCATTAAAGGGTTAAAAGTGAAATCAGCTTTTGAGGTAATTGAGAAATACCCGAAAAGGATACAAAGTATGTATTATTTCTCACAAGCATGTAAAGACTCTTTTCTAAAGAGAGGCTTTTTCTGCACTTGAGTTTTTATCAAGCAATCTTGATATAACCACCAAAACCTGACATTTTATTCTTTTGATTTGTTTCTTCTAGAGCCGCTTCGGATCTGCTCTGGAGCCAGAGCTGGAGCTCAAAATTTTAATAGAGCTGTAGCCTGGGGATGGTGCAGATTTTTTTTACATCTGCTCCAAAGCCCTGTTTTCAGGGATAATCAAATTTTACTCAAATATTTAAGTTTTTTTTTTTTTGATTTTATGCTATAAAGATTTTTTTATTATTATTATTGTAGGTATGCACAAATTGAAGATTCTATGAAAGAAAATTTAAAAAGTTGCTTACGAAAGTGGTATTTTCAAGTATGTTTTTTTGTGTGTGTGTTCTTGCTTCATTTATTTAAAGTATCAGTTTAGGAGAAATATCTCGGATAAAATGTGCCCATAATACCCATAATTGTGCTATTATAAGCACTAGATAAATGCTTTCATAAATAATAATTTTTTATCTGATCAATTTTGTTTGCTACTGTTGCCTGGTAGCACAATTACTAAACACTTAAGATATAACATTTTGATTGAGTTTAAAAAACTGCAACTTTTTAAGATTAACTGCAGCTTTTTAGATTTAGTTTACTTAAAGATTTTATGTTCTGTTTCCTGATTTTTCTTGCAATAAATCAAAAGATTTATTGTGAGTTGTAATAACTTAATAGTTACTTAATAGTAAATTAATAAAAGCCAACTTCTGTTTTTATTAAATAACTCTTTAAATAATTTTTTGGTATATATAGTAATTTATAACTATAATAGTTTATAAATATTATTAAAACTAATTTTTCAGTGTTGCATAACTCAACAGAAGAACTTTATTCTCAACAAGACCTCTCATTTGTTATGTTTGGTATTTATACAAGAATACCCTAATAAAGTAATTTATTTTTCTTCTATATGTTTTATTTGAAATATGTATTAGTTTGATATAGATTTTATTTAAAAAGAAAAAAGTTTTAAAATGGTTACTATGGTTACTAAATTGTAATGCAATTGGTATCTACAGTGGTGGTGTGAGCCACCACTGTACATACCAGTACACACCACCACCAGTGTTGACACCAGTGGTGTGAGCGGTAGAAGTGGTGGTGTGGTTAAGTGCAAAATCTACAACAATTTATTAATAAACAAGGTTGACAGAAAAATGGACAGTATAGTATGACAAGTTTGTGTTGGAATGTCTAAGTATTTGATACTGTAATTTACAGTGTTTTGTTGAATAAAACTATAATTATATGACATAGATGAAACTTGAATGAATAACTAATTACCTTTTCTATTGGAAACTCATTTCAAAATGTATTCTATAATGTAGAAGTTTTGCATAGAGTTTAGGAGCCAGGGTGTAGGACTATTGCTATTCATTATGTCCTCTGGTGAGCTAAATAAAATTAAAAAAAAAAAACATTTTATTTTAAAGTACATGTTTTTTAAAGTACATTTATTTGAAATAGTTAGCCACTAGTAGAAAAATAAAATAAAATTTTTAAATTTAAAGATTACATGATTAAATTACTTTAAATATCTCTGTTACATAAATATTTGAATCATGTATTTTAAATTGAAAATGGTTTATTTTACCAATTATTTCAAATATTTTACTCCACTCCATACACCCACATGTCCTCATACACCCACATGTCCACAAGTTTTTGTTATTAAAAAAAAAACTAATTTATATTATAAATTATTAAATCCAGTTTAAAAGATATTTTATCTTAATTAAAAACTTTGCTATTTAATTCAAGACACCAACAATAGTATGTCTTGATTAATCCAAGGAAATTTTTGCTGCACGATAAATAATAAATAAACAGATTTTGAAATCAAAAAATACAAAAAGTTAATCTTACACATTTGTTTGACTTGTGATTGTTCTATCTGCTCTACACACTGCATTTATTGTTGTTTTATCTGCTGCATTGTTGTTCATCTCTTTGTCTTGTTTTCCATTATTTGCACACCATTTATTGTTGCTTTTATCTGCTGCATTCAGGGATTATCTTTTTCCAGACATTTCTGAAATTCCGGATATTTTGTTTAACTTTAAGTTTTTCCGGATATTCAAAACATTTTTAATACATGCATGTTGAGATATATATTTTTGTTATATATTTGTTTTTTAAGTTTTTTCACTCATCACTCATAGAAAAATTATTAAAAATGTCAAAAAAATTTAAAACAACAGATTTTTTCCGGATATTTCATTCAAACAATTTTCCGGATTTTTAAAATATGACTAGGATGATCTATGTGCATTGTAGTCATCCATTTTTCTTATTTTGCTTTCGTTTGAAGGGCATTAATTTTTGAGTATTTAACTTTATTATTTATGTTTTTTCCTATAAAATCTTATTTTTACAAAGTTGATTATTTTTTCTCAAGATTTGTTATTTGTATCTTAATTATATTTTCTTTTTCTGTGTTCATCAATTTATGGTGTGTTTTTCTGTGTTCATCAATTTATGGTGTGTTTTTCTGTGTTCATCAATTTATGGTGTGCTAAGGCTTCTGTTGAATAAGCTCGAGTGCGTTACAGTTTTGTTTAATTTTTGTTTATCTTTTTAAATAGTGGACCTCATTTTTCACTGAAATGTTGGAACTTCTTGAAAAAGGACCTCTTGCTGTGGATTTATACTTGCGTGTACTTCTTGCTGTTGATGAAGAAGTTGTTGCTCGTCATATACCACATACTCAACAGGTAAATTCATTGACAAATTTTATATGTTGATTTATACATATATAATTATTTGATTTTTATCTATTGATTGTTTAAATGAATCAAACTTTACTAAAGTTTTAATGAACAGAATTTGAATTAGATTTATAATTAACATCTAATGTTTACAATCAAGACATAATTTTTTTTCTTTTAAATAAATGTCAATGTTTTTTTTATTTATTGTTATTTTAATTAACAAGTTCACTTTCAACAAGGTTTTAAACAACCACTATTTATGTTAAAAATTTGTGAAGTTGTATGGTTTAATGTTAAATTGTATTGTTCAATAACAAATAAAGGTGGAAAAAAATTCCGAAGCATTGATATTGAGGAAAACTAACTAGATGAATTATTTAAAAGTGTTTTGTGCTTCATATAAAAGTTATTTGAGCACAAAACACTATTAAAGAATTTGTTTTTTTGTGCTCAAATAAAACTCCTAACAACTCTTTGTCTTAAAAATGACAAAATTAAAAACAATACGGTAAGTTCTAATGTCGAACATGTATATATATTTATATATATATATGTGTGTGTGTGTGTATATATATATATATATATATATATATATATATATATATATATATATATATATATATATATATATATATATATATATATATACACACACATATATATATATAAATATATATACATGTTCGACATTAGAACTTACCGTATATATATATATATATATATATATATATATATATATATATATATATATATATATATATATATATATATATATTATATATATATATGTGTGTGTGTGTGTGTATATATATATATATATATATATATGTGTGTGTGTGTGTGTGTATATATATATATATATATATATATATATATATATATATATATATATATATATATATATATATATATATATATATATATGTATATATATATATATTGCTTTCAGTTTGATGTCTTGTTAACAGGTACTGGTCATATTGCTCTTTCTGACTGATTTATGGATATTTGCTATAAGTTTGCAAGTATTTGTATAATTAGATATGCTGTTCCTTAAAATAGTTTTTATATTTTGGTTACATATTATATTTTATTACGTATTCTGTTTTTAGTTATTTACTTAGTTCACATACTAGTTATAGCCAGTATATCTATATTCAGTATAGTATGGTATATAACTTTAATTTTTATTGTCAATATTTACTTGTTTTTTTTTTAATCATTTTTGTATTTAGGGCATTATTCTCATTATTGCATTACACATGCTCCTTTTATTTCTAACTATTTTACTATATGGTGTTTGTATTACTCCAAATTGTTTTCTATAAAGTTTATTAGTCCACTTTCAACCTTATTCTAATTGGATCTTGCAATGCCAATAATTTTTATTAACTTGTTATTATCATTTTTACCATATATAGTATTTTTGTTACACATCATTGTAACATGTATAGCACAATTAAATAAAACATCAAAATGGTGATTTGTAAATTTGTAATGAAGTATTTTTTTCACTACATCTTATGTGTTGTATATTTTTCACTACATCTATGTGTTGTCCTTGTATTTTGAAATCGTTACCATTACTGCTGCTTTTATTATTGGATCGGCTATACATTTATGTTATATTTTTTCCTTTGCTGGCTTTTGCACTGCTATTTTTAAAAATTAATTCACTCCTAACAAGGCTGTAATCAAGCACTATTTAAGTTGGGAGTTACAGAAACCAAAGAAAATCATTAAAGAGCAAGTTGACAGAAGACAAAAAGAACAGTTGACAGAAGACTAAAAGAAATGTAAATTGTATGAGTCAGGAAAACGTAAACTCAGAAACACAGTTCTATTTAACAAGCATTGATGTTCAAGGAAAGAATAAATGTTTTTACTGCAAGAAATAATAGGTATAATAAAATAAGTTTTAAGAACTAGAGTAGTTCTTTTTGACTACATCCATGATAGTATTCGTAGAAAAGAAGAGATGCATGCTTAAGATGATTGAACACAGTTCAATCATCTTAAGCATGCATCTCTTCTTTTCTATGAATACTATCATGGATGTAGTCAAAAAGAACTGCTTAGGCTTGGCAGATAAAGTAACTTTTCGAACTTATCTTGAAGAAATAAGTCATAATTAGAAGAGCCACTTCATATATGATAACTATTTCTTACAAATGAGATTTCTAGAGGTAGAGAATGAAATTAGAATTTGTAAAATTCAATAGCCACTGCAAGTCCCAATCTTTTAAAGAAGTGAGAAGTTCAAGACTGGTAGTTTTGTTGTCAGCGAATAGATTTAATTTAGATGTAAGATATAAGGCAGAAAAATCATTAATATAAATAAGATACAAATAAGGTGCAAATATTTACATTTTTTTAATTAAATGCGCATTTCAACTAAAAGCGAATTTCAATTATCATTATTTTTGCAATTTGTCATAACCTAATATCAAGCAAATACACTTTATTCTAATATTGTTTTTTTTTTTTAATTTAATTAGATTTATTTTTGTTATTTTTTATTTTGTTAAATTGGTTTTTGAGATTATGATCATCTTAGATTTAGATTAAAAATAATCTTTTATGAGAATATAAAATATCTTCAAAAATATTGCATTTGTATTTTAAGGAACTAGAGCGAAACACAACAATTAAAGATTATATGCGGGATCACTGCATTAATGACTTAGTTGAATCTTGGTATCAAATTTTACAACTTTATGAGCAAGCTGATACTAGTATTGTTTGCTTATGCTTAAAAGTGATGGGAGCATTTGTTTCTTGGATAAACATAAATCTTATTGCAAATGATCGGTTTATAAGGTATTTATTATGTTTTATCATGTATTTATGTTGGTTTTAATTCAATCAATCAATCATATATTCTGAAAAATATTTTCATGGATATTTACAAATAGTAATTTTACTAATCTTAAGTAATCACCAAAAATACAGATCTTTTTATATATAATTAATAATAATTATAAAATAGTAATGATAATAATAAAAATAGTATTTAAAAATAATAACAATAATAATGGTAATGATAACAACAATAATAATAGTCATAAAAATAATAAGTTTTTATAAACACAATAACTATACAAAGCTAACTATACAACTAATACAAAGTTGGCAACGTTAAACTAAATAAAAAATACATACCAATGCAAACAACGTACTAAAACATATAACAATATGAACTATTCACTACAATGCCCAATGAACAATTCACAAGAATACAACAACAAAAAACAACAACAACAACAACAACTAAAAACAACAAACAAACCATGCAAACAGCGCACAAAATTACATTATTTAATAAACAAAGTACAAAAATACAGGACAATTTAAACTAAGCACAAAAATGCATATAAACAGTGTACAAAAAATAATTTTAAAAATTAAAAAAAAAAATGTTTTTTTACTTTCTTTTTTTATTGATAGTAAAATTTGTTGTTCTTTTTTATTATTATTTTCCATTTTCGAACATTATTAAACTTTTAACTTTGTATTTAGTTTATGGTAGCTTTTGTTTTTTCTATTTAAATTATTTGACATGTTATCTATTTAAATTATTTGATTTTGTTTTTATATTGCTTGTTGGTGTTTGTTTTTTTTAACTGTTGTATGTATAACAATTGCAAGTTCCTTATACGCAAATTTAATTTGTTTGTTCTCTACACTCTATATATAACATTAAAGGCAAAAAAATTTTTGTTTGATGTAATATTGATATAATACTTCTTACCATCAGTTTTGCAAATGTTCTGTTTTACTATAAGAATGCAGAATCTGGTTAGTTGACCTGTCTTAACAAACTTCAATTATTTTTAAACAAATAAAGTTGTATTAAAGTTTATGCTGAAAATTGTTTTTTTAATTGTCCATTATTTTTCATAAATAAAGCATTACATGTAACAGACTTCACAAATAAATGTGTCCAAAAAATATGTGGGGTATTCTTAAAACCTTTTTTAATTATAATTTTTAATAATTAAATTTTTTAAAATGTTTTGAATTAACTGATAATAAATATAATGATAAACAAATATAATTTAATATATATGTTATTTTAGTCTTTTAGTTTTATTTTAAAACAACTATAAGTTGTTTAAACAAGTTTTATTTAAGTTTTTAAAAACCTCTATCTTTCATTTTATATAAGTATCTGCACTAGAGAGTTACTCTCATTTAAATGACTTCTAAAAAAAAAAAGTTTATTTGATTTGTAAGAAAACTTTAAAAAAAAAAATTGAATCAAGAAAGTTTAAATCATGATAAATAATATTTCATAAATAATTTCATTATAACTAAATTATTTTAACTATATTAATTATATATCATAATTATATTAATTATATATCATAATAATAATAACAATAATAATTTGGTTTTCTAATGTTTTATAATTTCAAGATCAAGATTTATTATAATTATCAATAATAATAATGCACAAATATTATTTTTGAATAACAGCTATTAAATTTTGTGTTTTAAAAGTATGTACAGTTTTAAAAAATTAAAAATTTAAAGACCCAAAGTATTTCTAGATACTGTAATTTGCAATCACCTTATCTTGCCCTTTGAAAGAAATATCTCTCTGGCAAAACCGGACTTTTTGGGGAATACCTTTGTTCAAATCAAATTTTGTTAACAGATAACAGAAGATTGTTTAAAATATTAAAAAGAAAAAAAATAGTATGCAGAAGCTTTACAAGTAAATTTACTTGAAAGTATTAATTGCAGCCAGATAATTTAAAAATTATTACAAGAAATTTTTTATTCTTTATTTTTTAAAATTTTTTTTTTTAAAGTTCAACATAAGTTGTTTATCATTAAGAATCCATCCATTCATCATCATCCATTTATCTTCATCATTGTTTTTCATTGTAGTCTTTTCCTTCACATCATCTTCTAGACAATCTTAACACTTCACAAATTGAAAGAAAGTAAATTCCTTAGGAAAAGAATTTAAAACAATGTTAAAATTAGTTATGTTTATAAGTGTTCGTAACCAGTATATTATATATAGGTCAGCATAGCCGGCATTCGGAATTGCTGACCCAACTTCCGACCAAAAAGTGTTTAAAGTTGGCAAAAAATTGTCAACCTCATTTCTATGTTTTATGGTAACCTCTTTGTGTTGAATATATATATATATATATATATATATATATATATATATATATATATATATATATATATATATATATATATATATATATATATATATATATATAATGTATATATATTTGTAAGCGTGTGTATTTGTATTTGTATAGTCACTTACTTGGCTATCTAAGTAACGAGAAACTTCGTGGATCAACATGTAGTTGCTTTCTAGAGATAATAAATAAAGGTATTATATTCTAAATATTTAAAAATATGTATAATCAATAAGTCAATTACTATTGTTACTTAATTATAAAATCTTTTTACATAAAAGTAATATCTAAATTTTCTATTTTTAAAGGAATGGAACCTGCTCCAAAGACCCAATTGGTTAAATCACTTGCTAAAGTTTTAGAAAACACTGGAGTTCTTTCTGCTAACATTGTAATTATTTTTGGATTTAGATTGAATTGTTTTATATATTTTTATTATTAATTTTAATATCTTTTAATTTTATTATTAAGTTTTAACAAACCACAAAAAGAAAGTAGCCCTAAAATTAAGTTTTAACAAATCAAACCACAAAAATAAAGCCCTAAAAATAGTGTAAGTTAGAAATGTTAAATTAGTGGAAAAAATTTTCAAGAAGTGATTAAAAATGTCACAAAATATGAGAGTTATTATCATTGTTTTTTAATACCACAATATTTTATTATCTTGTTGTTTGCACTGTTACTGCAAATAACTGAGCTGTACCATCAGCAAAGTTTTGTAAACAATGATTCTCAAAATTGTTATGAGTAACTATAATTGTAATTTTTTTTCCTAACCAAAAAATGTTAGTGTAAAATTTAATTAAGTATAATTTTATTTATAATTACATATAACTTTTACATATTATTTATATAGTTGAATAATTAATAATATTGATAAAATTAATTTGTTTATATTTAATTTAATAATAGAATAAAATATTTGGACATTAAAGCAATTTTTGAATAATAAGAGTTGCTTTATATTAATGTAAAATTAAAAATTCAATTTTTAAAAATACTTTTAAAATGTGACCAATAGTAATTTTAAGCTTTTCTTTGTTAACAACCCTTGTAATCTTGGTTGGCTATGCACTGTTGTTTGTTGATTTGAATTTAATTTCATATTTAATTAAAAGACTGTTTATATTGTCGATAACCCATTATTATGTATGTAATAACATAAATTTATAGTTTAATCTATAATTTAACTAATCAATTAATCCAGTCTTCTCTGTTTGAAATTGGTAGCACACATAAAAATGCCAGAAATATAAAATAATTGAAATAAAAAAGGCAAAACAAATGTTTAGTTAAATTCAAAACAAAAAAATAATAATTAAAATAATAATAAAATGGCACAGTCAATCATATAAATTTTGAAAAATATTTTTTTGGATATTTACAAACAGTGATTAATCTTAAGTAAACCAAAAATGCAGAACTTTATATATATATATATATATATATATATATATATATATATATATATATATATATATATATATATATATATATATATATATATATATATATATATAAAGTTAATAATAATTATAAAAAATGATAATAATAATGATAACAATAGCAACAATAATGATAATAAAATGAAAGAACAAAAAAAAACATGAAATCATAATAGTAATACTGTGGAAGGTAAAGAGAATTGTTTAAAGATGTTTAAAAACAATGATCAATGGTAAAATGTCATACTTTAAAAATAACCAATAAATAAAAAAAACTATTCTATATAAATTTTTAGCAGAGTCGATTAATAATGAAATTGATTTATTTGTTTGAATTTGTAGTTTTTATTTTCATTGACTTTTTTCGCTTACTACAACTTTTTATTTAAAATCTTAATTAAATAATTAAAATAAAAACAGCAAAACAAATGTTTTATCTTCTACATAAAATAATTGAAAAAAAAAATGGCAAAATGAATGTTTTATTTAAATTCTAAATAAAATTCATACATGAAACTCATAATTTTTCATTAAAGTATTTGATAAACAAAAATGACTTGTTACAATTAAAAAAACATATTTTTTTGATGAGTGTTTATTACATTCTTGCCAAAGTTTTTTGCATATGTACAGTCAAGCGTGAATGTGTTGACTAAACGGAGAAAACTGATAATATATTTTTAATTATATATAAGGTTTTTTGAAATAAATTTTAAACTGAAAAAATAATGTAAGTTATCTATAGGTTCAGTTTTTTGAACCATAAAGTGTAATAAAGTAGAATAAATTAAAAAAAGTAAATAAATAATTGTTAAGAATGTTGACTATAATAAGCCATCATCAATAATTGCATAATTAACATGCTAATATATGAAATCATGCAAATTGCTATTTTGATTATAGGAGGATGAAACTGATTTTACTGTAAAGTTGTCTTCATTAATCAATGGGATGGGGGTTCAACTCATATCTAGCTTTAACAAGTATCTTTTTGTTATATTGATTTTTTTTTATACTTCCATATATATATGTATATACAGGGCTCGGAGGGAAGCTAGAGCTTTAGCTCTCACCCACACTCCCCTGAAACTGTTTACGAGAGCTATTTATGGCTCTGGCAAAAGTATAATTTTTCTCATAAAAATATAATTATCATTTTAAGTAAAATAAAAAACACAATGTCATTTAAAAAAAAATTAACTGCATAATATACTGAAATGCTTTTAAAAAGGCACGGTTGTTGCAAAAAAAAATTAGAATTAAAAAAGAGCGCCGATTTAAATGAGGAGCAGCTTGCACAGCTCCCCAAGTTTTTCTCTGCTCTCAAACTTATTTATTCCCGCCGAGGCCTATAATATATATATATATATATATATATATATATATATATATATATATATATATATATATATATATATATATATATATATATATATATATATATATATATATATGTATATATATATATATATATATATATATATATATATATATATATATATATGTATATATATATATATATATATATATATATATATATATATATATATATATATATATATATATATATATATATATATATATATATATATATATATATATATATATATATATATATAGGCTTGTTTAGGAAGTTGGTGCAATCGCACTCTGTTCCTGACTATGCATATAATAATTAGTTGTGACAACTTGGCTATGGCTTTTTAGCTTTTTTGAAAACATTTCAGAAATGTGTAAAAAAAGCTTAACTTGACTGACAGGAGATAATTATAAAAAAAATGAATTTGTTTAAAAAAAAGAAAAGAAATCTAAACAAAAATAAAAGAAAAACTTAAATAAAAGTGTAAAAAAACATGATTTTTTTTTGCCTTGTTTTTTTTTTTTTTTTTTTTTTTAATATAGTAGTATTTTTTGTATAACATTGTGTAATCCTTGACAGGGTAGGTGATTACAAAAATTATTTTAGTTAGCACTTACCATTTATGCAAACATTTTTTTGGATGATTTTTTTGTTTTGTTATATGTGATAAATTATCTGGTAAAAGCTAACCCATACAGCAAAACTCTGGCATCATATCTTGGAGAACAATAGAAAATTACATTGTATAAAGTACATTGTATAAAAACACCATTTGAAGATATACAAATAAAAACTGGTTTTATAAATTTATTAGCCGTCATAAGGAATTCTTGCAAAAGCGAGCAGAGCCAGAGGTCTTGTAACTGAGGCATCAATAAGAAAATAGTTTAATAAGGTGTAATATCTTCTTTTATTTTTTTATTGTGATTCACTCCCAACAAGGCTGCAAGCAACCACTATTAAGTTGGGAATTACTAGAAAGAATAGAGTTAAAGAGTAAGGAAACATTTGACAGAAGACTTAAAAAATTGAAGGTTGTATCAATCAGGAAAATATAAAGGTGGGAGAGATTTTCAAATGGTTGAAGTGTGGGGAAAAAAGTTTAATAAATTAAAGTTTTTGGAGCATACACGGACTGATACAGTAAAAGAATGACTGATGAATGACAAATCAAGCGATAATGAGTTTTAGTTGATGGAATTAGAGATGGTAGCTTTGAGCAGCAACCATTATAGTATTCGTAAAAAAAAAAAAAAAAGAGATGCAACTTTATGAGGATGAAATTTAGGCTCATGCTTAGCAGACTGGGTCCAACTACATTTACAATGCATTTTTGGACCTTGTCTAGAAGAGAAAGAGCATCATTAGAAGAACCAGCCCAAATGACATCAGTATTCCATACAGGGACGAATAAGTGATTTATAGAGGTCAAGAATGGAATCAGGAGAGAAAAATAGCGAGCACGATAAAGAGAAGCAGCTTGAAGAACTTTTAACTAAAAAAAACTAGTTTTATATTAATTTATGAATATAAAATATTTAAAATGTTCAATAAACATGCTTCAACATATCATATAAATTATATTTAAATGTTCAATAAACATGCTGCAACATAACAAAAAAACACATAAACTCTTTTGTTCAACAGTGTGTTTATAAGTATATTAAAAAAAAAAAAAAAATTCTATAATGAGTGTGTCCTGCAACCCCCGTTACCGGGCTATGCAACCCACAATAAAATGCAATACAGCAAATCTAGACATTTGGCTGAATGATTTAAGGAGCAAATTTTAAGGAATGATTTAAGGAACAAATTTTAAGGAATGATTTAAGGATTTACTTGTAATAAAAGTGTCTACCGTAGAGGCAGAATTAGCCACCGCAAAAGACAAAATTGTCCAACTAAAAAGTATCCCTAAAAAACCCATCAACCATTAGTCAAAGCTATTTGATAATAAAAATACAGTCAACGAAGCACTTCTGTTTTCAAAAGTAGCAAAAGAAAAAAAAAAAAAAGGGTATTGAAAATAATGTAATAATCAATGGGATCCCTGAAAAAGAACAAGACAGTGATACGCATGACACTACTGAAGTGGATAAAATTCTTGAAGTTCTTGACCTAACTAGAAATGGTGTAAAAAGTCAAAGAAGAATAAAAAGAAACCCAATCACAAATTTAACTCAAACAGAACCAAAACCACTAGAAATGATACTTGTAGAATTTAAAACTAACCATCAAAAAATACGATCCCTCATAACAAAAGATGGCATTACCTTAATTGATAGACAAGAAATCTGCAATCAATTCAACATTCACTTATATAATGTATTCAATTTGGTCCAAAATAATAAAAAATTTCCTGAATTTAAAGAACAAAATCTATCTGTCCATTAAACACTGATTTTTTCAAAAGCTCAATTATTAAAATAGAACTTGAACTGCAAAATAAATACAAACAAGCTGGTTCTGATCGGATCTACCCATATTTATTAAAACGTTGCTCAAATAGCTATTCAAAAATATTATCCAAAATTAAAATTATCCAAATATTATCATAAAACATCTCAGTGACAATAAATTACTCTCCAACCAACAGCACAGTTTTGTTAGAAACACTTATTCTTGTCATGATAAGAAGCCAACTCTCTCTGATTGCTTGGATGGGGCATTTGAGCTTGAAAAGGATCTCACCTGCTACAGCATGGAGCTCATAGTGGCTGGTGAACTTTAATTCAGATAAAACTCAATTTTTTTTAGCCAATCCTTATTGCAATAGTTTAGATCTTCCTATATTTATGAACGTTAATGTATACCCTTCATCTTCTAGGATTAACTCTTACTTCTGATCTTTCTTAGAAACCATATATTAAATTTGGCCTTGTATGGAATACTGTTGCCATATCTGGGGCAGATCTTCTAATGATGGCCTTTCCTGTTTAGACAAGGTGTAAAAACGCATTGTAAACATAGTTGGACCTGCTCTTGCAGCCAACCTTCAACCATTATCACATCGTCATAATGTTGCTTATCTTTCTCTTTTCTACAAATACTATAATGGGCACTGCTCTAAAGAGCTAGCGTCTCTTGTACCATCTACTAAAATTCACTCTCGTGTTACTCGTCATTCAATTAAGTCTCATCTTTTTTCTGTTACTGTTCCTAAGTGCTCTAAAAGCTCTTATTCGTCTAGTTTTTTTCCTTGAACATCAGTTCTTTGGAATTTGCTTCCTTCATCTTGTTTTCCTGATTCATATAATTTGCAATCTTTTAAGTTGTCTGTCACTTGTTATCTTGCTCTACAATCTTCATCTTTTCTCTTCCAGTAACTTCCAACACTAATTAGTGGTTGCTTGCAGCCTTGTTGGGAGCGAAGTTGTTAAAAAAAAATAAATAAATAAATAAATCTTGCCTGACAAACTTATTAGAAACATTGGGCATCATAACCGAATCTCTTAACTTCAGTGCCTCAGTTGATACAGTATTCCTCGATCTCACTAAAGCTTTTGATTTACTAACACATGACGCTCTTATCACAAAACTTAAAGCTTGTGGTATCAAAGGCTATCAATCTTCTTAAATGGTGTACTTTTTTCATTAAGGGAAGGAAGCAGAGAGTAGTCATTGGTGACTACTGCTCTGACTTGCGCATTGTAATTAGTGGTATTCAACAAGGTTCTAGTTTAGGGTCCAAATATGACAACAGTATTCCATACAGAGATGAATAAGAGATTAGTAGAGGTAGAGAATGAAATCAGTATAGAGAAAATGACAAGCACAATAAAGTGAAGCAACCTTGGCAGATGCTAATTTAGCAATTGATTGTTTATATGTTTTTCATGAAAGGTCAGTAGTAAATGATAATCCAAGAGTTAAGAAGAGGACTTAGTAAGAAACAAATATTATTACGAAAAAACAAATAATAATAAGTATTATGAAAACAAATATTATTAACGGAGTTAATAAAATTTGTTTTCATAATATTTAATAATATTTGTTTAACAGGAATATTCTTATTTAATACGAACAATGTTGATTAACCATTAAATAGAATTCTAAGATTGATAAAAGTGAAATAAATCTTTCAAGAAGTAATATTGTTGGGAGTATATTTAAAACTACCGTTGCACCTGGAGTATTGGAAGAGTTTGAAAAAACCTGAAATAAAGAATAGAGAGTAAAACTGAATTCAGAGGATTTAATTTTTGGAAAAATCTTAAATTTAATGAAAACTCAAAACAAACCAGTATTTTTGTAGAAGCCAACAACCTACCGAATGACAAAATAAATAAAGCATTGTATTTAGAATTAACAATCAAAAGAAAATGAATTTTGTAATTTTAGTAAGCTGAAAAGTAATAATTGATGAATCCAGTGAAATCAGCAACAGATCCACTACATTCAAAAATTTAAATAATAAAAGTTGCAAATCCATTGCACGATGTTCTTTTATGGTTAAAACAACCAGTCATAAAAAAAATGAAAAGTCCAACGATTGTATGAATTGAATGGATGAAGTTGAACAAATACCAATTGTTCAACATAATCAAATGATTAGAGTTGCTAATAGCTAAAAAAATGCAAAGAAGAAAAAGATATTTAAAAAATTGAATGTAGAAATAAAGCTTCTGAAAAATAAGAATTAAAGAAAAACAAGTAAAATCTAAAAAAAAACAAAAATAATCAACTAAAAAAAGAATTTGAAAACATGATTTAAACAAAACTATTGAACATTTTTTTTTGTGGGATTAAATATTATTTCCTTTATTTAGTAAAAATATTAAAGTTATACGATTAAAAGAATATATATGTTAATAAAAATTTTCCATTTTTTCAATTGCAGTAGGTGAAAAATCATTTAAAGTAGGTGGTGCTATATCACAGTAAGTAAAGAAACGCATTTGAACTTACAAAAGTTTAAAAATTAACTTCAAAAAGTAATTTTACTCAAATATAATTAGTAGAAATTAATTGAAATTGAGTGGGGAAGTTTCACCGGAAAACCCAAAATTTTATTTTTTTATAATTTTTTAAATAAAATTAGCTAAAGTCTTTTACATAAAGTAAAAATTTACTATTTATGATGAAATAAAAATCTTAATAAAGAGTATAATACTATTTTATAACAAGGTTCTTTTTTACCCCCCCCCCTCCTTAAAAATCTCTTTGCAACAGCCCTGTCAGTATCCAAACTGCAGGCAAAGTATACATTTAATAAAATAAATTTTTTTTCTGTAAATTTATTTGGTTCTTGTATCTTTGTTCTCCTATGTTTATTTGGTTATTAACTTAATTAACTTTAATGAAATTTGTTGTTGCATTCTTTTTATCAAATCAACAAATTGTTTTAAAAGGTTTAAATTTAACATAAAAAATAAAAACTTTTTAAATAAAAAAAAATAATCAATAAATAATAATAATTTGTATAATTTACTAAACCTTATATAATTTTTAATAAAACTTTCTCAACTTTATTAATTTTGAAAACAAGTTTAAAGTTTTTCTTTTTATAATTAATTAATAAAAAGTAAATTTCCGCATTGTTTAAAAGCATTTTTCTAATATCTGATTATAAAAGATTAATGTTACAAAGTCTTATAGCTTGTTGAAACATAATTTTTTGGACATACATCGAAACATACATAAACTTTTATGTACTCCACGCATCTAAAACGCTGTGGCCAAATTGTATGCGTGGTCAGGAATGGAGTGCATTTGCATCCATTTCTCAACCAAGCCTATATATATATATATATATATATATATATATATATATATATATATATATATATATATATATATATATATATATATATATATATATATATATATATATATATATATACATATATATATATATATATATATATATATATTATATATATATATATATATATATATATATATATATATATATATATATATATATAATATAAATATAATATATATATATATATAATATATATATATATATATATATATATATATATATATATATATATATATATATATATATATATATATATATATATATATATATATATATATATATATATATATATATATATATATATATATATATATATATATATATATATATATATATATATATATATAATATATAAAATATTTGTTATTAAATAAGATGTATTTTTTAAATTTTTTAAAATTTATTTTCAAGGTTATCAAAAATTGAATCAGAAAGTGGTTTGAAGATTGAAATTCTTGATGCAATAGACACAAATGTTTTGCCAATGTTAAGGTTGTTTTTAAATTTGTGTGTACATAGAAAATTATAGATAATTAGAGAGAAATAAACTTATGCTTTAGGCAAATTAGAAAAAGCCTGTGGATTGTGAGTTTAAGGATGTTTTAAACGAAAGTGTATGCAAATATCTAACTTATGTAAACTTCAAAGCATGTAATGTTAAAATATATATTAAGTTTTACGGTGTAGCTTTTACTAGAAAATTGTATTTCAGCAGTATCTCCTTAATTTTGATTTATAGAATTTATTTGCAGTTTTAAGTCCTTTGTTTATTAAATACTATTAAAATGTTTGTTGTACAATACACCTAAATGGCTAAAGTATTTAGCTCACAGGTTTTATGATGCAAAGCATCATGGTTCAAATCCTCACGCTTCCACAATTTTATTTTTAATCTTTTTAGATTTTTTAAAATACAAAATTAAGCATTATTGAAGTTCTGTATATATTATAAAGATAATATATATATTAAGATATTATATACTGTAACAAACAAAATAGAGAGAATTTTTGAAATATCTTAATTTTTAAAAACATCAAAACTCCAGGCGAAATTTGTTGTGCATATGTCATGATAAAGATATGTTGCTTAAGTAGTTATTCCTAATAAGCTGTGGATGGTTTGATAAAAAAATTATAATTTTAAACTTAATTAAGAAAAAAATTAATCAACCAAAAAAATTACAGGAATAGAAAGGTAACATAAAAAAATTATGTGGAAAATATGAAGATAACATGGGATAATTGAAGCTTGAAAACTATGTATATATTTGTGTTTGGCTTACTTAAAAAATTCACTGAGAGGCTTAAATGGTATAAGAAATCTGAATCAGAAAAGATGCATATCGTTCAAAAGTATAGAACAGAAAGATTTTTTAAATACAAATGTATATAAAAAAGATAAATGGTTACAAAGCAAATATATAAGGAGCTGGATGCATATATTTTCTTTGTAAAAAGAAAAACAATTAAAAATTGGTGGGATTCAAACCATGGACATTCCGCATATAAAGTAAATGCCTTTAATAATCCAAATAAGCTAAACGTGCATATACCGGTGAACAAATTAATATATTTATATAAATGAAAAAGTAATGTAGACAGTAAAACCTATAAGGTAGAGACATATATATGCATGCATTAACAAGCCAACATATGAGTGTATATATAAACATAAACGCATGCATCATATAGAAGTATTCATATAAGGACAATATACTTGGTACATTAAAATTATTCAAATATTTTTTACAAACAGATAGCAATTCATATTTTCGCTTTCCTCTTAAACAAAAAAAACTCCTAAAAAATAAAATATAGAGTAATTTTTAATGTCAAACAGTTTTTGTTTTTTTTTGCTTTGCCTTATCAAATTTTGTTGCTGAAAATAACAACTGCCCTAAAGAAAATAAAATAAAAACAATACACAAGTTATTATTATTTATTTTTTTCTATATAAATTTATTTTAATTTCCTATTTTGTTTTTTTTGAAACTCTAGATTAATTATTTTTTGAGGATTTTTTGAATCATGAAAGACAATGAAGTTTAAAGATGACTAAATTTTAATAAAACTATGAAGTTATTGTAGTCATTATTTTTATTATTATTAAGTCGAAAAAAATATGTGGAAAAAAAAAAACTTTTTGAAAAAGTTTTTGTTTCCCTAAAGTAAAATACAATAGCATGCTAAAGATCAAAAGTTCATTTATTCAAAAATTAAATTTGAGCAATTACTATATTGTTATTAAGACTAATATTTTTACTTTTGCTAATTTATTATCAAAAACTCATAATTGCCAACAAAGTTAACTTTACTCTTAATGTTATTTTGAAATGATATTTTAAAATCATTTTTTGAAAAAACAAATTTTTTGTATATTTCATTAACTTTTTAATTTCATCTGATATAGAGAGAACATGAAGGAACTTGCTGCTACATTGACTGAGGGTTCGGTTTGGGGCAGCAACAAGATTTATATTGCGCGTATTAAAATGTAAAAAATTGTTATAAATAAATTATATTAGATATAAAAAAAATATTTAAAACTGTTTTGTTAATTCACTATTATTCATCCGCAAATTGTTGAACTAAAGTAGATGATAAAACAACACAATTTTATAAATTTAAACTAGTAACTTTTAATATGGAACTAAAATTTTTAAGGTACATTATTTGCTCATGAAATGCTAAAAGTAGTAGATTTTATATCTTATATGTGATAATATATCTTGAAGCTTATATGTTCATATTTTCAAGCTATTTTCAATTCAACTGAAATTCTATACAACATTTGTTTCTATTCCCATGGTTTTGCAAAGGTATTGGATAATTAACATAATGTTGCAAGGAAAATCAGACAGTAATTTTATTATCAAAAAAATTGTACTCAGAAATACTGTATTTAGATATATACATAGTAACTATATATTTAGGTACATGCATATGAATTATATATTGTGACATGATTAAATTTAGTTTGTTAGTAGGCTACATGAATATTCATAAACTCTATCTTGAGTATTTTATTTAATTTTTTTTTTTCAACTTTTAACTATTAGATGTTATGATATCCTATTATTAAATCAATTAATACAATAAAAAAGGTCCGCGAGCCAGTCATAAAAATATATATTTATCCAGTTAAAGTGAATTCTGATTCACAGTGTAGTGAGATTGAAATCTCACTACACTGTGAGATTGAAATCTCACTACACTGTACAATATTGAATGCTTTTCCTCTCTGCCGTTATTATGGTATTATTTATTCAAACCTTATAAAACATTTATTATGGTATTGTGCTACTTTATGTAGCACAATACCATAATAAATATTTTGAAAGATGTTTTTTTAAAATGCTGTTTTTTTAGCCTACACCATTTAACCTTGAAGATAATAATAATAATAATAAGATAAAAAGCTAGATAAGAACTAAGATTTGCTTGAATAAGATTTTATAGAAGACTATTTTTTTAACTGTTAAAACCATTTTTACAACCGTTTTGCCTCAATTTATGACTTCAAGTATAGAATGATTAAAAATGCTTTTTAAAAAAGCAATAAAAATTTTTTTTTATTACATCCAGTAGGAGATTATACTTTGTGTTAGTTAGTGCATACTTTGTGTTGATGCTAGTACTTTTGACATTCATGCAGAACTAATGTCAAAGTCATGTTTTTTAAGAGAAAGTAATTCATACATTCAAATTTTTATAACATTTGCATTTTATAAATAAATATTTTTTAATATTGCACATTTATATGAAATTATTACTTTTATATTATATAACAGTTTAATATCATATCTATATATATTGCTAATTTATATATGTTATTAAATGTCCTTTAATAACATATATAAATAAATAAATTTTCACTATTTATATATATGTGGCAAGTACACATATTCACAAATTTAAATAAAAATCAAATATAATAAAAAGCGTAATATAAAATGCAGATATCAAGACATTATTTTCAATTGAATTTTTCCATTATTAAGATTTCTTGGTGATGATGATGATGATGTTTCTGAAGCAGTTTTTGAGTTTTGTCATGGTTACCTGAATCTTTTAAAGCAACTTAATGGCACCAGCTTATGCGCAAATAAACGTATCAAAGATATCATCTTGGTAGTGATAAAAAAACTGAAATTTGATGAAGATTTTGACTTTGAAAATGAAGTGAGTTGTCATAAAAACTTTAAATATTATTTACTTTAAACAAGTTTATTTTATATAGTTTGATATAAAAACACAGTTTCTACTAGAAACATAAAAAATAGCTGAGCTCTTGTACATCACTATGTGCATGGCTTTAAGCAAGCAATTTCCAACCGTTCTGTTTGTAAACAAAAGATCTTCTGAGATGTTTTTAATACATTGCTTTAAAGTCAATTAGCAATCTCTAATTATTGTTTGATATAAAAACATTTTTTACAAGTATTTGCAATTCTATTTCTGCCTTAAAAATTAGTTTCTTTTGTTTAATTTTATACTCATGTTTATTTACATCTTTTCTGGTTATTTCTTTTTACATTAACTTTCAGGGTGACGATGAAGTGGATTTTTTAGAATACCGAAAACAAATGAAAGTTCTTTTTAATTATCTTGCTAAATTGGTTTGTATATGTGTCTTTAAATTATTTGTATTTATATTTTTGTTTGAATAGTTTTTTTTAATTTATCTTTTATAATAATTTTAAATCAATTATGCTGTAATTCTAGGATGGCAAGTTGTTTATTTCATCCATATATGAAATTACGGACTGTACTTTCAAGTAGGCTGTTTTTGATGTGTTTAGTTTTTAGAAGTTTTTATTGAATATTATTTTTATGGATTTTTTTGTTATTTTTACAAAATATCAAGTTCAAATTTAAAATTAAGTATGGTTTTAGGAATTGGCGACAACTGCCATTTAAAGATGTAGAGGTGGCTGTTTACATACTTTATTGTCTGGGTGAAGCATTTCCTGTAAGTTTTTAATAACACTTCAATTACTTGACTCATCTTAAAACATAACTAAAAAGTTTTATCAATCATTTTGATTTTGTAATATTTAATTCTAGATTAATTATAACAGAATAATTATAACAAATTATATTTATATATATCTATAATTATGTTTATTTTATATATAACTAAATTTATATTACATATAACTATAATTATATTTATAATTATAGTTAAATTAAAGAAGTTTCCTTGTTAATTATTAATTTTAATCTAATTATATATATATATATATATATATATATATATATATATATATATATATATATATATATATATATATATATATATATATATATATATATATATATAATGTATATTATATTCAAATATTTTATAATTTTTTAGAAATTTTTTTTTTTTTCTTTTTTTTTCTTTTTTATTTTTTTTAACATCTTCGCTTCCAACAAGGCTGCAAGCAACCACTAATTTTGAGATTGTAGATTGTAGAGCAAGATAACGATTGACAGACGCTTAAAAGATTGCAAATTATATGAATCAGGAAAGCAAGATGAAGGAAGCGAAAAGAACTGATGTTTGAGGAAAAAAACTAGACAAATAAGAGTTTTTGGAGCACTAAGGAACAGTAACAGAAAAAGGATGAGACTTAATTAAATGACGAGTAACACAAGAATGAATTTTAGTAGATGGCACAAGAGACGCTAGCTTTTTAGAGCAGTGCCCATTATAGTATTTGTAGAAAAGAGAAAGAGAAGCAACATTACGACGATGTGACAGAGATATTATTAAGATATTATATTAAAGTAAATATTATATTATAATAATATACTATTACAATGTATTAATAACTTTTTTTTTCAAATCTAACACAGGCTCAGGAGTTGTTCACTGATACATTATATTTTTCTCTGTTCCAGAACATGATGTGTTTGGTAACATTTTCTTTTCTAGTTTTTCTTTAAATTTTTTATTTTGTTTTATAATTTATAATGATTAAAATAATAATTAATTTTTAATGTGTTTTTGAAATATTAAAAAAAAAAATTAATTTAAAGTAATTTATCTTCTAGAAAGTTATTCTATAATTAAGTTATGGGACTCAGTACCTTCAAGTTTCCAATACTTTTCAAAAATAAGTTGAAGTTCATTTTATAAAAAAAAAATCCATTTTATAAAAATTTTTTTTTTATAAAAGCAATAATTTTACTTAACAATATGTTTATAAATAAGAAAAATAGAAATATATAATTATTAGTCACTCATATTATTTGCTAATTTTTTACATTCTTTATAGTTGATTGACAGCAACATCAATGAGCACAAACACAGCGCTATAAAACTTCAGGTAAATTTTTTTATTTAAAAGATATATATTTTTTTCATTTTCAAAATTTTTAAACTAATTTTTTTTTTTTTCTTCCTTTACTAATATTTTTATTACTTTTATTATATTTGGGCTAATTATAAATACAAGCAATCATATATATATATATATATATATATATATATATATATATATATATATATATATATATATATATATATATATATATATATATATATATATATATATATATATATATATAAATATAAATATAAATATATACATATATATATATATATATATATATATATATATATATATATATATATATATATATATATATATATATATTATATATATATATATATATATATATATATATATATATATATATATATATATATATATATATATATATATATATATATATATATATATATATTATACACATGCATACATTTTTTAAAATTTGCTGTTATCTTCAGAATATTTTGATAAGTTTCAAAATTTTTTATAAAAATATTACTGGGATTTCTTATAATAAAAAAAATTAGAGTTTTTAATCAATTATCAGTCGATTTCAGTCACTTTTGTGTTTTTTATATTTTTGTATATTTTATATTTGTATATTTTATATTTTTAAAACGTATATAAAATATACTTTTAAAAATATACTGCATTTATTACATAATATATACATATATAACACCTTTATTACATAAAATATCTTTTCATTAAATGTTTTTTTTTGTTTGTATTTTTTATAGTTCTTTGAGACAGTCACTCGCTATGAGAGATTTTTTTATGCTCAAACACAGTATATTCCAACAGTATTAGTAAGTATGATTTTTTATCATTTAATTTGATTTAACACTTTTATTAGAGCTGTACTAAAAGTTTTCTCATAGTTTTCATTTACTCTGTAAATTTAAATTTAAAAACAATTTATATATTTACATTTAAAAAGTAAAAATATTATATAAATACTCAAAGTTTTCTGTTTGTTTTTTAACATACTGTACAAAAACATGCAGTAAAAAAATTGTTTACCTTTTATGTTGTAGGAAACTAAGTTAATTAAGTTTTATAATCATTATTTTATCTAAAAAAGTTGTTTAAAAAATTTGATACTTTATTCATATTAATGTACTTATAAGAATAATTTTTTTAGTGAATTTTCTTGTTGTATCTAAATTATGTTATGTTGTAAAATATAAATAGGAACCATGGACCTGTTTTTTTAAATATATTTTATTTGTTACATTTTGATCTGAATAGATCAGACTACCATCATGCTAAAGTAATGCTAATGTAAAAAACACTATGATGATGTCATTTACATTATATATATATATATATATATATATATATATATATATATATATATATATATATATATATATATATATATATATATATATATATATATATATATATATATATATATACACACACATCATAATATATAAAAACACGATTTTAGCTTCTCTTAAAACCTTGATGATATTATATTGACACAGCCATCTGTGGGGGTTTTAATGCATAATGCACTGAGGGTTTGAGCAGTATCTACATATAAAGAATATTTACTATCAAACTAAATTCACATTAGTATTTTTTTAAGGGTAAAATCTATTTTAGATTGCTTTTTTGGATGAGCGTGGACTAAAAAATTTAGATTGTGCTGTTTCAAGTCGTGCAAGCTTCTTGTTAATGAGATTTATTAAATCACTAAAGTAATTTATATTCTTGTTTTTTTTTTGTTATTACTTTTGTTATTTTGTTATTAATGGTTAATATAGTTTATATTACCTTATTGTTATAGTTTTTGTTTATATAGTAGCACATATTTATTCTAGAAATCAAATGCAACCTTATGTTGAAGATGTGTTCAGAAGAATTCAAGAAATTTTAGGAGCGCAAAATGAGGTCTTGCAACATTTTTTTATTCTTTATGCTCAAAACTTTTTTATAGTGTGAATATCTTATTTAACAAGATAAAACTAATTAATATAAAACTAAAGTTAGTTAAAGTGAAAAAAGTTCAACTTTTGTGGCCTGCTCTAAAAATATGAAATTTATTGTTTTCAAGATTTTTATGTTCTTTTTTTTTTACATTTTTCTAAAAATTTTTGGCCATTTTTTTTTTAACATGTAACACATTTTAAATATTTTAAACAATTCTTTGTATTTCACTTTACAAATATATTGCAAACTCTATACAAAACTATTTTCAAATCCTTTGGTGGTACTTTGATGCTTTGCAAGTTCTTTTAAAATAATTTCCAAGTACTTTTTAAATACTTTCCATGTTTTGTCTTTTAATTATTTGTTATTTTTTTAATAAATTAACTAACAACTTTGTACAAACAATAAGATTGATTGCACTAGTCTGAAGTACACTATCCATAAGATTACATACATTCAGTAACAACTTACTTTTTAAAACGCAAAACATTGCCAAATGACTCAGATGATGTATTTCTCATCATAGTACTTGATGTGCAACATCTCAAATGTTGCAAATGTCTGCATGATTTTAATCAACTAATTCATTCAATGATAGAAACATGGTTAAGTAAGCACTATCCGCAAGTGTCTTGTCTTGAAGTATCTTGTAGTTGACGTGTCTTCTAAGTCAAGCGTGTGTATGCGTGTGTGTGTCATCTGCAAGTGTCTTGTAAGTGCAAGTGTCTTTTTATAGCACAAAAATATCTATATATACACACATTCAGTAGAAAACTTTGTAAAGAAATAAAAAATTTTAGGAGTTATTATTGAAAAAAAATTAAAAAATTATTTTGAATGAAACTATTTTTACTTAAGCTATATTATTATTATTAACTTTTATATTTGTAGCATATAACATAATCAAATATAAAACTTAGTAGATAAACATAATAGCAAATACTACAAATATAAAAATAAGGTAACAAAAATAAATGTATAACACCAACCTCTAAAATTTAAACATAAGATAATAAGTAAATGAAATTTACATTAGATGCTTCATGTTTCAGATTTGTTTTAAATTTTGGCTGAAACAAGTTTAGTTTAGTTCACTCTGGGTTTTTTTTTTTTTTTTTTTTATAAATAATAAAAATCTTGAAATTGTTTTTTCAAGCTCACATTGTAATCAGTATATTAATTTGTGATAATATTTACAAAAATAATTTGAAATTAAAAGTATTGAACAAAGGTTAAAAAAGATTATCACACCCTTAAAGTTATCGAAGAATATAAGTATATTATTAAAGTTGTTACTGACCCTATAGTTACATGGTACACGGACCATGGTTACAGACATCAATTAGTGAATTAGTTCCATGCATAATGAAAGGATACACACTATTATAAAATTATTTCCATATTTTTTACAGTGTTTGTTGTTGACTCATTATTATATTTGTTTATGTTTGTACTTTTTTTTAATTCTATTTATTTTAACATTATCTTTATTTACTTAATGCTATTTGTTTATGATTTAGTAATATTGGTTTATAAAACTGTTTTTTTATTTAGAAAATTGTTGGTATTTCAGAAAATGATAAGGTAAACCAAATGTTTGGATTTGGTTGAAATTTTTTTTCATTGTATTTTTTAAAAGTATGACTTGGGATTGTGATTTATGACATTAAAATATAATTTTTTTGTTTTTTAAAAATGTCATAAGCTTGATCATTACTGTATTGTATCAGTATTTATACACTTTTAGTACTATTTATATGAAGTTGCAGCAATTCTTGTAACATGCAGCAATGCAAATCAAGAAGTAAGTTAGACGTTAAATGTTTTTGCAATTATGAGCTAAAATATTTTATTGATTATCTATTGTTGACTGTTTATGAAGAACTTTATGTTACAAAAAAGTTAGTGACCAAGTTGTTTATGTATAACAAAATTAAACATAAATGTTAACAATGTTTAAATCTAATCTGCATAATATATTATTTTACATAATACCTTATTTTATGTAATGCCTTATTTTACACAATACTATATTTTGTTTAATTTATAAGCTTTTTGTATGCTATTAAACTGATTTCTAGAAACAATTAATAATGATGGAATCCTTGACTTCGCCAGTAGTTCTTTTGTTTCAACAATATATTGAACAGGTTTGCATTTTTTACATTATTTTTACATTATAGTTGCACTTTTTACACTATTATACAGAACTGAAAGAAAATTATTTAATTTGTTTTTTAGGGAATATTAATTGCAAAGTTTTTAGTTGTTTTTTTTTTTTTTTTTTTTTTTTTTTTTTTTTTTTTTTTTTTTTTTTTTTCAAATTTTATTTTCAAAGTTGATTAATATATATTCTTATTATTCATATGCAATCATATGTTAAGTTCAATATTTAATTTGTATTTGTTAATTATTTTGTTCATATATTTATTTGAAAATTAGTTGTGTATTGCTCAATTTCATTTTCATTATAAGAAAGTTTATGATTTCTTTACCAGTTTATATGTTTTTAGCATTTTTGTTTTTGTTGTGCTTTTTTTTTTTTTGCTGCATAAGTGAATTCAAGTCTGAATGATAACAAATTGATAAAAATGTTAAAATATAAAGTAAGAAAATATGATAAAAACTATTAACATTGTGGCAAAAAGCAAAAACTTTTTACATTTGAAAAAGAAAAAAAAAACTCTGTTAAAACATAGTAAGCATCAAACACCTAATTTGTTAAAACATAATAAGCATCAAACACCTAAATTACTAAATTATAATTTACATAGTTTATTGTAGTTTTTAATTTCTATATTTTTAATACAAATAATTTACAAATAATTAATAGATTGCACAGGTAAAGAACATTATAAAAAAAAGTTTGTGTTAAAAAAAAAAAAAAATTCTTTTATACAATGCTTTTTAACTATGTAAAAACCTTTTATTAAATTAATGGAACCAAGACAACCCCTAAATAAAACATCTGTGCATTTTTTGCTGTCTTTCAGGATATTAAGTAAGAAACATTCTTCAAACAAACTTTTTTAGTCATTTATACGGTAAGCACAATTTTTTTTTTTCAAATGTGTTGCAATAACCTTTTCAAAATTTATTTATTTATTAGTAACACATTAATAATCATTAAAAAAGCAATAGTGTTTTTTAATGATTATTTATTTATTTTTGTTTAATCTTCGTGGTAAACCACTTTTTCATTATAGATATAAAGAAAAGGAATTTTTTTCATACTAATTTTATTTCGAACAAAATATTGCGTTTTAAAAAAATATTCTGAATAATATTCTGAAGTTGAGCATTAAAAGTAATAACAATTAAAAAAAAAGTTAAAATAAAAAAGTTGAAAAAGTCATAGAATTAAAATTATTAATTTAATTAAAACTTAATTAAAATTTATTAAATTTAAGTTTGATTTTTTCAATCACAAAAATTAAAATGAAAAATATTTTATTAAAAAAATATAGATTGAAAATAAAAATATTTTATTGAAAATTTTTATACTAACTTTTAATAAATTTTTTAACAGAAAGTTGTTTATAATTATAATAACTGCCCTTGTATTCTCATTTCTTTCAAATTTGTTGTCTCAGCTCTTGTTATTTCAAAAATTTAAATAAAGTATCTAAAGTTTTTTTTATGAACTATAATAAATTTTTTAATTTTTTTTTTTTTTGGTTTTAAATATCAAAAAAGTTTACTTAATGATTTTTTTTTATCAGATCTCATGTGGGTTAATCAAAGATGATGAAGAAATTCAAGAAAAGGCTCTTGCATTACATCATATGATAGCATACCTAAGGTTTTATAATTTATATTTTCAACAATTTTTTTTTTTGCAACAACTTTTCATCAAATATTTCTAAAAATTTTATAACAATGATGAAAAAATTTTGAATTTCGATTACAATAATGAATTTGAATTGACTACATAGTTATAGTTAAGTATTGTAATTAGGTCTGATCTGATAGTTTGTTGTTGGCCTTATGCTGATTAACTAGTAAGAGTTAAATGTTAGAACAACTTCTGTAAAACTTATTGTTTAAACAGAGTTAAATCTTTATTTAACTAAATAACTACACAATATTTACAAAGTTAATATTTTTTCAAGTCTTGATGAGAACAAAATCTCAAACGAATTTTTTTATGACTCGTCCAAAAAACTCTTTTATACTCATCCATATTGGTTCAAAATAGTGAATGCGTTTCCAGGTTTGTTCTACAAATCTAGCTAATGCACATAACTTTTTTAAAAATGTGCATAATGTGACATAATTTGGACCTTACATGTTATGGGTAAAATCAGGGTTATATATTATATCACTGTATATTCACTGTATAGTTTTGCAAACTTTTAGGTAATTAAAAAAGTTATTCTATGTAGCAATGGAATTCTTGTGAACAATAATAAAAAGTTAAATTTTCTAACAATTTTTGATATTTGACCGAGGCTGAGGTTTGGCTGCATAAATATTGATAAATCCTCTAAATATTTTATCTTTAGTTGAAATTTTCCCTATATGTGTGTGAGTGTGTTTGTGTGAAATCCGTCCAAGTGTGAAACCATAAACTCTTAAGTTTTAATTTTGTTCTTTTAATATGAATTCACTTCAAACAAGGGTGCAAGAAACCACAATAAAAGTTGGGAATTAACAGAAAGCAAAGAAGAATAATAAAAAAATAATAATTAAAAAAAAAATGTAGAGAACTCAAGAAGTTTTCTATTATCAATATTGGAGTATTAGCAACATTGCATTAATAAAATTAATATTGATTTTCATAAGTAAAAAACTGAGTTTGGTTGGCTAAAGTTTATAGTTGTGTCAAAAGGAAAGAGAGTCACTTTAGAGGAAATATTACCAGGAAGATTATTTATATAGATGAGAAAAAGCATAAGATCAAAGATGAAATCTTGTGATGTAACCTTCTGGGGTCACAAGGCGTAACTTTTTGATGAAAAGGATAACTTTCTAAGGTGAAAATGATGTAGCCTTCTGGAGTGAAAGAGATGTAACATTGTGACCCAAAAAGTTACTGAAAATAATGGAAAATATCAATTATCAAAGATAGCTTAAATACTGTGTTTAGAAAGGAATGATTCAATAATATTCAAAGCTTTCTCTAACTAAGCTTATGGAGAAGGCCATAATGCTAGACTATATCAAAAGATGTTGATATGTCAAGAGCAATAACTCTTGCCTCATTGCTCTTCATACACCTCCTAGTTATATCTTTACCACCAACATCCAACTCCAGTTTATTACTTGACATCAACTGTAACAAAAGCATGATGGCAATATTCCATATGAGCTCTATTACATATCATCTGTCACTTATATCTTAAGTCAGGTGAGTTAAATGACCTAGTTCCAGTGGCATACTTGCAGTTGATTTTTTTTATAGTTTCTGTTAACTCTGGTAGCAAAATCTTAAGCTTTTCCATAAGATTTTGTTTGTTCTACAACAGATAAAAGCTGTTTTGTCCATCAATACTATTTGTTTGGTCTATGACAAAGTGAAGCTGTTTTGTCCATCAGTACTTAAAAAGTTGACTTGTCTGGAAAATCTAGAATAATTTTTAAAGTGTCTAGGATTCCTTAACAGACCAATGATGGTAATTTTGAGCACATTATAATCTTTTTTCTTTATGGTAAGAGTTATTTTTGGAGTCTTGTCTTGACAGTGACACATCAATTCCTCTTCTTTCAGTCTTCTGCAAATGGTTGGTCTGTCACAACAATACCAGCTTGTGGATAAGTTTAGTCAATACTTTTAGTGGCTTTTTTGTTCCCCAAGCAGTTATTCTGGATGATACGATCTTCTTTGCGGTCTGTTTTATGGTTAGGTGGTCTCCTTGAACCAAACTTTCTTCCAGTATCAGTTTTTTATTCTCACTCGCCTTTAATAAATAAGAAATCTTTACAATTTGTTCAATATTTTGCTGAGAATATTGTGCATTCTGTATAAGTTATCTGATTTAACTTTGCATAAATATTTTAAAAATAAACATAAAATTTTTTATATAATGATAATCACTGATTATCTTTAAGTTCACAATTAAGCTTTGAATTAAACTAAATCACTTAAAACTTCAATCTAACTAAGTAAAAATAATCTCAAATTGTATGAAAAGCAACAGATTAACTATGATATATATATATATATATATATATATATATATATATATATATATATATATATATATATATATATATATATATATATATATATATATATATATATATATATATATATGAATAAACTTCTCTTTTATTATTATTATTATTATTATTATTATTATTGTTATCATTATTTCCTTTATAAATAAATACAATATTGAGGTATTTATGAGAAACCCGCAAAAGATATGATTTTTTTAACTCAATTGGTTTGAAATATTTATTTTTATACATTATTTAGAGGGAATATTGATACTTTCATTGTTAAGTATATTAAAATAAAATATAAAGATATATAAAAATAAAAACCTGAGGTTTTATTTTTACAAAGGATTTTAACCATTTTTATTTATGAAATTTTATGAATTTTAGTATTGTAAAAATTAAATGTTTTTTAGCAGACAGATATGTATAGACATATTATTATTTTTTTAGTCGTGCGAGTAAGGCTTTTGGGACAGCACAAAGTATGAAACAAAGTGGATGTACCCCATGTTTTACAAAGGTATATATTTATTTATATGCAGTTATAAATAATTAAAATTGTTGCCATAGGAACTAGTTAAAACACATTTAACAACCTTTTGATTATTTTTAAGATAAATAATTGTAGTATAAGTAATATTTATATACCTATTATATGTAAATATATTATAAAGAATAAGTATTTACAATAATCTAGAATTAAATCAATCAGCTTAAAACACATTTTTATTTTAAACTAAAATTTCAATAATTTTTTTTGATCTCATATTGTTTTTTCTTATTTTTGATATAAGATCTCTACAAAATTTGTAAAAATCATGTCATTGATTTTATCAATTTTAATTACCTAAAGAAACCAAAGAATTAAGTAAACATACATACATTGTTCTTTTCTGAATACATTCAGTTTAGCTGTTATTATATCAAGCACTTTTAGTTTAGCTATAGTGTAAACTTTTCCAAGTATATATGGCTAAATTATTTGCCACTCAAATGGATATGTAAAGTTGAGTTTAAAAACTTAATGAAGGCATTAAGTGGAGCATAAATTAGGTTTAATTGAAAATTAAGATTAAATTAATTAAGAGTGGAGCATAAATATAAAGATTGTTCAGCCAAAAAATAAACACTATTTTTCTGTTATGAATTAAATTGTATTTTAAAGTGAGAAGTAACAAAATATTGGTAATGTAAAAAAGATGATATAGATTTAAATTATCTAATAATAACTTGCCAAATATTATTTTTTATTTTTTAATTGTTTAGACAGTTTCTTAATGTGTCTATTTAGAATCTATATAGCTAAGCTATTTTATTAAAAAATAAAAAAAAAAAAAATTGCAGTTTATTAGCCAACACCTACGTAAACTTAAATATCTTAATGAGATTTTAATTACTAAAAGTTTTAAAAAAACTACATCTGTTGGTTTCTCAGAGATACAAATTTTAATTATCTAATTTAATTTTAATCTAATTTTAATTTTAAGATGTATCCTAACAGATGCAGCAGTTATTTTTTGTTTTTTAGGCTTTAAGTATTTTTCTACATTCTTTATCTATGCGAGTTCATCGTGATTTGATTCATGATGCATGTCGACAATATCTTCATCGTATGATTATATGTCTTGGTGATCAAGTTTTGCCATTTATACCAATTGCTGTAAACAGTCTTTTAAAAGATTGTGAGGTATTTTTTTTTAATTTGTTTGTGTGTGTGTATATATATATATATATATATATATATATATATATATATATATATATATATATATACACATATATATATATATATATATATATATATATATATATATATATATATATACACACATATATATATATATATATATATATATATATATATATATATATATATATATATATATATATATATATATATATATATATATATATATATATATATATATATATAAAGGTAATTCAAATACACAACACAGATTAATCTGCATTAAATTTGCATTAAATTTCCAAAAAAGATGGATTTGGATCTACAGTTTAAAGAATTGTTTCTACATTTTAGTTTTAAAATTTAGTTAGCAGGAAGTCAGGGTCTGGAAGAAAGCAAAAAACTACAGAAAGAGATTGTGAGAGAAGTGGTGATATATTATATTATCTGACTCAATGATATCCTAAAATTTTAGCATATCATTGAGTCAGATAATATAACATTTAAACCTTGAACACTCATATAACAATACAATTGTTGCAAGAATAAAGGCAAGAAGTTTAATTTAGGGTGGCAATTAAAAGAGCCTTTTATAAATGAGAAAAATCGTGTTGAGAGACTAAAATAGTGCAAAAATCACCTTATTTAGCATTTTCATTGCTAAATGCAATGCTCACAGCATTTGCTGCTCATGGAGTGGTAAACTTGTATAGATTTGATGAATCGTGGAGCAACATAAGTACCATTATATTTTAGTTCACTAATTAAAACCAAGTGTAATACATTTTTTTCTGAATGGAAACTATATATTTCAGCAAGACAATTGCCTAAAGCATACAGCAAGAAAACAAAAAAGATATATACAAACTAGAATACCTTTCTTTTAGTGGCTGACACATTCACCTGTATCAAAGTAGTTTAAGCTTGTATCACAGATTCCAAGTGGTTATTGATGTAAAAGGTTGCGACCAAGTTTAAAGCATGTGTCACAGATTTCAAGTGGTTATTGATGTAAAAGGTTGCGACCAAGTAAAAAAATGATACTAAAAAATTGATTGAATTTTTAATAAGTTGTAATGAGTAAAAAATTAGAAACCATAATCTGTTTTACCTTTTTTTTTTTTAATTTAAATTTCCTCATTTAAGTTGATTTTTACAAATTCATTGTTTTGTTATAATTCCAACAATTTTATTTAGTTTTTTTATTTTTATTATTTTCTTGTGCTTAATCAGAACTTTTCATCTTGTTTCTTCTTGTCCAATTTGGTTGTTAAAACCTTTTTTCTCAAAATTAGATTGATTTAATTGATTGCTTGCAAGTTTGTTTTTATAAAAAATCTTTTTTCAATAAATCTTTTTTCAATAAATCTTTTTATTTTCAAAATCTGCTTGCAGGTTTTTTTATTTAAAAAAAAAAATATTTTTTCATTAGTTTTCTTATTTTTTTTATTTTTACTTTTCTCTATAGAGGTAATTAAGTAACTTAAGCACAACTCTTCATCTCTCTCATAACTCTTTATCTCTCTCATAACACTTTATCTCTCATAACACTTCATCTCTCTCATAACACTTCATCTCTCTCATAACTCTTCATCTCTCTCATAACACTTTATCTCTCATCTCATTCTTTATCTCTTCAATATCATAACTCTTCACAACTCTTCATCTTGTTTCTAGTTATCTGAACCGCTGTTTAATATTAACAATGTTTAATATTAGCAGCATAACAATAACAATAATTACGCGTTGTTTAATACTGTAACTCATTATAAAAACTAAAAAGTATAAAATAAAATATGGCAAAATCATTTGCTTAAAAATATTTTTTTTTTGGTACTAAAAAAAAAAATTATCTTTTTAATTTAAATTTAATAGCTCAGTAAACTAAAGATTGCCAGGTCTGTTTCGTAATGAATCTTGTGCAGTCCTGTCAATCTTTAGTTTTGTGAGCTATTAAATTTGAATTAAAAATTATTTTTCGTTTTTTACAAGAAAAATTATTATATTTTTTAGCAAATGTTTTTGCTATATTTTATTAACGACAGATATAGTGTAATAGAAGTTATTTTTTGGGATATTTGAAATAAAATTAAAAAAAATTTGAGCAAAGGTTATTTATATATATATATATATATATATATATATATATATATATATATATATATATATATATATATATATATATATATTATATTTATATATTTTATATATATATATATAAATTTTAAAATAAAACTGATTTATTGAAATTATTATTGCAGATGCGTGATATTCAAGAATTCATTCCATTGATTAACCAGCTTATTACTCGGTTTAAGGTTTTTCTTTGTATTTTTTGTATTTCTGTAATCAACAAAAAAGATTTTTTATAACTTTATAGTAATTTTAATTGTGAAATGACAAGTTTTAATAACAAGGCTTAGATCTGTTATAATTTTTTTTTTTAACAATCTCTTAATAGAAATCTTCTGTAGACCATTTTTTATCTTTCACTATATATATATATATATATATATATATATATATATATATATATATATATATATATATATATATATATATATATATATATATATATATATATATATATATATATATATATATATATATATATATATATATATAATGCTCATTTCAAAGAATGGTATAAAAAGAGATTTTTATTTACAGAATATTTATTAATTAAGTTGAAATAGAATTTAGAAACAATTTTGTCAGCTTAATTAAATTCAGCTTATCAAAAATTTTGATCCCCTCCCAGCATCTCACTTATCATTTTGATCTTCTTCCAGCATCTCACTTTTCTTTTTTCAGAATTATTTTGTTAATTATATTTTTTGTTCTAGAGTAACATTGCTCCATTTTTGAGTGAAATATGCATGCCTTTAGTTTCACAGATTTTTGCATTTATTAGAGTTGCTATAGAACCTAATGATTTACAGGTAGGTAGTTTTTTTTTTTTTTTTTTTTTTTTTTTTTTTTTTTTTTTTTTTTTTTTGTTTGGTTTTTTTCAAAATAAGATTTTGTAAATAAAATAAACTGCATACTAAAAATGTATAATAAAGCTTTTATTAATCATGATTAAAATATTTATGAAAATAACTCAAACTTTGATTGGTTAATTTATTAAATTTATGAAAGTAAGTTAAACTTCAATTTGTTAGTTTTTTCTTTCATTTTTTAAATCTATCATAACATCTTAGGCAATAAAGGAAAAACAGTTGCTGCAGAGAAGTTACTTTCTGTTCATTTCAACAATTGTTAATTCAAATATACTAGAAGTTATTACTAATCAGGGTAAATTTATTTGTTTGTAAGTTTTGTCTTGAAAATGTCTTTTTTCTATAATCATACCATCTCTAAATGGCCTAACCATATTATTTATTGAAATCTTATTAGATAAACTTGCCATTCCTAACCTGTCCCCAAGTTTAACTTGTCCTTAAGTCACTATATCTGATTAAATTGTCCCCAAGTTTATCACCTTATTTGATTATCATCTCAGTCATTTCCAAAGATGTATATTGTCAACCTTCATATTTCACTTCCATCCACTATAATACTCAGAAACATAAACCTTGATCAAGAAGGCATTAGGGTGGAGAAACAAATTGAGCGCGGTACTACCAGTGGCGTAGTGGGAATCAAACTCAAAACTTCTTGTTTATGAAGCGGTCTTTAAACCACTAAATGTTTGTTTAATGGCTTTTGTGTCTCTAAATATCTAATCATTGTATATTATATTATATTTATTTTAAACTTTATAAGTGTAGTTTATTGGTTTTTATTTATAAACTTTAGAATTAAAAGCTTATTAGAATCTTGTTTAAATTTTATTTTTATGCTTTTATAGAATCAAGTAATGTTAAGGAAATATTACTTTCAATTGTTCATGGTGCTGTTGAAATACCAGATCCACAGGTATTTTTTAGTTACCAGATCCCCAGGTATTTTTAACAAATGTTTTATCATCATCATAAAATTTTCCCAAATTAACATAATTAATTAAATTAACATAATTAGTTGATATTGAAGTATTACTTATGAAGAGTGTTATGAATATTGACGTCTTGATGAATGATAAATAAATACTGGTGTATTGATGGATGCGAGCACATCAAGTTTATTGGCGGGTTCATCATTTTGCATTGTTGATTCACCTCATTTTAAATTTTTTTATTGTATAATTTTTTATATTCATGATGATATTTGGTAAGTTTTTTTGAAAATTTTTATAAAATTTAATTAAATATATTAGTATATATATATTTTTAGAGTCAAAAAACATGCTTCATAATTCTTTGTAAACTAGTGGAAAGCTGGGGTATGAATATTTTTATCTAATTTCTTATGAAAATTTTAAAAGTTTGTTCATCAACTTAAATTTTTCATCATTTTTTTAGGTAATGAAGATACTATAAAAGAGTTTCTCTATGACAGCATTTTACCTGCATGTTTTATGGCGCCTTTAAATTCTGCATTTGATTTAGAAGATGCTCAAACAGCTTTTGTAATTTTATTTCTTTTTTTTATTCTTTTTATATTTTTATTCTATAATAAGTATTTTAATATATATATATGTATATATATATATATATATATATATATATATATATATATATATATATATATATATATATATATATATATATATATAATTGCATTAGAAATAAATTACAGTACCAGCCCTTGGAATTAGTGTAGGCATCTAAGGGCAGCTTTTTTTTGTTAATCTCATTCTTATTTTGTTATGGTGAAATCTTTGTGTTGAAAATTTTGTGCCAACCTGATGCCAACCAAAAATAATTTAAGGTCAGCAATTTATTATTTTTTCTAATTCTGAGGACTGAAATACTAAATAAGTAACTAGCATGGTTAATGGCTTTTTATGACTATATAGTAGAAGTTGGTTGCTTTCTTCCACAAAAAGAGCTAGAGGTCCCCTCCTAAAACAAAACAAAAATCTTTGTCTTAAATATTTTTTAAATAATATTTGATTTGATTTATGGTTTTATGTTTTCATTAAAACCATATATTTATTTTAAGTATGTAAAATTAAGCTAAAGACTGTTTTGTTGGAAGGATTTGTATTTTTTAAAGCCAATGTGATGTATTTCATAATACAAGAAAAAGAGATTAATTTTTGTTTAATATTCAATACAAAAATTTTATGCGTAGTTACTAATAATAAAATTTAAAATAAATAAATAACAAAAAAAATCTATTATTTCCTTATGATATTCTGTTCCTAAAAGTGAATCCATAAATTTTTTGTGCTTTGTTGTTTTTACTGTTGTTATTTTTTGTGCTATTACAACTACTACTACTACTACTGCTGCTGCTGCTGCTGCTGCTGCTGCTACTTTTACTACTACTACTGCTACCTCTACTACTACTACTGCTGCTGCTGCTGCTGCTGCTGCTACTTTTACTACTACTGCTACCTCTACTACTACTACTACTACTACTACTACTACTACTACTACTACTACTACTACTACTACTACTACTCTACTACTACTATTGCTACTGCTACTAATAATAATAATAATAATAACAATAATAATAGTAAAAATAGTCATAAAATCAATCATGGTATTTTTCCTTGCGAAAATGTCATTTCCGAATGTAATCATAATTTTTCACTAGATTTTGCTTTGGTAAAATTTATCCTGTCATTTTTCATTTTGAGCTTTGGTATTTTACCATTGGGTCATTTTTTTATGAATTTGTCATTATTCATTGTGAGTAGCGTTTTAATGCATTAACAATTTTTAATTATTATTTCAGCATTAAAATTGCTTGTGCATAAGAATGCGCAATCTGGAATGTTCTACTTATTTAAATCAGCCCATGTATGTACAAAAAATAAGAAGAAGAAGAAATAAATAAGCAAAAAAAAAAATTAAGCTTCAAAAAAATCTAAAAAAACACTTTTTGCTTTGTAAATACAGTGTGGTGCAGATTTATAGCCTCATTTATATAGAAGCTTTGTAACAGCTTGCTAAGATTGTTGATTAATCTCGATTTGTAGATAATTTTTTAAAAATAAACAAGATACTTCGATTGAATCTATTTATACTTTAATTAATTCAAATTATAAAGTTGTTTAAAACCATGGCGCATAATTATAACCTTGTTATCTAAATTACACAAAAAGCTATAAAATGAATAGCCAAAAACTCCATTTTTAAATTAAGTTTAGTCAATTAAATATATTTTAACAAATGCCAAAAGTGATTACACTCTCCAATGAAGAAAAAGACAAGATTGAAGCCTACAGGTCATTTATCAAACAGGACAATTGCTTGCAAGCTGAGGCACTCACCACGTTTGTTCAATAATTTTGTAAATGATTCAACTAATTATTATACAAAGCATCGAAGTGGTAGAAGACTAATCCTAACAGCATGCCAACTAATCCTAACAGCATGCCAACTATTGTGCATACCGCTAGTAACTATACAGCCTCAGTGAGTCAAATTGGTGCTGATTTAATATTGAAGTCTTTAAGATGCAGAGTGAATTATGCAATAAACAAGTCAGGCATTCTCAGATATGCAAAAAAAACCACTTATCTCCAGCACTAACTAAAGTGCATAAACGCATTTATCTTTAGTGGGGCTAAGGACTACTTGACTAGGGCGTATGGGGCATCTTAGCAATATGTTGATGAATTGAAAAAGGCAATGTTTTATGTTTGGAAGAACATATTTCTTACTGATCTTAGAAAACATTTAAAAAGTATACTAAATTGAATGTTTGAGGTTATTCAAAATTGCGGCAAACAATTTATTATTACAAAACAAAGTATTAATAAATTCAAATTAAGATACAACACAACATTTTGTTGAACAATATAGAAATGAGTTCATAATTTTGCACCATCACTTTTTTAAAAATTTTCAAATCAATTAACTAAATGAAACCAGACTGTATTACAAATGAAATGATCAAGTTAGATGCTTAGCTGTTGAATAATTTAGTAATCATCATTTGTTTACATGCAAGATCTTGAACTTTTAGTGAGGTTATCTGCACCGCACTGTAGAGGTGCGATTTTTAGTTGATTGTAAATTATCAACACCACTTTTTTTTCTTTTTTTTTGTTATAAACCTTAGAAAACCATTTTTATATTTAAAATCTTTAAAGATTTTGGCAAATCATTATTTTACAAATGCTTGAAAATGTTTGTTTAAGATATCAGCTGATATCTTTTGGATTTTTTGAGTATCATCCACTCCCTTAATTGTTTTTTGATTTTGAATGGTTTGCCATCCACTTCCTTAACTACTTTTATTGAATCTCTGACTGCTTGTTAAATTGTTCATGTAGCTGTTCAGGAGCTTTGGTTTTTTAGCAGTACTTTTTACCAGATTACAGTTGACACTTGATATCTCGAACTCTCAGGGATCCAAGAAAAAAGTTCGAGATATTAGGAGTTCAAGATATTAAGAGGATTATGGCTCAAACAAGTGTACAAGGGAGTGGAAATAAAGTTTTAGATACCTTGTTTTTTCCCAACAATACCTTGTTTTTCATAACAATACCTTGTTGTTTCCTTGCGTAACTTGTGGGAAAAAAAATTCATTTGTTTTTTGTATGTTATAGGTACTACAAGAAATATCAAACACTCAAAAGATGTGTTTACAAAAAAGAGGAGTTGAAGTCATTCAGTGGCTAGAGCAAATTTTTCTTCCAAGGAACAATTGTCCTCCAGTTGTGATCCAAGAATATTCTCAAGCCCTACAAAATATGAATGCTAAAGCTTTTAAAAACTATTTATCTGCATTTTATAGTCGCTGGAAAACATAAGATATTTGAATTCTAGTTTTTTTGAAAATCTCATGCATAGGCTCTTATGGAATTGAATTTCAAGATTTTTTAATGGATTTAACAAATTAGACGATAACACAAATAAACAATTTTAGTTGTTATAAATAAAAACTTAAAAATTATAGTTAACAAATTTCAATAAAGTTTTCAGAAAAAGTTTGTTTTTCTTTTCTTGTTGTTCTTGTATTTAATTATATTTCAATTGTTTTTTTGTTTGTTTGTTTGTTTTTTTTTTAACTTTCTGTTGTGTAGAAGCATAAAATGCTTGGTAATCTCTAATCGGATGCTATGTTTTTAAAATGACTGGAAGATATTATAAGATTAATATTATTTATTTTATTTATAAGAAAATATTCTACATATACTTAATGTTATAATAATTAATTTTTTTTTTTTAATTTAAAATAAATCCTTGACTTTAAAATCACTTAAATACCATTGTTTTTCCAGTTTTGCATTTCAATATTTTAGAGTTTAAAAGTGTGAACAAAAATTACCACTTTTACTGCAGTCGTACCTCCCCCATACATAAAGCAAGCTTTAGTTTTAAAAATTGTTACTAAATTAGAACACTTAAAACTGCTTTTTATAAAAATTAACCTTAGAAATGGTTCAATAATTGTTGATATCTAGCTAGATTATACTTACATAAAATTAACTTCATCATATCTACATATGACTAGCTTAACTTGAACATATATATGATAACTTAACAGTAACAAATTCACTATTTATTTCTGGTCTTTATTTCTGTCCAGATTTAAAGGAATAACTTTCTTATAAAATTTTGGTCTGCACAAAACATCACTTCCACTTATGGGTATTTTAGTATAGTACTAAAATAGTCTCAAGTGGAAGCGATGTTTTGTGCATCATCACTGACCATACTAAAATAGCCTTAAGTGGAAGCTTCACTACTTACATGTGCTTTGCTACTTTACTTTACTCTTTGACAGAAAGTTACTACACTACTTTACTATTTGACAGAAAGTTTTTGTTTTAAAAGTTAATACTAAATTAAAATATTTAAAAATACTTTTTAATAAAAATTAACTTTAGAAATGGTTCAATGATTGTTGATATCTAGCTAGATTATACTTATATAAAATTAACTTCATCATATGGACATAGATTAGCTTAACAGTAACAAATTCACTATTTATTTCAGATCTTTGGTGCCCAGAAGCTCAAAAAGTGTCTAGAGACTTGTAAACTATTTTTGGGAAAAAAATCAAGACATTTAGGATACCAAAATCAGTTTTAAATCCAAATTCTTCATGTAAAATAGCTGCAAGGGATCTTTTGCTAAAAGAAAATATGTTCTAAGACTTTAAATCCCATGAACTTTTTTCATTTTTCGGTATAAGGGACCCATCTGATGTTTAAGTGTCTTGAGCTAGATATATTTGAAGTTCTGCATATATTTTTATTATATTTATTATATTTATTTTTTTATATATTTGTATTTATTTATTCTAATGAGAATCTTCAAAAAAAAAAAACATGGATAATTTTGTAAAAAGAACAGTTGATGTAGCCATTGATGACGATATTGGATTTGAATCTCTATTACTTTCGCCTGATGTTTTATTGGGGTTAAAGGCTGTTGGATTTGATCGACCATCTCCCATACAACTGCAATCAATACCTTTAGCAAAGTGTGGAGCAGGTTAGTGTTGTTTTAAGTAAAAGTTTTTTTTTATACAAAAATGTTATACTTCTAGCTATAAAATGTTTAACTATGAAATTCTTTAGAGCAAAAAACATCAACTATATGTTTGGGGAAAGCAAAAAATCATGACTATTTGTTTTAAGGCTTTTTGATTTAGTGTGATTTTGCTTTTAAACTTTTTTTTCTTTTTTCCCTTGTAAAATGGCTTTATGAAAAGTTTTTTAAACTTAAAAAACTTTTCATAAAATTTTCATAAAACTTCTGTGTTGCTAAGCAATTTAGGTACCCATAGCAACCCAAAATTAAAACTAATGTCACCATTGAAACCACAATCCTCAAATTAGTAAACAGTGTAAAAATGGTCTTTAAATCTTTTCTATATGACAAGTTATTAGATTTGACCAGTAAAAGTGAATTCTGGTCCACTGTGCAATTGTAGACATTTTTAGAAAAGTAAGTATATTTCTTAATTTATTACTTTAAAGTAATAAATTAAGAAATATGCTTATTTTTTTTTATAAATTTATAAATTTTTGAATGGAGTTTACAAATCAAAGTTAAATCCAAAATAATTTCAAAAACTTTGAAAATTTATTTTAGACTTGGTTTGTCAGGCAAAGAGTGGTACTGGTAAAACGTGTGTATTTGCTGTTACTGCTTTAGAATCAATCAATTTATCTTTATCAAAACTACAGGTTAGTGAATTGCTATATATATTTTTTTAATTTGTAAAAAAATTCTTTCCATAATTTTAGATAGGATGCCTTTTCAGAAAAAGAAGAATAGTGATAAAAAGACTAATGTAATGTTCTTCATATGTAAATACTGCCTGCCCAAACTCTTATTCGATGTATGTACTGAAATCTTAGTTTATGATTATTTTAGTATGGCATAATCAATATGGAATTGCCCATATATATATATATATATATATATATATATATATATATATATATATATATATATATATATGGGCAATTCCATTTTTAATTTATGTTACACATGCAACACCTTTATCAAATATTTGCCTATTTAAACTGTAAATTAAACTTTTAGCCATTTTGTATGAAAGTTGTTTATCTGAAAAATAAAATAAGCTAAAAAGTTTTGAGTCTGGCCAAAAAAGGGCGAACATGCCACTTAACTTTCTATACCACTTAACTTGTGTTACACGGAAAACAAGGTAAAAAAAATGCATCAACTTTTAGTTCAGACTACTGTGAATCAGTAAAACAGTTTGTATTAAAAACTTTTACGAGATGTTGAGAATTCTATACCAATTTAAAATATATATAAAAGTTTATCAGAGGTGATTGGCTATGGAAAATAACTGGTTTTTTTGATGCTATATATTTAACTTAGGTTACCGAGCGATTATTATCTTGGATTTTCTATATCTCTTATTAGGAGTTAGACGTTATGTAACAAAAAAATTGCAATATTATTGAACTCATTCGTAAAAAATAATTAACAAAGAAAATTTTAAAAACTGGTGGCACTCTTCCTGAGCGATTTGTATGTGTGTATATATGTATTTATGTATACATTGTATATATGTATTTATATATCTTTTCTGCATATGGCCATTTTGCAGATGGCGTTATTGATGATGTTGTTAGTGAAGGCTTTAATACAAGCATTGATCTAAAAGCTTGCAATTGTGTAACCTGTAGGCTCTAGCTGTCAGTGCATAAGTAAGATAGATAAGATAGCAGTCAGTGCATATAGTATCATAAGTTTTTATTATTCACCTCCCCAAGGCCCGAGGAGGCCACTACAGTCAAGGAGGCTACACATTTTTTTTTTATATATATATATTTTTTTTGTTGTAAATTGTGTTACAACTCTCTCTCAACTTTTTAACTCCGAAACACAAACCTTGACAAGCAAGGCCGCTGCTCAGAGAAATTAAGTTGAGCCTGGTACTTCCAGGGACATGGTGGGAGTCAAACTCCAAACCTCTCTCTTACAAAGCAAGCGCTCTTACCACTACACCACTACTGCATAGTAAGACATTCTTAATTGATAAAAAAATTTAATACATGGTTAGACTACAATTAGTCATCTTCATTTAAGTTACAAATTTCACAAAAGTTGTTTATATTACGATGTATAATTTGACACAACAATTGTTAACATACAGAAATAAAAAAAACTTTAAAACAAAGTCTTAAAAGGTATGTATGTCAAAATGTTGAAAATAGTCAAAAACTGATAAAATATTGTGAATATTTTTTTTGTAACTCATTAAAGTAATAAAATTTAAAAGAAGTTGTTTTGTATTTTTACGGTATGATGTTTTCCTATTCATTATTTTAAATGCAAAGGTGCTGGTGTTGGCTCCAACAAGAGAAATCGCACATCAAATTCATGATGTCATTATGAAAATTGGTCAAAAAATGAAATCATTAAAATGCTCACTTTTTATTGGTGGAATGCCAATACAACATGATGTGGATAGTATTAAATCCTGTCACATTGCAATCGGAACACCAGGTTGTTTTTATAAATTTATTATCTATATATATTTTTGTTTTGCTAAATGTTTATTTTAATGGTTGTTATTATAAATAAAATTTATTGAAAAAATTAATTAAAATATTATTAAAAGTTATTATAGCTATATAGCTTATTGCTCCTTAACAAAATATTAGAAGTAATCATATATTCATATTATATTAGAAGTAATCATTTATTCATTAAAATAATCATATTTTCATAAGTATTAGAAATATTCATTAAAACAACATAACTAATATTAGCTAAACTATGTTTTAAATTTTTATTATTATAACGCAAAAAATAAAATATATAAGATTATAAAAAAATATAAAAAATAATATTAAAATATTAATTTATGACAGGATAAATTTTTTTTTTTTTTTAATTGCACATTAATGATGTTTACAATTTAAATGAGTATTAATTAAAGAAAAAAATAATTATTCTTATATAATATTTTAAGAAAAAAATACAGACGAAAAAATATAGATAATATATATTAATATTTTGAAATGTGTATATGTGTACACAGTATGCTAAATTGACCATCCAGTTCTCCCTAAAAAGATACCTACTAATATATTTGTAAAACAAAATTTAAAATCACATCTATCAAGAAGTATTAGCATCAGAAGTATAACTTTGATTAATTAAATTCCTTAAATATTGATAAGAGTTTATTAAAAAACACAACCCCATCCCAAAATAGGTCTAAATTTTTTCTGTAACATTTTGTAAATTTTTTGGTTAAGTTAATTTGTTTACCATCATTCTTTTAATCTAGAACTAGCACCAAATAGAATAATTAGCAACATGAGTATTACTTATAAAAATATTATTTAGTTGTGTATATGTTTTTTAAGGGGATAGGATAAATAATGCTATTTTTATTTTTTTACTAAGATCAGGAAAATCTTTTTTGTAATGTACATGTCTTTTTAAATTTAGCATGAGTTTTTTTTCTTGTTTGCTCAGCAGTTACCCAGGCCGCAAACCTCTTTTGTATCTCTTTTGAATCTCCTTTGTAATGTACATATCTTTTTAAGTTTACCATGAATTGTTTTCCTTGTTTGCTCAGCACTTACCCAGGCCACAAGATTAATTTTTGAAATCTCCAAATAAGATTATGAATTTTAAAATCTGGTTCTTTTGAGACCCAGGTTAATATACCCTTTATAAAAAAAAAAATTTCTTTAATATATAAAACCCAGAATATAATAAAAGTTTGTGGGGTTTTTTTCAAAAGGTTTACATAAGGTAAAATCAATTATTTTTCTGTATTTTCAAATAGTTCTATGTGAAATTTTTTTATAACTATAAAATTTATTTTATGTCATGACATGATGTATATAATATGTATAGTGATCACATTGTGATCTTCTATGGTTATCTATTTCAATTGTCTATATGGAGTAATATATATTAATAAAGTTTAGTTATAATTATTAAATATATTTTTAAGGCAGGATTAAAAGTTTAATTGAAAGCAATATTATGTTAACAAAGTCGATTCGATTGTTTGTGCTTGATGAAGCTGATAAGTTATTGGAAGAAGGTTTTCAAGAACAAATTAAGTATTACTTTTATTATTAAATCATTTTTTTGTGTGTGCAAAAATTCCCTATTAAAATAATCTTAAAATAGTGTTTAGTTACTTCAATGTAGTTTTTTAAAAGTGAAAAACTTATAAATTTTTAACAATTCTACAAAAAGTTATGTTTTAAGTACCAAATTCTTGATTTATGGATTTGTTGAAGAAACTTACCAAACTTTTTTTTTTACCAAAACCAAACGTTTTTCTTAAATGCAGCTTGGTATCAATGACAAATATATTAGGCATACAACTTAGTATCAATGATGAATGATGCCCTCTTTTTTTTAGACAAGGTACAAAAATCCATTGGAAACATAGTTGAACCTGCTTTTGCAGCCAACCATCAACCATTGTCACATCATTGTAATGTTGCTTCTCTTTCTCTTTTCTATACATACTATAATGGGTGCTGCTCTAAAGAGCTAGCATTTCTTGTGCCATTTACTAAAATTTATTCTCTTGTTACTCGTCATTCAATTAATCCTTTTACTATGACTGTTCCTCAGTGCCCCAAAAATTCTATTTTGTCTAGTTTTTTTTCTCAAACATAAGTTCTTTGGAATTCCCTCCCATCATCTTGTTTTCCTGACTCATATCATCTTTTCTCTTCCAGTAACTTCCTACTCTGATAATGGATGCTTGCAGCCTTGTTGGAAGTGAATATGATTTTAAAAAAGATTAAATTATATGAATCAGGAAAGTAAGATGAAGGAAGCGAATTCCAAAGAACTGATGTTCCAGGAAAAAAACTAGAGGAATTAGAGTTTTTAGAGCACTTAGGAACAGTCACAGAAAAAGGATGAGACTTAATTGAATGACACATAACATAAAAATGAATTTTAGTAGAGACGCTAGCTCTTTAGAGCAGTGCCCATTATGTTATTTGTGGAAAAGGCAAAGAGAAGCAACATTGCGGCAATGTGATGATGGTTGGAGGTTGGCTGCAAGAGCAGGTCCAACTATGTTTAGAATGCATTTCTGCACCTTGTCTAAAGAGAAGCAGCATCATTAGAAGTTCTGCCCCAGATATGGCAACAGTGTTCCATACAAGGCCGGATTTAAGATTTATAGACATAGAGAATAGAATTTGCAGTAAGAAAGTGTCAAACTCGATAAAGAGATGCAGCCTTAGCAGATGCTAATTTTGTGACAGATTTGATAAATGGTTTCCAAGAAAGATCAGAAGTAAGAATTAATCCTAGAAGATGAAGGATAGATCACTCATAAAGTACATAAATGAAGGAAGATCTAAATTATTGCGATAAAAATTGGCTGAAAAAAATTGAGTTTTATCTGAATTATTATCAGCCACTCTGAGCCCCATGCTGTAGCAGAAGTGGTATATATATATATATATATATATATATATATATATATATATATATATATATATATATATATATATATATATATATATATATATATATATATATATAATTTTTTAATGACATATTAATAGTATGATGAAATTTATATATAAAATTGAAAATACATCATATGCGGTGACATACTATTTATTTAACTATTAAAATTTTTTTTAATTTTAAAGGTGACATTTTGGCTCATATAGTTGGAGCCATTTTCAAACTAATTCATTACAAAAAAATTCGTTATTTACAAAAATGATGTCATTGCTGCATAATATAAAAGTTTTTCTTAAATTTATCAAAAAATGGTTTCCAATGGTAAGTCGTAACTAGGTTGCCATTATCTCAGTTTAGAATTTTTTTTTTTTAGATAGCAGCATTGCAATCTGTCTATTTCAATTGCCTCCCTGATTTTTCTTGTATAATTATTTGGGATGACTGAAAGTGTTTTTGGATTATTCCAATTAATTATACCTTTGCAATGTTGTGCGTGTTCGACAATTCCAGACGCTTTCCAGTTTGCTTTAGTCACGTTTTTTTGATGTTCAGCTATTCAGCTGAAGATCATCTTTATCGTTATTTAAAATATCAATAATAGCTAAATTTGCTTTCGAGTGGTACTGATGGATACAAATTTATTACGTCAAATGATACCTGTACCTCATTTTCTTCAATTGTCCATTCTATTGCTTCCAATACAAAAGATGATGAATTTTTTAAACTACACTGGTTTTTGTTAAGCGTAGGTTGTATAAGCTGAACAAGATGCTGCATTAATTTATGTGGGGGTGTACCAACAGTTGAGGCTATAATTCGCATTGGGTAATCTTTATCACTTTTATGAGCTTTAATGCAGTCGTATAATCGAGGCGGTATAACATCAGAAGGATAAATACTGTTGTATATTTTATTGACTATTTTTTTTAATATATATATATATATATATATATATATATATATATATATATATATATATATATATATATATATATATATATATATATATATATATATATATATATATACATATATACACCTATAGTAAAGGTCTTAAACTTACCGTTTGTGGTATAAAAAAACAGCACTTAGCGTCTCTATGACATTTAATTTGACAAAATTATATATTAATATTTATGTATATATATATGTAAGTATGTATATGTATATATTTAAATGTATGTATATATATATGTATACATATATATATATACATATATATATATATATATATATATATATATATATATATATATATATATATATATATATATATATATATATATATATTTATATATATATATATATATATTTATATATATATATATATATATAAATGTATATGTATTTATATATATATTCATATGTATGTATATGTGTGTGAATATATATATATATATATATATATATATATATATATATATATATATATATATATATATATATATATATATATATATATCTGTGTGTATATACATTTATATTGTCAACTTTTGTAATGGTTTTTTTTAGTTGGATATACTCTACGCTTCCTAAACAAAAACAAGTTTTGGCACTCTCAGCTACATATCCTCAGCATTTAGCAGATTACTTGAGTATTTATATGAATGAGCCTATTCATGTTAGAATTAATACTGATGATTTGAACTTAAAAGGTTTTATCCAAAATTTTGACTTTTTTTATTTTTATAATTATTGTCATTATTATATATGTATATATATATATATATATATATATATATATACACGCACACAGGTGTACACTTGTGGTTGCACGACAGGCCTGGCCGGTACCAAATTTTGTGAAGGGCAGCTAAATATCTTTCTTTGCAATAAAGTCACCTAAAATTGTGACAATTGATTATTATCTGTAGTTCTAGCTTTTTTTTTATTTAAGAATTCTGTAACAAGAAAAGTAAATAAAATAATTTTAAAAGTCACAGTGAAATGTTTCCGCATTTTCTATTATTAATTAGAACATAATATTGTTTAATATTGCTTATTTGACGTTTATTCAGAAAGTATTAGGTCTAAAAAAACACTTTTATCACAACTGTGAATTTTTTAAAGTAATAAATTATTTTATAAAAATTTCATTTGAATAAAATTTAAGTTAAATATGATTTTAAAAATATAAATTTTTACTTTTTGAAGGAATGTAAAATAGTAAAAAGTTGAATGTAATATTTAGTTTCAAAGGAATGTAAAATGGTTTCTCAATTTTTGAAGAATTTTTTTTCTTATCGTCAGCCAACTAATTCATTAGGTAAAACATAAGACTCTCCATCATAGATTATAATGTGCAAAAGTAAGTAATTTTTTTTTTCTTATTACACTGGGCAACAAAAAAATATTTTTTTTTTGTATCTTTAGCAATTTTATTCAAATTATACTAATTTTGGGCTGAGAAAAAAGAAAATAACAACAAAAATTTTTTATTAGCTTTAGTTTCTGAGATATACAATGGAAATAAATTTTTATTTCAGTTAATTTTCAACAGAACAATATGACATATAATTCACATATTCTAATAACATTTAAAGTACATTTGGTTTTTTTTTATTACAGATATATTCTAATAGTTTTAAACAAAAAAAATTCTAATAGTTTTAAACAAAAAAATCATGATCATCAAGTTAATAGGTTTAAAGATGATTATAAGGGTATCGTCACGAGATTGTGATCTTTTTGCTTTCCTTTTGTAGACTAGTTCTGGAGCATCCCTACACAAAAACCAACAGTAATCTGCAAGCATAGCCTCATTCCAGCGACCCTGATATCTTTGTTCCATTACAGAAATAACTTGGTGAAACCTTTCCCCATGTTCATCACTAACAGCTCCACAATTGGGGGGGAAGAAGTCTAGGTGTGAGTGGAGGAAACGAATCTTGAGGGACATGTTACATCCAAGTTGATGGTATTTTTGCAGAAGTATTGTTACCAATTGAATGTAGTTATCATCTCTTTTGTTGCCTAAAAATCCACAAATCACTCCCTTAAGAGCTTCCCAAGCTTCTTTTTCTTGCCCTTTCAAAACTTCGTCAAATGCAGGATCCTTCATAAGCTGGCGTATTTGTGGTCCAACAAAAACACCCTCTTTAACTTTTATATCACTTATTTTTGGAAATTTGTTTCTTAAATACATAAAAGCCTGTCCTTCTTTGTTCATACCTTTGACAAAATTTTTCATTAAACCCAACTTAATATGTAATGGTGGAAGAACATCTTTTGGATCCACAAGTGGTTCAACAATAACATTTTTTTCTTCTGTGTTGAGATTTTTTGCAGGCCAGTCTTCTTTTATATAATGTGAACTTGTGTCTCTACTATCCCACATACACAAAAAGCAGCAGTATTTAGTATACCCTAATTGCATTCCTAAAAGTATAGCAATGACTTTTAGATCACCATAAATTTTCCATTTTTGTTCATTGTAATTAATTGAGTTGAGGAGAACTTTCATGTTTATATAAGTCTCTTTCATGTGAACTGCATGGCCAATAGGAACAGAAGGAAGACGGTTTCCGTTGTGCAGTAATACAGCTTTCAAGCTTAGCTTAGATGAGTCTATGAATAATCTCCATTCAGTTGGGTCATAGTTCAAATTAAGACAATACATTAATCCAAAAACATCAATGCAAGCAACAAGATTATTTTTCTTCTCAAAAAAAGAAAGCAGATTCTGCTGCCGTTTTCTATAATGTGAAACCTAGACATCAAATTGGAGAAGATTCCACTGCTTTAGTCTTGACCCTAGAAGTTCTGCCTTTTCCTGTGACAAGTCCAGATCTCGAACAAGATCACTTAATTCTGCTTGACTCAATCTGTGTGGCACAACATCTGTTAACAAAAAATCAGGATCATTTGATGTAGAAGGCCTGTTTTCTTCTATTTCTACATCATTTCCGTATTCATTTTCTGCTTCTAACTCATAACTTTGTGGTGGAGTAGGAACTGGTAAACTATCTGAATGAGGAATAGGTCGAGTGGCAGTGGAAAGATATTAAAGAAAATAGGATCAGTTAAATATTTAACTGATCCTATTTTCTTCATTGACAAACCTGCCTTAATGGGTGGGGTCAAGCAGAAATAGCAGTCATCTGTATGGTTTTTCGGCTCTCTCCATACCATAGGAACAGCAAAAGGCAAAGATCTTTTTTTATTTTTCAACCATTCTTGTAGTGTAACCGAACATAAGCTACAGCAGATATGTGGAGCCCATAACTTATCCTGGTTCCTTACCTTCATATTGAAGTAATGCTGGTAAGCAGTCTGCACAAGAGGTGTCATAGTTCATTTCTGTGAGAAAAATGTTATTTCACCACAAATGTAACAAAAATTATCCACTAAATTTACACACTTCCTTGGCAATTGTAAAATTTTAGATGAGTAGATTTGTAAAATTTTACACTACAAAATGAGAAAAAAACTATGAATAGATTAGACCAGAAACGTTAGTAAACACACATAACTAGTATCACAAGTTTTAAACATGAATCAAACATTATGGATAGTCAAAAACAAAAATCTCTTTTTTCAAAAAATGAAAGTTACCCTTGCAAGAGTTGAATTAGGCGATTGCGATTTGCAAAATCTGGAAAAATATCTGGTCTTCAAAATTTTAGTTTATGCAAAGCCGTGTACTTTGTTTTTAAGGAGCAAATAATTTTAAGTTTGTTTGCGAAAAAGTTATAAAAAACAAAACAAAACAATAAACTTACGAATGTAATAACACTCCAGTCACTAACTGCATTATATAAGTAATAAAACTATAATAGTATTATTACTTTTATAAAGCACTTATAACTTTAAAAGTTTATTCTTTGTTCAAACAACATTAGTAATTTCAAACTTTAATCAAAGTAAAAAACATCTAAAAAAATAAAGTAGATAATCAAATATTATTAAAAACTTCAGGGACTTTTACAAATACACTAAAACAACAATATAAACGAGCTTTATGAAAAGTTCAGCATTATGAAAAATGTTACAAAAAGTCCGTAAAAACGCGCGCAAATTTTAAAATCAATCAACAAAAACTTTTTATTGGTTGATTTTATAATTAACGTGCATTTTTACGGACTATTAGTAACGTTTTTCGTAATGCTTACTGTTTATATAGTACATTTTTATTAAGTTGTTTAAGTTCTTTAATAAGTTTTAAATATTATTTAAATATCCATTCTATTTTTCTAGAGGCTTTTCTACTTCAATTAAAATTTGGGATTATATATGTTGTTTGAACTAAGAATGAATTATAAAAGTTATAAGTGCGTTATAAAAGTAATTACACTATTATAGTGTTATTACTTTTATAATGCAGTTAGTACTAGAGTGTTATTACTTTTGCAGTTGTAAGTTTATTATTTTATATTTTATAACTTTTTCCCTAACAAATTTAAGTTGATTCGACCCCTAGAAAACAAAGTACACGGTTTTGCGTTAACTATAATTTTGAAGACCTGATATTTTTCCGGATTTTTCATTTCGCGATCGCTTAATTAAACCGTTGCCTCGAGAGAAAATTTTTATTTCTTAAACTAGAGCTAATATGTCATTTTTAATGTCATTTTTGAATTCAGCAGATGGAAATACATAAGAAATAACTAATTTTGGTCCCGATACAAAATCACTGTTGGGCAGTGTTATCAGCTTTATTAAGATAATTCATTAGGTAAAACAAAAGTAAATTAAAATTATTATTTTTTTTTTTTATTAAAAAAAGAGAAATGTTTAAGTGAACTCTTTTCACAATTTAAAATTTTTTGTTTCTTTTTATTTCAAAATCATGAAAAGTTCTTTTGACCTAATACATTTATGATATTACTACAATAAGATATTTGTAAACATAAATTACTTTTACAAATATCTTGTTGGTAACTGATAAAATCTATAAATTGTTTATAATCTATAATAAAAATATTAATTTAAATAAATAAATCAATTGTGGTAAATACTTAGGGCATCAGGAAAGATTGTGCAACCCCCCAAAGAAAAATTAAAAAAATAATTAATTTTTTATTTTATTAAATGTTTAAAATATTTGGCATTATTATTTATACATATTTGCATCCTTTTCAACTACTTCTCAAATGTTTTTCTATAGTCTTCAATAGGTATGCCTAAAAGTATCTTCATAATTTGTCTTTTTTGACTTCAACGTTTGTAGGATTGTCAAGATGAGTTTTGATGCAGTCAAATAGCCAAAAATCTGATGGAGCTAAGTCTGGTGAGTAAGGTGGGTCGTAAACTATATTGAATTTGGCATGGTCTAAAAAAGTTTTCACTGCTTTTGTGATATGAGGTCTAGCATTGTCATGAAGAAGTTTCATGTTTTTTAGGTCTTTGCTTGTTTATTTTTGAATGCTTTTTAAAATGATATATAATAATGACATAAAATTTGTTTAAATACATGAGTTTTTTAATAAGTTGCACAAACTTTCCTGACACCCTAAGCAAACAAAAGATTATGAAAAGTTTAAGATTTTTTTAAGAAGTTAATTATAAGAAAGTATAATCTTTTTTGAGTACTAAATTTTTATCTATAACTTTTAAATTTTAAAGTTTAAATAAGTTTTAAGTTAAAATAAGTTTCAAAATTAAATTTAGCTGACAAAAACTAAATAATTTAAAACTTTATAATACTTTCAAAATATCAATAGTTTTTAGGCTCTTGTAACAAATAAGATCTCAGTAATTACAATACATTAAAAGCAAGGAGTTTTTAAGTATTGTAAATTGCTTTTTTTTATATTTGTGAAGACTGTTGTTGTAAAAGAGCCTATTTTTTTATAAAATAATTGCTCAATTCAAATGAAAAAAGTGTAATCAGTAGTTAATGCATAATTATTTATTAGCATGCATTTATATGAAAACTATATTTAAATTAGTAAAAGTTATCTAAAATTATTTTATTGCTATTAAAAGAACACGAATTGTTGACCCAGAATCTTAGTTGCTTGAATTTGATTTTTTTGTTATTGCTTTGAAGTGAAAGTACTGTCAGTCTGCAGGAAGTGATTTTTTGATTGATTGATTGATGGAATGGCTGGTGAGGTTAAGGTACTCAATAGTTTTGTCTTGGATACTGTTGAGGAATTGTAGGTTGAAATAGCTGTTGGATTTGCATTTGCATTAATGGGGTTGGTTGAGGTTGTTGGTGCTTGTGTAGCAGTAATTGTTTTTTAAAATTCAAATTGATTGGTGGCAGCGGCAATTTGGTCTTTTTGCTGTTTAGTGATTGAAGTTTTGTGACTACTTGATTGTAGGGATTGCAAAATGACCAACCTTATTAATAACTATTAATGTGGTAAAAACTAATCGATTACCAGTTAACTGGTAAATTAACTGGTAGTTTTGAACATTTTTAAAACTTTTCTGAAATACACAACATTAATATAGAGCACAAAAAATTTTTAAACTGAAAACATGTTTTAATATTTTTAGTTTGCACTACTTAACAATACACTGTTAGTAAAAATATGTTAAAAATAAATACAAATATAATAAAAATACACAAATATAGAAATAAAATTAGTTCATTTTAAAAAGAAAACAAAACCACATTTTCAATGCATCATCTTTTTGAAAATATGCTCACAAGAAGCAAAATCATCTCTCCTTCTATCATTTAATTGCGATTTTATTTTCATGGCGATAAGCTCTTCAGTAGAGAAGGCACATTTTGCTTTAACACTTGTGAGCAAATGGCCAAGAGATGATCGTATACAATTTTTTATGATTTGTTATGATTATTTTATTCTTGCAAATAATAATTTTTTTTTCCTCACAGCACAATCAATATCTTTTCTATTTTTCTTTGTAGTATCTTTTTCTAAACTTTTTTTCAATTTCAAATCAAAGCTTTTCTTTTAACAGTATATTTATCTCAGTATTTAATTTTCGGCGTGGCGATAAAACTGAAGGTGCATCAATTACTGTAACTATATCTACATCGTTAACTTGATCATTATTATCACTGACAGTATTCAATTAATTCAATAAATGGCAGTTTTACTGATTTTATTAAATATTCTTGATCCTTTTTTATTTAAAATAACTTCAGCTGAAGTAAAAATATTGTATCAACACAAATCTATGTAAAGATTAAATGTGTTTTTTTTTTTGTAAGTTTTGTTTTTCCCTAAATAATAATGTAAAGATTAGATGTGTTTTTTCAATAAGGAAGCAAGTATATCAAAGGTCCCTACCAGTCTTAGAAAGTCCTGGGATTTTGTAGTGGTATTGAAAAATCCAGGAAAAGTACTAGAAATGTGCAACTCAATTTATAAATGTTTGTTTCAGGTATCTTCAAAATTTTTCTTTATAAAATATATTTTTTTAAAGAATAATGTAGTTTTTAATTGTTTTCAATTGAAATTTACTTGGTGGTTACTTTTGCTATTTACAATTATTATTATGCAATTATTATTCTAAAAATGTTAATAATGCTAATATGCTAAAATGCTGCATTAAAATCACATATGAAATGTTAAAAGCACATAGAGAAAAGACTTGGTCAGGAATAGCAAGTGATCTGTGCCATATATGCTTAAATTTACTGTCATTTGTTTTTAATCACATACCCTAACATTAATATGTTTTACACAACTTAAAATCATACCTAAAAATCTTGTTTTTAAGCTTTTTCTTTCCTTTAGAAAAAAAACATCTAATAACTGTTTTTTTCCCAAAGATAAGAAACAGTTATTAGATGCAAAAAAGCGAAAGCAGCTGCAATCACAATTGTATTGAATCAAAATGAAGCAGGTCCAATCACAATGATACTGAATTAAATGTTGAGCTTCAATCACAAATGTAGATCAATATTGGAATCAGACTATTGAAAACTTTTTATATATTTTTATTTATTCTTTTTGCTGCAAAATATTTTATGTTTTTGATTGATTGATTCTTATTAATTCTTACAAAAAAATCTTTGAAGACACAACTTTTGTTTAAAATTGTAGTTGTTTTTAAAAAAAGATCTTTGAAAACACAAGTTTTGTTTAAAATTATTGTTGCTTTAAAAATTAATTATAAAAAATTGTTTTAACAAACTGAAAAAAATACACACTTATATAAATAAAAATACATAAAATATATCTAAATAAATTATGTATATTGTAAACAATTATTAGTAGTAATTTGTTACTTAACTTAAAAGTTGCAATGTATACAAAACAACTATTCTGAAGTAATTAGGTTCCAGAAAGATTAAAAAAAGAAATGTTGAAAATATTAGGACTAGAACTTGTATCTGCAGTGATAATGCTTTTAAAAACATTTTTTTAAACTTATTGAATTTTAAAGTTTATGCAAAACATGTGTTGTTACAGAAAATGTTTTTTTGTTTGTGTTATTATTATTAACATTTTTTTTTTTTTATATTAGGTGTAAGACAAATGTTTACTACTGTGAAACATCACGCTCTGCCCAACCTTCTTTATAATGAAAAGGTAATTTTATAAAAATCATGATAAAGTTATGCAGATCATTTATAATTTTTTTGATATATTTTATATTGATCTAGTGTGAAGCTTTATTAAACTGTATTGAAAATGTACCATTTCATCAATGTATGGTTTTTTCAAACTATCAATCCAGGTAATATCATTTCTGTAAACTTTGAATTTTTGAGCATAAAGCGAAGCCAATAAATAGGAATCCTCTCGAGTTTAATTTGATTTAAAAATTAAAAAATTTATTTAAGCTTACATAAAGCTTCATTGTTTTTAACAATGAATTACAAAGTTTTTAACAATCTTAATTGAATAAAACTATATTGCAGCATATATATATAAATATTGTCCAGTGATATATCAGGTAACATACTATTATTAGTGAAGATAACATACTATTTTATATATTTTTATTTATAAATAGAAAATATTTTACAAAAAATCCATTGTTATTCAGAGTTAGCCTCAAAAATCTCCAATAAAAAGGCACCTTCAGGGTCACTCCCCCTCCTGGGTCATTTCCTCTCCATAAAAAAAAATTCTTAATAGGCTTGTGATTTTTTAATTTTTAATTTTTTTTTTAAAACAGATAATTGTTTTAAGTCTTGACAAAAATATGTTGTGTTTAAAGTTTATATTGTGTTTAAGTTTTATAATTGTTAATAATTCCCCATTTCAATAATTTATATTGAAGTTATGAAATAAAAATTTCATTGTGCACTTTAAAATTTAGTTTTAAAATAAATTTAATATCCTTTTGGACTTCTGAAGATAGTATTTAAGTTTTTAATTTCAAAAAAAAAAAATTCACTACACCCTAGTGTTAAGTGTGTTGCAAAATATAGTGTGCTGGCAGCACACATATTTTGCATTTAAAAGTAATTATCTATAGCAGTTTTAAAAGTGGCGAGCGCAATAAAGAGATGCAACCTTAGCAGATGCTAATTTTGCAATGCATTTGGTATATAGTTTCCAAGAAAGATCAGAAGTAAGAGTTAATCCTAGAAGATGAAAGTTAGATGACTCTTCCAGTACATCACCATTCATAAATATAGGAATATCTAAATTATTGTGGTAATGATTGGCTGCAAAAAATTGGGTTTTATCTGAATTAAAGTTCACCAGTCACTGTGATCCCCATGCTGTAGCAGAAGTGAGATCCTTTTCAAGCTCAAATGCCCCCTCCAATCGATCAGAGAGTGTTGGCTTCTTATCAAGAAAAGAATAAATATTAATATTATCAGCGAATAATGCCTCCTTAGATGTGAGAATATCTGGAAGATCGTTAATGTAAATTAAAAATAGTATAGGGCTAAAGATAGAACCTTGAGAAACCTCTGAAGTTACAGGATATGAAGAAGGAGTGATCAGAAAGTTATTAGATTCAAGATGAGAGATTAAGTGTTTGTTAGATCGCTCTCCAAAATATTTGAAAATAGCCATAACAAATGCCACTTTCCAGCATGCTGGAAAACAATAATCATATAAGCACTTGTTAAATAGTTTTGAAAATATAGACGACAACTCAGGAGAACTTCTGCAAGACTACAACAGGTATGTTGTCTGTTAAAGATTCTTTAGAAATCACAGGAGTCTAATTTTAGAGATGAAATATGAGATTTCATGACCTAAGAATAGGGGACTTTGGTGTTAGACAAAATCTAATTTTTGAGATGAAATATGAGATTTCATGACCTGAGAATTGGGGGCTTTGGTGTTTGACAAAATCTGTTTACAATGGTTTCTAGCAATAGTAAACAGACATCTGTTTTCTGAAGAATTGTAATGCTGATAGATATGAAAGTAATGGTTTTGATTGGAAACTGCAGCAGCACAATGTGAGGTAAACCATTGAGGCTTGACTTGGAATCGTCGAGAGGGAATAAAAGATTCCATGCCAGATGGAATCCAAGAAGTTATGTAAGAAGCACATTTATCAGCAGGAAAACGAAAGATTTCTAACCAAGGACAGTCACAAAGAAAATCATAGAAAGAGTCCCAGTCAGCTTTAAGGTAGTTGTAAAAGGTATGGTGGTAGGGGGATTCTGATGAATGAAAGAATGAGATAATAGTTTTAGAGAGATTAAACCGTGATCAGAAGCATCTTAGGGTGAATGTGGAGAATGCATTGAGTCAAGAAGATTCAGCATTCCAATCCTAAGCTGGAAACAATGTATTATATATTCATCTGCGCCAGCCTAATAGATGAAGAAGGGGTGCGAGGCTGGTCAACAGGTAGACTTTGTTTACCCCTTTAAGAATATAAAGAAGTAGAAGTTAGAAAAAATGAAGTAATTTATACAGGCTAGGCTTATAAAATCTTTAGATTATATATAGTTAGAGATAATGAAGAATTTGTTTCTTGGTTGTTATTTGTTGTTGTTGTTAAACTGTTTCAGTGGGGTAAGTTGATTGGGGTAAGATAATAAGTTAGTCACCATGACAAATGAATTCTTTTAAATTCCGAATAAATAATTAAGATAAGATCAGTTAAATATTTATATAAATAATTAATATTAAATTATTTTTTTTAAAGTCATAACATCCCATTATTGTTCTGTTGTGTTATTTTTTTAGAGCATCTCATCTTTGTACTTTGTTGAACAAAAAAGGATGGCCCTGTACTTTCATTGCAGGCATGTGATATTTTGTTATGCCTTTTTTGTCATTGTTTCATGTATGTATGTATGTATATATATATATATATATATATATATATATATATATATATATATATATATATATATATATATATATATATATATATATATATATATATATATATATATATATATATATATATATATATATATATATATATATATATATATATTGTCAGGATCATTTCACAATTGTCTTTGGATTTAATGTTGAAATGTAAGCTGTAAAAATTTTAAAAAAATACCGATTTTTTTTTCAGTTTTTTTAAATTTCTTAAATCATAAAAAAATTACTTAGACAATTGTGAAATGATCTTGACGATTTATGCAATTATTTATTATTGTTTTTATATACAAATACTCTAAACAATATATGTTTAAATTATTTGTAAAAAAAAAAAAATTATCAGTTAAAAAAAAATTTCATCAAATAATAAACCTTGTAATGAATGTTTTATCAGTTTTGAAAATTATTATTAAAATTTTTTAATGAATAATGTAATCAAATAGGAATTTTTTTATAAAGTTCTCATATTTTTTCACAAGATAAAATAATTTGTATTGTGATTTCAAAATAACTATGTAATTTTTGTTATGGAAGAGTTAATCAGTTGGCATTTAAAAATAAAGTTAAAAAAGAAAAAAAAAATGTTAAAAATAGTAATGCAAATTGGATAATAATTCAAAAGTTTAAAATTTTTAATCTTAATACTGGTTAAAAAGTCGTTTTTATTTTAATATACTTTTTTTAAAAGTTGTGTTTTCAGATATTTGTGATATTAAAAATTGTGTCAGGAAATTAGAGATTTATTTTTTTAATTTTATTCTAATTCTTATTTTTTCCTTATTAGCATTAGATATGCTTGTATATCATTATATAACAAGCAAATAGTTTATGAAAATTTCAAGCTGCCACTAAATTTGCACTTAAAAATCTCAAAATATACCTTGTAATACAAATCTTCAAATTTTTTTTCTATAAATTCTTTTTCTCTATTTGGTTTTTAAATTTGAGAAGTTGTTACTTTCATTAAGCATATGTAAGTGCATTTAGTTTGCTTCATTGCAAATTTGTTTATTTATCATCCGGATAATCCATATAATAAAATATATTTACACTGTAAAAAATTTGTCTTTCCATCATTTGCTTACATAAAATATAAAAGTGGGTTTCAGCTGTTTGTATTACTTGGGAAGATTTTCATCTTCTACATTCTTAAGATAAACAATTTTAGTTAAGTTGACTATTAAAGATATTTTTATTTAAAAACTTTGGCATATAAAATTCGCCGAATGGTCACACACGACCAAGCTTAACACATTTATACAGAGTTATAATCCAATCAAAGTTTGAGAAACATTTTTGTTTTCTATTTTAGACTTAAAAAAGATATTTGCGAGGATTGTTAACCACAATAAAATAAAATATGCAGCTTCCTCAACTGCAGTGGCTGCATTTTTTTCATTTCAGCCTTGGGGAGGTAAATAACAAAAAAAAAAAAAAAAGTTCTTAAATATCTTAATTTCAAATCAAGTTGAGCCATACTTTGTCTGTATGTATTAGGGTGCATAAAATGCCCCCTATTTTCAAAAACAGATCTGTCCCTATTCTTAAATCCTTTTATTCATTCTCTCACAAGCAACTCTGTTAAAAACCTGACCCTTAATGTGGAAAAAAAAGAAGCTAAGTTGTATATAAATTTTTAAAGTTATTTTATTAAAAAAAAGTTATTTTGAATTTTACTATAGAAAACTATATTTTTCAACTAAAAAAAAGAGAAGTTTTTACAAGATTTTTTAAATTTTTTTCTAGTATTTTTTACAAAAATTGTGATTAATTTTTGGAAAAAAATTTTAACTTCGCTTTTTTTGAGAACTAACATAACCCTTTTTTTTCCAGCATATAGGGTCTGGTTGCAAAGTTCAAACTTGTAATGCCCTTCCCCCCCCCCCCCCAAACCCTACTAAATTTTGGTAAAATTTAACCTAATTGCTTTAAGGTGGTATCCAGCCATTATTTTAGTGAAAAATAAAAAAGAAATGAAAATTTTGAAAAAATGTTATTCATACAATTGAACATTGAAGAATTCAATAGAAAAAATATTTTTTCAAAAATAATGTTAGAATATCAAGAATATTCTTCTCAAACACATCAAGGTATTTTTATATCACATAGCAACAACCATAGCAACTGTTTTAGCCTTTAAGTTAGTCTCTGAAAATTAGACATACCAAGCCTGTAACTATTCTTTTTTTAATGTTATAAGTTTATATTAGTCTAAATGTCATAAATCTAAGTTACATTGCTATTTTTAACGGTTTTTTAAAACTATCTGACGGAAAAGGTATATCTGGTAAAGGTCGTCTCACGGATAAAGTAATTAACATCTTGCAAAATTATGTTGGAATGGCTATTCGACAAAATTCAAATAGTCTTTTGGAAATGAGGAACTCTGTAATAGCTTCACTTCATCATTGCACTAATTTTACCTCTGAAGAATATCGTCATATGTTTTGCACCAAGGGTGAAAAAAGCTGGTGTAAATGGCAGTCTGATAGAGCAACTGGTCATGTTACATACAAGAAAAAGGTGAATCTACCCGTTGCCATTATGGAAAAGATCAAGCCAGTATTTCAAGATCTAGCAAATACTGATATGCTTGCAAAAAGTTTGCATGGCATGACTCAAAATGTAAATGAAGCGTTTAATCAACTAATTTGAACCGATCCCCTAAAACTATATTCACCTCTAAAGTTGTTGTTGAAATGGCTGTTTACTCTGCAACCATTACTTATAATGATGGTTTTGCTAAGTTATCTTCTGTATTTGATGCTCTTAATATTAAATCTGGTAGTTACTTTGAAATTGGTGCAAGTAAAAAAAACTCTATACGGCTAAAAAATATGAACAATAAAATGTCAGATGAAACAAAAAAAAAGAGAAAAAAATTAAGATCTGTTAGAAAAAACTATTTTAATCAAAAATTAGATAAAGAAACTGCAAAATATTATTGTGCTGGTGGTTTTTAATGATTTATCTGAGTAGTATACATGATTTATAAATTTTAAAATTGATTTTTCTCAATTTTTGTTTTTTGTACGGGTAGCTGTAGCAAAACAATGATATCTCAATAAAAAAAACAATATTTTAGCTTCAAATTTTCAGGATATGTTCATTATTGATGTTTTTAGTGCCTGAACCTAAAAAAACATTTTAAAAAATTAAGCTTAACCTACAATTACCATATCTAATTAGTGTTTTATCGCTAAAAAATAGTTTTTTATACTATTATATATAATATTATAATTATTATAATTTTAAGAATAGGGACAGATCTTTTTTTAAAAGTTGTATGCACCCTAGTAAGTATTTTACAATTTCTTTAAGAACTAGAATACGTTGTTCTGTACTTGAGTACTAAACTAAAATTTGTATTGTTAATGTCAGCCACCTGGCATGATTATCTAGACCAACTTTATAATTAGCATATATTGAATTTACAACACCTAAATTAGATAGACATTTTTTAATTTTTACACTAGTAATCAATAAAAGTAAGTATTTGAAATTAAACTGCAGATAAATTTTTATGTTCATTTGTTAAAATTGTGCTTTCCTGAACTTGTGCCACTCCCATATTCCATCAACAACATTTGATCAGAACTTAGGTCATTGATCTCATTCTGTTCTGGAATAACTAAATGTATTGTCAAAAACAATTTACAACATAGACTGTTGTAAATTATTTTTGACAATAAAACAGTTTTGTCATGACCTTTTAGCAGTCTGTTTCCAAAAGCTGCTGCAGCTTCACTTGATATCTCATAAAACGCTTTTGTATCATAATTAAATTGCTAAACATCAATTTGGTCTTTTGACTATAATTTAACACTTTTTATTTGTTAAAACAATTAGTAGACATTATTCCAACAAAGTAGACATTCCAACAAAGTAGATATTAGAAAGATTTAAAACAACTATGTACTAAAAAAATTTTGAATTTAAAATATTTGGAATCTGTATTATTATAATATATAGAAACCACATAATTGTTAAGATCATAAAATAGCAATTACACTTTAACCATCAGAAATTAAATCATAGCTGTCATCATGTTTTGGAATTTGCAAAATTATTAGATTGTAGTAGTGATTCGTATATATATTTAGGCCGTGTAATCAAAGCAAAGCAGTTTCTACAAAAAATGCCTCAAAAATTTAATTAGTTTAAATGAAAAAATTTAAAAAAATTTTTTATTCTGCACTTAAAAAGTTGTTTATCTTCTAGATGCAAAAAGCTTTGCAAATAAGCTTTACCAGTTTTATATATATACTGAAGCAACCTAACTTTAATTTGCAAACTTTAATTTGATTTAAAAAAAACTTTCACCAGTAAAATTCTTTTGTTCCAAAGATTACTCAATCTATTGCAAAGATTGCATAAAAACTGGAAGAATCAATATTTAATATAGAATGACATTAAATCACTATATATTGTAGAATGACATTAAATCATTATTTATTGTAGAATGACTCAAATAGATACTGATATCTGTGTAGACTCGAGTTTTGATTCTCGTAATCTCCATTAAACATGTTTTTTCACCTTACTTTTTGTTATATACTCATATCACATGCTTATCATTTTGCTTCACAGTTTATGTGGCTTATCTTGAACTTTTGGCATCAAGTTGTTGATGACAAAAATTAAGTGGCTAAATTTTATATCACCAAACGAAAAATGCTATAGTCTTTTTAAATTTAGTCAATAGTCTCTGTTTCTACCAATTTGTTCATAAACCAACTCAAGTAAACAATACTGTAGATCTTGTATTTTCAAATAATGTTTCTCTATTTTATTCCTGATTCTGTAGAGTGTCCTTTCATCAACCAGCAACTATAACACACTCAATTTCTCTGTGATTATGAATGATTTCAAACAGTTGGAAAAAAAATCTAAATTTTTTTATGACTTCCATAATACTGACATTAATTGGTTGTTTTTTTTATCTAATATCACCTTTTATTCAGTCTTATTTATCAAATATAAATTGGAACTTTAAGTTTATGTTTTCACAATTAAAGATTATTGGAACATTTTCTCCGAGCATTTATGTAATGATATTCTTTCTTTTTAGAAAAGTTCAACTTTTTTTTAAAAAGAAATCACTAGCCATAATTTATTGAAAAAATTTTAAACCATAAAGCATTCTTATAAAAATATTATAGATCAATAAAAGTACTTCACACAAAACAGTATAAAGCTAGTAAAAAGCCATACTTACTAACCAAATGAGATTTGAGCTAAAGATAGTTAAAGAAAAAAATATTTGCAAATTTTATTATTGTTTGTGTTATTTAAAGTTTTATTTAAACTATATTGTTATTATATAGTTATAATTAAACTTTTTAATTATAACTATATAATTATAATATATAATTATACTCTATAATTATAATATATAATTATACTCTATAATTATAAAATATAATTATAATATATAATTATACTCTATAATTATAATATATAATTATACTCTATAATTATAATATATAATTATATTATATAATTATATTTTAATATACTCTATAATTATAATATATAATTATACTCTATAATTATAAAATATAATTATAACTATATAATAATATTCACCAGAAACAGTGTATTAATTTTAGTTCTTAAACTAAAATTAAATCCAGCACATAACAGCAACCCTGCATCACATGGTCTATGACCTTTTTATATCTTTATTTCATGAAATTTCTTCATTTGAATCATTTTTCATTTTTCGTTATGATTGTTTTTCTATTTTTACTTTTTTTATTAATTCAAAATGCACCTGCAGAATGTATTGTGATTTATAAGGTTTTAAGATAAGTTCAATTTTTTTAATGTAAAACTATATTTATGATGGTATCATATATATTTTTGTGTTGATGGATTTTGGTTTCTGATTTCCATTTTCCAAAAATATGATTATTTTCTGTATTTATAATGAACTTATTAGGTTTTTTAAACAGAAATGTAAAAATAATTGGTGCATTTTAGGAAGCCAACTGCAACCAACCAGATTAAAAGCTATTTCTGAACTAAAAAGTTACAGTTGCAGAATCCTAGTAACTACAGACTTGGTAAATTTATATTTATAAAATTAGTTATTGATTATTATTATCATTATTTTTATTACTATTGTTGCACAATACTACAATAAATTTGTAAATAAATCATTTTTATGTCTTTTGATAATTAATATTTAGAGTGCACGTGGAATTGATTGTGATAAAGTTAATTTGGTTGTTAATCTTGATATGCCATGGGACACTGAAACTTATCTTCATCGTGTTGGGCGTGCTGGACGCTTTGGTACTTATGGGCTTGCTATATCCATTGTGTCCGGTGCAGATGAAATAAAAAAGTTGATTGAAGTTAGTGAGAACATCAATTGTGATATTGTTCAACTGCCAGGTATAATTTGAATATTTATGTTTATATAAAAATAATTTATTTAAAAATTCAAAAAAATACAGTAATAATACCAGTTTTATATTACCAGATTTAAAAAGTTTGAAAGAAAATATTAATACTGCTTTGTTACTATAAAATAACAATAAAATGCGAAAGCTAATTTTCAGAGGGGAAAAAAAAATATTTTTATTTTGTGGTAACTATTCTTATGAAAAAAAAAGGACACCACAAACGAATTACATTTTTGAAACCATTGTACTTTTTTTTTTATGAAAATATTCTGTCAGTATCCAAAAAAATTAAAGGGGTTAAACAAGCTGGTCTGGAACTTTTAGTGTTCATGATAGATAACTTCCAGAAATGTTGCTTTCATAAAATTTTGTAATAATCATACTAGTGCAAAATAAGAATGTTTCAGAAAAAATTGCAGAGATCGGAGCCTGGAAATAATGTTAGACCTAAAATTTCTTTAAGATCAAAGAAACCAACAGTTTTGCCAATGTGATATATGTCTTATTGCTAGGAGTAATTTAATACTTGGATCAAATATACAAAAAAGACCAAAACTCAACATGAAAATTTTACCCTCTCCTGGGCCAATTAAAGTTTGTAAAAGATGTTTAAATGTTATTGGGTAAGGATTAACCCACACCTGTTGCATTACAGAGAGGAGGGAAAACCTAATAAAGCAACTAAATGAAGGTAAAAAAAATGGCGTCCTATGATTCAACCGAATCCCTATTTTCAATTTAGAACCGAATATGAGAAATTTATTACACAACCGAAAATATTTACGAAAAAAATTAGAACGGAAAAAATCTCAATCGAATTTTCAATCGAAAGTCATTAATGATTTTAGAACCGAAAAAATTTCGATCGAAAGTCATTAATGATTTTAGAACCGAATTTCATTAAAATGGTTTACAACCGAAAGTTACACTGTTATCAAACACGATGAGGGAAAACAAAGAATAATGAATGAAAAGGTTGCTGACCCATACCAAACCCTCAGTCGATGTAGCAGCACTCCACTGCGAGTCAGGCTTTTTGTCAGTCGATGTATGTACTGAAGCCCCCAGCAGCAGGCTATTTGATGTTAGGTGAGTATGACATCATCATGCTCACCTAACTCAGCAGTATAAGATATATGTATATATATTTTAAAGAAATTTTAATTGTTTATTTTATTGTAAAATGACTAACTGAAAAAAAAAGATTAAAAAAAGAAAGGATTTTGTAATCCGATCCAAATTTTTTCGGTTGTAAAATTCGGTTTAAAAACTTTTGGCGCAAGAAAGGATTTTGTAATTCGATCCTGCAATGAAAGTATACTTTTCGGTTCTAAAATTTTCGGTTGTGAAATATTTCGGTGATATTTTCGAGGATAAATATTTTCGGCTCTATCATGTGACACGAAAAAAATATCAATTATATTATTAAGTTCCTATTAAAACAAAATTATAATAATAATTTTAAAATAATTAAAAATTTTATATTGTAGATTATTAATTACATGATAAAGGTGTCAAATTGCAATGTTCCAAAACACTTAAACAAAAGTTTGAATACTAAGACAATTTAATTAAGGTTGCGACATGCAGAACTTCAATTAGTATACCAAGACCAAAAACTTCTTCCAAAGCATTGTTTACTAATTCACCAATGTATTACCTATGTATTTACATATATAAGTGAAGTAAACAAATTAAAAAATGGTTGTGATCTTAGTAACACACAAAACTTTAAGTATTTTTAGAAACTGGAAAGGTCACAAATTGTTTGAAAAAAATACAAGAAACAAAATGATTAAGATGACTTCGTTTTAAATGAATACTTTGACATATGATCTGTTAAATTTGATGAGGGTGATGGCTTATTGTCATCGTCTTTTATTTTTAAATGTTGTCAAAAAAAAAAGAAATATTTTAAATGAGTACATTTTAAAAGTTGCCATTGATGGAGGAGCTGGATTTTTGAAAATTTGTTTTAATATCTTAGATTGTTGCAAGGTATCTAAAGAAAAGGTAAAGAAATTTACTTACGATAAAGACATACAGAAAGAAAAATACAAAGATGATGGGGTTAACAAACTCATTATTATTGCACTTTTGTTTCTTTTTTTTTAATTAATCACCTCTCCAAAGGCAGAGAAAGCTACTACAGTTAATAAGGCTTCTTTTTGTGGTTACAACCCTCTCTCAACTTTATAACTGTGAAACACGAACCTTGAAAAACAAGGCTGCTGTGCGGAGAAAAAAGTTAAGCGTGGTACTACCAGCGATGTGGTGAAGATCAAACTTGGAACTTCTCGCTTGAGGCAAGCCCTCTACCACATATATCCATAAAAAGTTATATTTAAAAATAAGTTAATTTTTTTTTTACAATTTTTAATATGTTTATTTACACTTTTATAAATAAAAGGCCATATACTTTTATAAGATTTTTTACACTTTTTAATAAGTTTTAATAAGTTAGTTTTTTTAATGCACTTGCAGAAAATTTGCAAGAACTTACACAATTATGTAAATAATAATCAATTTTATTAATTTAAGCAGTATTAAATATTTTTGTGCTTTCAATATGAAGTTGGCCAATATTTATTTTGAAATAAAAACTGCAGCTCGACTCATCCTTGCCCTTAGTGTATAGCTAGCAAAGATGGTTTTCAAAATGTTGAATTTCAAGGTGAACATAGAACGCTTGGAATGATTATCAGCTAATAATTTCAAATAATGCAGAAATAAAATAAAAAAATCAAAATCCCTATCATAACTGTGTAGACCAACCATTTATCGATCTACCAGATGAAACAATGGTTATAAAAGTTCTTGCTCCGGTGGAGTTATACCTTTTCAGTGGAAACACCAAGAGACTTTTTAATTGTCTTGATTTAAAGCTGAAAAACTTGATTCAAAACTGAAAAATTGGGCTTTAAAAGACCAAGACTTCATGGTGGGGAATTTAAGGGAAGACAGTGTTCAAAACTTCTTGATAATATAGATATTTTGAATGATTTGATCTTTTTTCACTAGATAATGATAAACATCTTTCTTTCATACTACAGACATTTAAAATTAATTGTTTTGAGCAATGACTTTAAAAACCAACTACGAAATAAAGAAAAAAGATTATCAAGAAGCCTACTGTAAACTTGGATTAAGAGTATCACCAAGTACTTAATTAAGAGTATCAAAAGTACACGCTTTAGTAAAACAAACAGTAGATTTTTTTAAAATGTTATCTAGTTATTATCCAAACAAAGGTCTAGGCTATTGCAGTGAACAAGCCTCTGAATCTGTTCATCATAATTTTAATCAGTTCTGGAAAAAGGGTTACAAGGTATCCAAATGTCACAAAAATTATTTTAAAAAATTTTCATAAGGCTATTGTTACATACAACTCTCGTTATACTTTCTTTTCTAAAAGTCTTACTGAGTAAATATATAAAATTTATTGTGAAAGGTTAGTTTGTAAAATATGAAACAGTTATTATTAACTTGTTATTTTAAATATAACTAAAAACCTCAACAAAAAACTAAAATTTTCTTTTTATTTGTATCCCAGTGATCGGACTCGATCATATTAAAACTCTAAGAACACGCCCCTAATGTTTTTGAATTAAAATTAATTGGGGAATAATAAACTATAAATAATAACAACTTTTTAACAAGAAGAGATTATTGTATTAAACTTTAAATCTGTTGATTAATTTTAACCTAGTTGAAGATATTATAAAAAAAATATTTCTTTAATTGAAACCATACATGGGACACAAGGACCCAAATTTTAGGTCTAAAATCTCTGCAATTTTTTCTAAAACATTCTTTTTTTGCATTAGTATGATCATTACAAAATTTTATGAAAGCACCATTTCTGGAAGTCATCATCTATCATAAACACTAAAAGTTCCAGAACAGCTTGTTTAACCCCCTTTTATTTTTTTAGATATTGACAGAATATTTTCAAAATCTAGGTCATAACAGAACAAGGTATGATGGTTTTAAAAGTGTAATTCGTTTCTGGTGTACTTAAATATTTCATAAGAAATATTTACACTAGGTGTGCTATAATAGATTTTTGTTTCCTTTTATAGATTCAGAAACACTAAAGTAGTTGAATTTGCTAAATTTTCCATAATTTCTGAAATCAACAAGTTTGCAAATTTAATATATATTAATTATTATATTGTTTTAATATTTTCAACCATTAGTAGCCTAAATATAATGATTTAGATAACCTACGACTCTTTAGAGACTTAGGATTCTTTAGAAACCTTGAATTCTTTAGTAAATATTTTTAAAACTTAGGTTCTTGTTGCAAAAAATGTGTAATAAAATTCTTGTTGAATATTTTACTCCTACTTGTTTTACAGTACTATTACACTCTGCAATGCTTGCAATATCATATTCTGTAGCATTTGAAATGTGTTTTTAGTGTAACTGCTAACCGAAATAACTCTTTTGATATATAATGTTCAGTACTATCGTATTCAGTTAATAAAATTATTATATATTAACTGAACATATTGTAATAAATTTATTTGAGTTAACATATTTCTTACTTTTGCCTTTTCTGCTCTAATATTCTGATCTAATTTTATTTTCTTTCAACGTAAACAAAGTAAATAATATGAAAAAGAAATTGTTTAAGATTTATAATAAAAAAAAATTTTAATTTTTTTTTGTTTTGTTTTTGGATCTCTCATTTCTTCCTGTTTTTTTTTTTTTTTTTTTTTTTTTTTTTTTTTTTTTTTTTTCAGTGTTTTGGCATTTCTGTATTGCCCTATATATGAACTCTTTGACCAATATTCAATTACAAAATTATATTCTAAACAATTTTAAATTAAGATATTGATATTTCAACTTAGTTTTTGAAAATGCTGCATTAGTGGTTAAAATAAAAACATTATTTGGGTGAACAGTTTTTTTTTTTTTTTTTTTTAATTTTTTTATTCACCTCCTCAAGGACGAGAAAACCACTACAGACGAGGAGGCTACTTATTTTGTGGCTATAACCCTCTCTCAACTCTATAACTCCGAAACACAAACCTTGACGAACAAGGCCGCTGCGCGGAGAAACGAGTTGAGCGCGGTACTACCAGGGACGTGGTGGGGATTGTTACACTATTAACACTACCTGGATAAACAGTTACACTAAAAATACTCTCTGGGTTAGCGGTTACACTAAAAAAAATGCGAAAAAGTTTTTCAGATAAAATGATTTTTAGATATAAAAAATTTTTATAATTTTGCTTGAACCTTTTTGCATCAAATAACTTGTTAACATCAAATAACAGATTTTTTGCATCAAATAACTTGACTTAACTTCTTTCCAAACATATGTAGAATGTAGTAAGTTTTATCTTGTTGTAGGTACAAGTTGTAATTGAATCTTATTATGTTGTTATTCTGTCTGTAATGTAAATAAAGTATTTTATGTTTTTTCAAAATGAAATATCTCTACCTGGTTTTAATAAACACTTGGTTTAAATAAATCTATATAATTTTAAATCTATTTAAATTACTGTTATATAATGTAAAAGTCATAATTACTTATAGTTGTTAATCATAAGGATTAAATGCTTGGTTACTTTTTGTTATTTAATGTACTGTTATTAATAATGGTTTGATGTTTGGTTAATCTTTTTTATTTAACATAATGTCACAATAAAGGTTTAATTTTTAGTATTATTTTTCGCTTTTTAATATATATTGTTAAGTAAAGTTTTATATAAATAAATTTAATAATAGTAAATTAATAAAGGCTTGTTAAATATTAACAAATATTTTATGCTTGTTATTAATTGTTACTTAGTATTAGTTACATTTTGTTATTTCTTTATAATAAGGATTTAATTATTAGTGTTTATACAAGTTGTAATTGAATCTTATTATGTTGTTATTCTGTCTGTAATGCAAGTTTTTATTATGCAGCAAAGTATATTAATTTGTTTTATATGGACAGTTTTTAACAAAAAAAAATATTTTGCTTTCTTTTACACAATATTTATAAATTAAATACCTAACTAATAACAGTTTTTCTGTTTTTATTCTTTTTAGATTTTTATTAATCTGAGGGATTAAAAATAGTAGAAGCTTTAGCAAAAAGATATCAAGCTGAAAATTTAGGAAATGTCTATTTTTGCCCTAAAAATAACTACTTTATTCAAATTTAAAGCACAATAAGATAATATACAAAAAAAATTTTAAAAGAATATTCTTACTGTTTATTTTTTAAATATATTGTTAAAGTTATTTTTAAAGATATGTTCCCATCACATTCAATAACTTGACCAGATCATAATCTTTTGACACCTGGTGTTTATTTGTTGAATAAGCTCAAATGCTTATTCAATTATATGACTTTTTTCATGTAATTATTTTGTATTTTAGTCATTTTAACAATATACTAGGAAAGAATTTTTTGTTTCAGATCAAACCAGTATTTAGTAATTTAGTCAAAGCAGTAACTTATTATAGAAGTGTTAGTATTCATTTAAATGAGCTCGAGCCAGGACATTCTTTTTAAACTCTGTAAACATGTTTTTACTTAAAAATTCCAATTGAATTAAAGTAAACAATTGCAGTGATACTGCCATTCCGTCACTACTGCTTTTTTTTATTTTTTCTATTCCAGATTACATATGCATTAGAATGTAATAGTTTAATTTACTTTTTGTGTTATTTTTAGTTTCCTGAAAAATCAAATATAGAAATCAATTTAGTTGTACCACATTCATAAATAAAATTATGAACAACAAAGATTATTGTCGTAATTCACTTTTATTTGCACTTAAATACCGTAGATTTCCCTAATTCTGAACAAAATCATACTTAAAGTTGAATAACTCTGCTTGCTTTTTGAATTACATATTAAATTTTGGTTGGTTGCAGCCTCAACAAATGCTCCCCCATTAATCAAATCGGAAGCTTGTAGTGCTTTCTTATCATATAGCAATGCAGTTTTATCTTTTACCCAGTTGTATTTTTAAATGGCAGTAATTCAAAGACTGAAAGATTGTTCAGTAACCCCTTATTTTTGCTCACTGAAAATTATTATTTTATAACCTGCCATTATTATAACCACACCATTATTTTTCGCTATTAAATAGTATCGCAGTTATTTTTGTTAAATAGTATTGCAGCAATGTATCTGTATTTGTCTATTATCTGTAAATTATCAAATCTGTACAAATGAATGTTAATTCGTTTGAAGGTGGCAACTCTAGCTGTACTGTACAGATTTGATATTTTTTAAAAAACTATAATGAAAAAATTGTTGTATTCAAAAAATATTGTTTTAAAATATCAAGCTAGAAAAATCATGCTAATAAAAGTTGTTCACACTTCTTGCACACAAATTCAATTGTTTCGTGATAATTGATAATACAAGGAATACACAACCAGTTACAACACTTTGCACATGAACCCATTTGTTGCTTGTAGCTTCGTGCCAAAGACTTCTACAAGAAATTCAAAGATGATTGATATGGTTAGGATTACAGCTGGCGGCAGGAAGACACTTAATATTTTGACTAGTAGACATCTTTGTTGTTTTGTTATATTTCTTAGACCGCTTTTGGGATTTTTTAAGTATGGGAAGCTTTTTTTCTTCTTTTTTTTTTTTAAACTTTAGTTCTTTGAGAATTGCTGAGTCCAATTTTTTTTTCTAATAACTATTCTGGCTTCTTTTTCATCTAGTTTTCTTTTTTTAGCAGCTTTTGTTATTTCGTCCTGAGCTATTCAGATAGTTCAGTCATGTTATAACTTGTTGTTCTTTTGATTATTGTTCCCTTTTCTTTACTACTGGAAAGAGGTTTTAATCTATCTTTAAGTACACTCAGCACTGATTTATTAATATCAAAAAATGCTTGTTTAACTGCATTTTTGATGCTATCCAATTCTTTGAGCTTCTTTTGTTGAAAGTCTATTCATAGAGTTTTTTGAATTTATTTTATTAGTTTTATCAAGTGAACTTTAACTTGTAAATCGGTAGACTTTCCAGAAAAATAATTATGAATTTCGTCATTTGTTACATCTTGAAAAATAGTGCCTATTGCAGTTTTATTTGGAGTTATTTTTGAACGATTGAGTGGAAATATGCTTGTATTTTTAAAACCACTATGTGCATTTTCCGCATTAAAGCCTTTATTAGCAATAAGGTTTTTTAAACTTCCGCTTACTTAAACTTAAATATGAATTTCTAACCAAATAAACTTCTACAGTTCGTTTCCATTCCGCCTTTACTGTTTTAAAAACTCAAATTATGTTGTTTGATTCAGATAATCTTTTTAATTCAAAATTAATGTGAGATGCATGGCCATCTAAAAAAAGAGTTTTAGATCCTTGAAGTTTGTTTGCGTGAAGTAAAAAAATTGAACAAAACCATTCTATGAAATTTTCACTTTCCATCCAACCTGATTTGCTAGTAGAATAATAAACATCAGAAACATCACTTTAAACCCAAGCTTTCATCAAATTTCGATCTTTGTAAACGGCGGAGTTTTTTTATTGTTCATTTTTCAGGGTTTTAAAAAGTGTTTTGTTTGCGATTAAAAAATTTCACGGTATCAATATATATTTTGAAAATATTTTTTCATATTCTCATTACCCTAGTCTTCCAATTTATTAATCAATTTTCCTTTTAAAAATGACACAAAAATAAAAGATGTTACAATAAGTGAATGAAAGCTGTTCGGAATTAGGGTTTATTTTACTCTTTTTGATTAAAATTAAACTATTATCAAATATTTGAGGTGGTAGGATAAAAAAAATTCTATGCTACTTCAAATCTCAAAAAATAAAAAATGTTAAAAATAACTTTTCTTTTTTTAACTTTTGCATATTTAGTTTAACTTTAAGTATTTTATAAAAATGTAAGAAATGAGTTCCTAACTTACTTGAAGTTCTTAAGATTTATTTTAAAATCTTTACACTCTGGTCTTCAATCTATATATTTCAATCCCCTGTAATTCAATCAATTTTTCAATTTATATAGTGTAAAAATCTCACTAGTCTCAACCTATTTAATGTAGCACTAAAAAGCAATTAATTTAAAGACTAACATTTAGGTGACTCTCTTAGGTTTTTAATGGAAATTTAACTATTTCTAAGGTAAAAATGAGTGTTTCAACTTGGTATCAATTTTTTGAGGTTCACATCCTAAATTTTTTACTACATGATCAATAACTAACTAATGATCAATTCAGATTCATGGATGTGTTTAGAGAAATTTTGTAGATTAGAGAAATTTCAACAAAATATTTAGTGGAAAAATCTGTGCTAAATAACTTAAAAATAAAAAATTTTAAGTTATTTAGCTTTCAATAAATTGACAATTTTTTTTATGTGTTAAAGTGATCCTAAGATTGTATTTATTTCATAAAGAAACATTCAAAAAGTAAGTTTGAAATTATCAACTTATTAAAAAGAATTGTTTATTTTAAATAGACAAATGTTGCTTTCATTTTCCTCTACAAAGTAAACAACGTTGTCACAAGTATGCTGTTAAGATTTTTAAATAATTGGTTTGATTAAGGAAAAAATATTTGATTAATTGTTTGATAATTAATCTTTGAAAAACTATTTTTCGACTAAAAATTAAAACTTAGAGCTAAAAATCTTCTGTTAAAAAATGTTCAGAAAGACATTTACCACATTTTTATTCAATATAACCTTCCTCAGCATTAACTGCAGTTTGACTTAACCTGGAACAGGTGGTCTGGATATAGTTCTTGAGCATCTTCTTTCCACTCCTTGATGGCAGTCTTCAGGGGGTTGACACTATTGTGGGGACAATTAAATGCCCTTGACATACGCCCAGAATAATGTCATAACTCTATTGATGAATGTTTTACCACGTTCTCCTGAAGCCACCTCTGGGTCTTTTGACACACGTGGTGATGATCCATCCTTGTTGGAACATCGCATTGTCGTCTGGATAGTAGTGGGAACTGATCCAGGGCTTGACACGGTTTTTAATGATTCAATGTAATAGTGTCAACTATATCATAACTGAAGCCAAATGTTAGGTTTTGAATGTATACTTTGCATGCTCTAGGACCGCTTGGACTAGTTGATGACTAATAAAATGATTGGTTCTGCTGTTTGACACAGAATCAACAGTAAACAATTTCTCATCTGAGAAGAGAATTCTCTTTTTTTTAAGAAACTCAAAAAAATTTTTGATCTTTTGAATTTTTTTTGTTTGACATCTGGGGAAATAAGGTGTTTGTTAATCTTGGTTCTTGACTTTGCCTTAAGATTCTTTTTGACTGCATTTCTGATAGTGTTCACCCAGTGAAATCTCTTGAGCTTTCAGTGGGTAAACACCATCAGAACACCTTTCAGCTCACCCACTGAAAACTCTTGAGCCATTTTCCTCTTTGACCTTTCTTAGAAATTCAGCCGTTGTCAGCACTGACCTATTTAAACCACCCCCAAATTTTCACTTAACATGACCAAT
>NC_061168.1:21108580-21148580 GCF_022113875.1 Hydra vulgaris
AATAACACGCCATATGAAATTTAATACATTTTTTATTGAAAAAGATCCCTAACATCAGAGCTTTATTAAGTGACTTATTACTACTTTTGAATAAGTGTTCTGATGAGCTACCCTTTGATTTTTCAATTGAAGAATTTAAAAAATCGTTCAAATCTATTTTTAAAAATATATCTGGATCAAATGAAGTAAATGGAAACGTGATTATAGATTGCTTTGAGCAATTAAAAGATGTTCTTTTCGAAGTTTCAGGTGTTTCAATTAAGCAAGGAATTGTTTCAGAGCAATTAAAAAAATTGCTAAAGTTACTCCTATTTATAAAGGTGACCAATCCGAAATAACTTTAATAATCTCTTTCTATATTTATTATTATTATTATATTATTTATTATTATTATATATCTCTGTGCTTTCTATATTTTCCAAAATCCTAAAAAGAGTTTTGTGCAACAGTTCAATGTAATATATTCTGTTATATATAATAACATCTTGAATATATTACATTGAACTCCAGAATTTATTACATATTCTGTTGGACCATGTGCAACAGAATATGAATATTAAAATTATGAATAACACCTTGACGAAAATAATTTGTCTGCGTATAATATTATAAAAATATAATAATTTTTTTTGACATATTATCATACTAAAACACCCTCCCACACACCCCGCGCCGGCCTTGCACTTGCATACTGTAACATACTGGTTTCTTTGATTTCTATTAAAGTTGCATTCTAGAATAAGGCTTTAGCTTTCATGTTTTTTTTTTTTTTTTTATCAAAGAGAGGGGGGGAAGTAGTTTAGGGGCCCGGATTAAAATTTTGCGGGGAGGGGCATTTTCTGTCGCTACTGTTTGCAAGTAGAAAAATTTGTAAAAAAAATTTAATTGTAAAATTCATAAATATGTCATCTGGTCACGTGTGACCGCAACAAAATGATTTAAACGTTTTCTGTCTCCAATTTTATAACAATTTAAAAACTACTGACTTGTTAAATCAATATTTATATTATCTTCATGAATTAAATTGCTATATCATATTTATTGTATGACTTATCATAGTAATAGTAATACAAACTGCTGTAACGACGATTGTCGCGGAGTATAAAGTTTAAAATTTATACTTTAACAGCCGTTAACAAATGTTTATCTAGTCTAGCTTTAAAAGAATTTACTGTCATTGCAGAAACCACTTTTTCAGGTAAAGCATTCCAATGAGGTATCACTCTGTTCGTAAAAAAATTATGTCTCGGTGTTGTTTTTGCAAATTCTCTTTCAAATTTCATTGGATGACCTCGAAGTCTCTGGGAAGAAGCTTTATTAGGCTCATTATACCACAATATCTCATCAATCCCAGTTGTTAATTTGAAAAAAAGCAATGAGATCTCCTCTTATACGTCTTGTTTCCAGAGTTGTGAGGCCCAACTTTGTCAATCTTTCGGTATAACTTAATTTTTCGGTATGTTTTAGTTCAGGGGCTAGCTTTGTTGCTCGTCTTTGAATTTTTTCTACGTCATTGATATTGTTTTATTACTTGGACTCCACACTGGAGCTGCGAATTCCAAGTGTGGTCTAACCAACGATGTGTATAGTTGCCTTACCATTTTAGTGTTAAGATAAGTAAAACTTTTTCTTATTAAACATAAGATTCTTTGTGCTTTACTTGTAGCTACTTGAACCTGATAATTCCATTACATATTGGATGAAACTATTACACCCAAGTCTAGTTCTTTTGTTGTTGTTTTTAGAAGAAAACTTTGATTCTCGTGCTTTATAGTGAAGTTATAGTTAATATTTTTTCTTCCAATGTGCATAACACTGCATTTATTTATGTTAAAGTCCATTAACCATACATTTGACCATTCAGTTAACAAACCAATGTCATTTTGCATATTAGTTAGATCATTATGTTCTTTTATAACAAATATGATTTTAGTATCACCAGCGTATAATTTTGCGATTGAAGAGATACATTGGGGAAGATCATTGATATATATCATGATTGTATTTTTATTTTTAATTTTGTTTTTTAATGTAACAAGATAACAACGCAATATTAAATGGTTGCTGTTTTGATCAAAGACTTCAATTTTTTTTTTATTTATATAGTGAGAATGTGTAACCAATAATATATATATATATATATATATATATATATATATATATATATATATATATATATATATATATATATATATATATATATATATATATATATATATATATATATATATATATATATATATATATATATATATATACAGTATGGTGCAAAACTGAACCAAAGTTTTTAAAAAAATACAAAATTATGGTTTATTTTGTTTTCGATATATTAGCGCTGTCTGGATTATTACAGTAGTAAAGTGCTAATTTTTATGACTTTTTACGCCTCCTCCTTTTACCCCAATTCACAAGTATTTTTATCTAGTGACAAACATCTTTTGACTCAGTTTTGCACCATACTTGATGAAGGCAATATCTTTATTATTTTTCTCAAATTAATTTTATAATTTTGAGTGCAAATAAATTGACTATATTTATATCTAAAATAATTTTCTGTTTTCATAAATTTTATTGTTTAAATTTATTGCTTTTGATAGTTTTTTAATAAAATGAGAATTTCAAAGACAGAGAGCAATTTAATAAAAAAGATGATCGAAGAAGGAAATACAACTCGTAAAATTGCTTCTAAATTAAAAGTTAGTCAAAGTACTGTGCAACGAATTAGAAAAAAATGTGGACATATTCTGAAAAAAAATGTTGGCGGTCGACCAAAGAAGTTGAGTGCGGTAGACAGTAGAAGAGTAATCAGATATTTGACTACTGGAGAAGCAAAATCGACATCTCATGCAGCTAAACTTTTGCAACGTGATACAGGAAAAAATGTGAGCAGGTGGACAGTGCAGCGAGATCTCATAAAAAGTAAATTTCGAGCAATTGAAAAGAAAAAAAAACCATTACTTAGTAAAAAAAATATCAAAGCAAGATTAAACTTTGTAAAAAATATGAAAACTTTACCGAAGATGATTGGAAGAAAGTTATTTGGTCAGATGAAACTAAAATTAATCGGTATAGCACAGATGGCCGCCAATGGAGCTGGAAAAGAGAAGGTGAACCATTAACCAAAAAAGATTTTATTCAGACAGTAAAACATGGGGGAGGCAATATTAAACTATGGGGGTGTATGACGGCTTATGGATTGGGACCTATTCGAAGAATAGTTGGAAACATGAATAAGGAAATGTATCTTGATATTTTACAGCATGAATTATTGGAAACTGTTGAAAATATGCCTTACCCAATAAATGAGGTCATCTTTCAACAGGACAATGACCCAAAGCACACTGCTAAAATGGTTAAGAATTGGTTAGCTTCGCAGGACTTTCAAGTGCTAGAATGGCCAGCACAAAGTCCTGATTCGAACCCAATAGAAAATTTGTGGTCACAATTAAAAAAAGCGCTCGTTAATAACTATTCTGACCCTCCATCATCCATTAATGTGTTATATGAACGAGTTCAAGAACAGTGGAAAAATATTTCGTTAAACCTTTGCGAAAATCTTGTAAAGAGCATAAATAGAAGATTAGCAGCAGTTAAAAAAGCTAAAGGATTATGGACAAAATATTAAAAATTGACAAAATTGACAAAAATTGACAGTTTTTTTATCGTGGTGCAAAAGTGATTCACCATGTTTTTCATTTATTATTTTGTAAGTAAATATTTTTCTTCAATAAATACTTAATAAAAATTGTTTTTTTAATAATAGTTCCTTCCAGCAATATTAATTCTCAAAATGCTTAATTCTTTATAAGAAAATAAAAATATTATGCTTTCTGGTTCAGTTTTGCACCATACTGTATATATATATATATATATATATATATATATATATATATATATATATATATATATATATATATATATATATATATATATATATATATATATATATATATATATATATATTATATATATATATATATATATATATATATATATATATATATATATATATATATATATATATATATATATATATATATATATATATATATATATAAAATACAAACAAAAAGATTTAGAAAAAGGCATTTGTTTTACGTAAACCGTTACATAAAACTTTTTTACAAACTTGTATTACGGTTTCGCCTTAAAAAAAAAAACTGTTTACGGAATACTTTATAATATCCTTTACTATACGGTAAATTGTATACTGAATATTTAGTATACCGTATACAAACGATCCCTAATAAATACGCGTCGCAAAAAAGTACTCTTAAAAAAGTTACACCAGAAAGACACCATCCATTAGCAATAAGCAAAAAACATTTGCGTATAAAATTACTCAAAGTCAATATTTTGAAAAAATCATGGCGTTTGAAAATACAAGATATGCATGTATTTATATATTGTATTTTAAAGTATCATTTATACCTTGTATTTTAAATTTAAGTTTGGGTGGAAATTAAACTGCAGTTTTATTTCCATTCATTTTTAATTTTTTTTGTTGAATTGATATAAGAATTGGAAAGCCATCTTGCTTCATTCGCCATCTTGCCCCGTTTTACCCTACTTATATAAAATTTAATTTTTTTAATCGACACAGTGCTACTTGTTATAATCTTGCAAATATAACCGTCAGAAAAAATTATTACAAGACGCGCTGCCCAAACTTGACACGATTTGTCCTTATCAGTATTTCAATTACCCGGCCAAAATATATTTACCCGGGTTATGGGTAATTTTAAATTTACCCGGGTATTACTTGGATAATTTTATCAATTTGATGTTACAGCAGCTATTAAATTACCTATGGGGTATTTTAACTTTTATCTTTAAAATACATATTTCTTTTTTTTAAGTTTTTTCGAACTAACGCATTAAAACCAAGCATTAAAGGTATCATCTTTCAACCCATTTCTTATTTTCCTGGAAAAAACTCCAAAGCTGAAAATGCCTCAAATCATGTTAGTTTAAAAATTAATAAAGCTTCAAAAAGTTTTTGAAGGTTTTTAGGTCTTGCACGAGTAGCTTTAAATAAACCCATCTCATTTTTCAAAATTTTAGATCCAATCGGTGATAGCTCCATGCTCTGTTTGTTGAATAATTATAACAAATTCCTCTGAAAGAGATTTTATTTCATTAAGTTTCTGAAGTTTTTTAATATTGTATTAAGTTTATTCGGACTTCAAATTTTTCTAGAAAAGCAAGGCTTATTGATGTCCCTTGATCTTCCAGCTTCTTAGCATCAAACTTAGTAACTTTTTCAGCAAGAAAAATATCAGCATCTTCCTTGCATAAATATTCTACAGTCATCTCAATGGAAGCAAGAGCATTGCATAGTTCTTTAATCTTCTCCAATTCTTTATTGAAAACATCAAGTTCTTGTTCAAGATGGATCATTGCTACTTTAACTTCTTAGCAAACTTTTTTAGCAAACTTCTTAGCAAATTTTCGTAATTTAATTGATGAAACTTTTAACATTTTTAGCGTAATTTGCTTAACAGAAACTTGGTGTGATTCTGATGACGTTTATTTTATTTCTAATTTTAACTTGCCTGGATATAAATTGATTTCATTAGCGCGTAAAACCAATAAACGTGGTGGCGGCGTGATTATTTACGTAAAGGAACGCTTGAAATTGTTAACCAGGCTTGACATGAGTATCTCTGATAGCAATAAAGAGGTTTTATCAATTGAATTAATTATTAAAAAAGCTAAAAATATTATAATTAGTTGTTGTTATCGCCCACCATCTGGTGTAATTGAAAGTTTTAGTTCATATTTACATCATGATATAATTAAAAAAACCAATCATGAAAAGAAATTTAACTACTTAATAGGTGATTTAAATTTATGTTGCTTCGAATATCACGTAAAACCCAACATTAAAAGTTTTTATAATGACATTTTTGAAAATGGTGCGGTTCCACTAATCACCAAACCAACCAGAATAACTCAATCAACATCTTCCCTGATTGATAATATAATAACAACTGATTTATTTAACGAATCTCTTAAAAAAGGCATAATTAAAAGTGACATTTCTGATCACTTCCCTGTTTTCTTTTCCATTAATACTAAAATGGAAACGTCACCAATTATAAATCAAATTTTTGTTAAACGTATTTTTAATGAAAAGAATTTGGAAACATTTAAAGAGCAATTGTCTCTTCTTCATTGGGGGCACATTTCCAATTTAGATGATGCTAACCTGGCTTACAACAAATTTTTTAAAACTTTTTTTGATATATATGATGTTAATTTTCCAAAAATCAAAATACATTGTAAATTAAAAAGTATAAAATCCCCATGGATTACTAAAGGGTTAAGAAAATCATCCAAAATTAAACAAAAATTGTACATTAAATTCCTAAAACTAAAAACAGATAAAAGTAAAGCTATATATAAAAGTTACGCCAAACAATTCGAACGTCAAAGAAAAAATCTTTAAAAAAAATTATTACAATGATTTACTTGAGAAATATAAATTAAATTCTAAGCGCACATGGGAAGTTATAAAGGAAATCACAGGCAGTTTTAAAATGAACACACTCACATTGCCTAAAACCATCAAATCAAATGATAAATTTTTGTATGATAAAGAAGAGATAGCTAACGAGCTGAATAAATATTTTGTTTCTGTTGGACCAAATTTATCCCAAAAAATTCCTCAAGAAATTAATCCAATAAGTAATCTATTTATCCCTAATACATCGCAATTTAATTCGTTTGAACTAACTTTTGAAGAGTTTGAATGCGCTTTTAAAATGCTAAAACCCAACAAATCAGCAGGTGCGGATGATATCAATGTAAATATTGTTACTAAATCATATGAAATCATTAAAGATGTACTTTTTAAGATTTTTTCTTGTTCTATTAGGCAAGGAATTTTTCCTAACCAACTAAAAATAGCAAAGGTGATTCCGATATTTAAGGGCGGTGATTTAACTAATGTTAGCAACTATCGTCCCATTTCTATTCTATCTGCATTTTCAAAAGCCTTGGAGAGAATTTTATACAACAGAATTTATAATCATTTGTCTGTAAACAATTTAATATATAGCAATCAATTTGGATTCAAAAAAAATAACTCGACAGAACACGCAGTTCTCCAGTTTACAAGAAGTATTACTAACTCTTTTGAAAACTCCCAATATACAGTTGAGGTTTTTATTGACTTAGCTAAAGCTTTCGATACAATAGACCACAATATTCTTTCAATAAACTAAAGATTTACGGTATAAACGGAAGTGTTTTAAATTGGTTAAAAAGCTATTTAAATAATCGAAAGCAATTTGTATACGTTGATGTAGTTTCACCAGTAAACTTGCTTGATATATCCTGTGGAGTTCCTCAGGGATCAATATTAGGGCCTCTTCTTTTTCTTATTTACATCAACGATCTCCATAAAGCCTCAAATTTAATGACGATTATGTTTGCAGATGACACGAACTTATTTTTATCTCATAATGATATTACATTGTTATTTCAGAATATCAATAATGAACTAGTAAGAGTTTCTGATTGGTTTAAGACAAATAAACTGTCTCTTAATATTGATAAAACGAAATGGATTTTTTTCCGTCCAAATCACAAAAAAAATCTAATACCAAATGAAATGCCACTGCTTTTTATTGGTAATATACTTCTAAAAAAAGTAACAGTTACAAACTTTCTTGGTATTTAATATTGATGAAAATTTTTCATGGAAAAGTCACATAAAAAATTTGAGTAGTAAAATATCAAAAAGCATAGGAATTTTGTACAAAGCAAGGTGTTTTTTAAATAAACATACATTACTTAAACTATATTATTCGCTCATTCATTGTCACATTAACTATGCGAATATTGCGTGGGGTAGTACTAATAAAAGTAAACTGGAACCTCTTTATCGTCAACAGAAACATGTTGCACGCCTTATTAATTTTAAGGATCGATTTACTCATGCCAAGCCTCTATTAATTGAAATGAAAGTCTTAAATATATATGAGCTTAATATTTTTAACGTTATATGTTTTATGTTTAAATGTAAAAACAATATTTCTCCTCTACCTTTTCATAATTTGTACAACAAAAAAGAAAAAACTAAGTACATTTTACGAAATGATAATAATATTTGTCAATCAGCTTATCAAACTAATTCTGGAAAATACTGTATTTCATTTCGAGGAGCATTACTTTGGAATAAAATAGTTTTAAAGAATTTTGACTTTTCTCAAGAAGTTAGCTATCACTCTCTCAAACAAAAACTTAAAAAAGTCATTTTTTTATTAGATGTTATATCTATACTCTTTTAATTTTTTGTTTCTTTTTTTAACTTTATATTCAACACTGCATTCATAAATTTTATAATTTAACAATTTGTAAATAGTTGTTTAACACTTTTGTTAAAGGTATCTTAAAACTGTATAACAAAACCTTTAACAAAAAGTTTAACAATTGTGCTAAAGATATCTTAAAACTGTATAACGCATCTATGTATTTATAACGGAACCGTTTTTCTTTTTATTTTTTTCTTTAAATTTGTTCATGTTTTCAATTCTTAATTCTTAATTATTTGTTATCTTTAAGTATGTTAAGTATATATTCCTATTGAAAGTTTATTTATTTTGAGAATATTTTATTAATACGAAATATTAACACGAAAATTTTTTAGCGGTTCTCGACGACAAGACCTTACGGTGTTCTACGAGTTCCCGCGTTCTTTTATTTCTTAATAACGATCATGTATATATATATACATTGTTAACGAATATTTATTAAATTACAAAGTTGTTAAATTAAAAAACAAACAAAAAAAAAACAAAAAAAAAAAAATTCATAAAATCTTTGTAGCATTTTAATAAGGCTTTTCCATTGCGTTTTACCATCTAAAAATATTCCTTTCGAAAGGACTGAATATTTTGAGGCTAAAAATTGTCATCATTTTTAACTGGGGACTTTAACAATTTTACGAAGTTTAACAACAATAGCATCAATATCAGAAACTAGGTTTGTCTCAGTGCTTAACTCATCACATTCCTCTATTGTTTCTTCATAATTGTGCAACAAAATATTCAATCACCTTTTATCAAACAAATTATTATATAATATGCAATATGGATTTAAAAAAAAATAGTTCAACAGAGCATGCTAGCTTACAAGAAGTATATCATGTAACAATTCTAAATTCACATTGGGAACATTTTTTGATTTCGCGTAAGCGTTTGATACCATTGATTATAAAATTCTTGCTAAAAAATTAAAATATTATGGTATAACAGGCAATGTTTTAAAATGGTTGAAAAGTTATATAACTAATCATAAACAATCTGTTTACGCCAATGAAACATTTTCATCAAATTTGCTAAATATTACATGTGGAGTTCCTCAAGGATCCATATTAGGACCGCTTCTTTTCCTTATTTATATTAATGATATATACAAAACCTCGGATTTGATAATAATTATGTTTGCTGATGACGCTAATTTATTTATGTCACACAAAAGCATTCCTACTCTATTTTATTACGTGAACATAGAGTTAATCAAAATATCTGACTGGTTTACGACTAACAAATTATCTCTTAACACTGATAAAACTAAATGGATTCTTTTCCATCCTCTTGTCAAAAAACATAAACTGCCAATTAACATACCTCATCTTGTTATTGACTATATAGTCAATAACAAGAAGAGGTATGTCAATTGGCAGTTTTAATCTTTTGGAGATAAAATTGTTACTGCTACTGATTTTTTTTTTTTTTCGGTATTTTTATTAATTCACAACTCAGCTCGTAAAAAATCTTCCCGCATCCACTTAATACTGAGTCTTCCACTTGAAATGCCAACTTTTTTTACCTGCATTTATTGTTATTTGCTTTGATTCCCACTCTGACCTTAACTCTGCAAGTTTATTTATAAAACCTTCTCTGTTTATTTTCATAAACAAAGAATAAAGTACAGATTTAGTACTTTTGTAATCAGAGTGCAATTTCTGATTGATTTGATCAAGTAGCATGGTAACGCCAGTTGTGTTATGTGGAGTGATAAATAATATTTTTGCTTCTTAAATGTCAATATATCACGCCAAATCTTAAAGAGTGACCATCAGATAGAACAACAATAGGCCATTTTATATTGTTTTTTTTTAAAAAAGTAGTCAAACATTTTATATGCACTTAAAGGTGTACTGTGATCCTGACTGCCACTGTCATTTATGGAGATTAGAGGGTTTGGAATTCATACAACTGCTTCTTATGGAGCCATGTGGGCACTAATCCCTTTACTCTTGAATATGATGTGGCACATTGCTATATCTTCTCCAAAGGAAACAAAAGGATGTAGAGTTCGCATTCTCTATTTTCTCTTATCGTCTTTGACAACTTGCCCTTTCACAGCATACACTCATTTGGAGTACCATCAACTTCATATTTTATAAACTGGGGGGTTTCAATTTTAATCATTATAAATATTTTTTTTTGTTTTAATTTTAATCATTATATATCATTATCAATTTTAATTTATATTCAGTTTCGTGATTATAAATTCTAGTGGTATCTATATCTCCCTGTCATACACCTGTTTCTAATTGGTTTGCATGAAAGAAAATATTACATTCTATAAGTTCTTCAGCTAATTCGTTGAGGTGGTTACATGCCATTTCTTTTGTGCAGTCAAGGACACGATTTATGGATACAGTTCCTTTTCTCTTTTTGGTAATAATTTGATAGCTTGCATCCCAACGCTTCCAAAAAGACTTGCTGAGCTATTTTGTTTGCTCGTTGTGCATTTGGTGATAGCTTAGTTATCTGACATCCACTAAAAACTGAACAATATTTAATTTTGTTTTTCAGATACAATAGCATTATCAATCCGTTTGTTAATTGTTCCAAGATTTTTAATTAGTGGGAATCTTCCTGACTTGATTGCAGCCCAACCACGTCTAATGTTGATTCGGCACCACTCAACGCTTTGTCTAACTGTTTACTTTTCATCACTATGATACCTCTTAGAACATTGCATCTTGATTTTCTAAAGAACTTTTCCATTTTGTATTTATTTTCTGCTGCAAAGGAATATCAAAACTTTTGTACTTGCACTCTACTTTAGTGAACTCACTTTGGGTTAATTTATTTGTGTAAAAAAACAACAAAGAAAACGTACTAAAGCGTGTTTTGAAGGAGATTTCATGATGAAACTATAAGCAGAGTATTCATTTCATAACTTCGAGAAAAATTGAATCTTTATTTTTTTAATTGACTTACACTTACCTAGCGTTTTGAGGCCCCTTAACCTAGCATTGTGTGGTGGAGTGTTAAGTGTAAAGGATAAATAAACCGAATATTTAAAAATATATTAAATGTTAAATATAAATACGCAGAAATTCACGATTACCTAAGCAGTATTGACAACAATGCTTTTTATTATTTAACCTGACATTTTGAGATCCCTAATGAAAATGTCCTAAATATTTAAGACATGAAAACTACATTTTAAAATTAAAACTCTTTGGCAACTTTGCAGGAGTACTTTTTTAACTCTCCGAAGTAAAATCAAAGTATATGCTCAAATATTTGGAGATTAGCAGGATCTTAAAAACACCTAACGTTTTGAGATCCCTTTACCAGTATAGAATTTTCTTTACTTTAACATTATACAAGATAGACTTCCAGCGAAAAAGATTTTCTGCGAAACAAATAAGAAAATCCTTCAATCGCAATATTTATTATATTGGTTCTTACATAAACTCTACCCGTTCCGCGGAAAAATTTCGATAAGTGGAAATCCGCCTTTTAACTGATATTTATATCATAAATAATGATCGAAATTTGAACCGCTAATTACTAATTTTGAGCAGCAATTTTTTTGACACGACCCTAACTTCCGCAGGGTTTCCGGTAGTATACTTAGTTTGTACATTTACGAAAAAAGGACATATTCGAATAAATTTTTTTACAAGGTATAAGCACATGCTCCTTTGATGGACAATCGTCGCATCAACTAAAACTAAAATCTTAGTCTCAGTTTGTTAAATAGAAATAACTTAATACAAATTGTAATACAACGTCAAAAATGAAATAATTTAACACATAAAGAAATAAATTTCAGTTAGAACTTTGTTTAATTCAAGTTTTCATATTAACACCGCTGACAATGTCCTCATCACTCCCTTAAAAAATTATAAAACTCTAATCAATTTAAAATAAATAGAAAGAAGAATCAAAAAGCTTTTAGGAAAACAAACAATTCAATATCTCAAATACTTCATGTCTGCTAATTTATATCATGCCAAGCTAAAAATTCAACATCTTACAACTCTGGTAACACTAATATTTTCAACACAGTGAAGATTATGGCTACCTTTTTTCACTCACTTTTTTCAGGCTTATATTCATTAGTATCTTTACAAATACAAATGAACACATCAAATCACTTATCTCTCTCTAATAATCTTAGTAAAAAATAAGCATCATCACCACAGAAACTCAGAATCTATTTTTCAAACACCGAATCATCAATGACCAACTTAGAGTCATTCTATTCTTCTATTATGTAACAATGCAATCGGAACACAGATTAAACCAGCCAGCGACGTTCTTTTTAAATTTAGCTGTCGTCTTCAGCTTCTGTGCAATCACGAGCAAAATGACCAACTTGGTGGCATTTGAAACATGTATTACCATTCTTTTTATCATTACTTTTATTATGACAATCACGAGCAAAATGACCTTTTTCATTACATTTGTAACATGTTACATCACGTTCACGACTTGAATCATCTTTTTCAGCGCATTCTCTTGCAAAATGACCTGGTTTGTTACAATGGTAGCAGACCTGTTCATTGGTAGAAGAAGTGAAAGATTCACTTTCTGGGCAATCCTTCTTAATGTGTCCGGCCTTACCACAGGTATAACACATTTCCTCTTCACCTTCACAATCTCTAGCAAAATGGCCATCTTTGCCACATCGATAACATCGCTGTTTTCCTTTACGCCCACCGCGCTGAGTACAATCTCTTGAAATATGGCCGCTTCTACCGCAACTGTAGCAGGTACGAGAATCAAAATTTCCACTACCACCACCAGAGCTAGACTTAGAACAATCACGTGATAAGTGACCAACTTCACCACATCGATAACATTCTTTATCTAGAAAATTAAATACTTGTTTGAAAAATAATTGCTATATTAAAAAAGAGCAATGAGCACAAAAGAGTTATATCATACTAGTATATTATATCAGTCATGCAAATTATTATGATTTTACTACATAAAATCTTTATTATTGTTTAAAAAACTTCTGGTTTTATTTGTAAATAAAAGTTAATACTGTTAATTTGTTAGAAAAAAAGTTATTATTTGATTTGTTTATTTTTCTTAATTAAAATGTTTAATTGAAACTATAAATGCTCCAGATAAGATATGATTTAGCTATAGAAAGTTAAGAAAGTTTCACTAAATCTATAAACTTTTTTCTTTTCAGCTGCAGCCTAATTATCTATTATTTTATTCACCTTACTGTGATGATAGCAATTAGAGCAATGGTCATACTAAACATTTTTCTATATAAAGAGAATTCTTTAAAATGATATAAACTTTTTTCTCATACTTATGCTATGAGTATGAAATGGTGAATATAACTATATAAAATTATTACCAAATAATGTTAACTTTGAGGAAAAAAAGGAATAAAAATTAAAAAAAACTATGGAAAAATAGTACTTTAATTTGTCACAATATACTAAGGCTTTATCTTTCTAAACTTTAACCTTTAAATAATGGCGAAAGTCAAGTAAAGATAATTAATATTGGCAAATATTTTAACTTGGATATAAAAACAACTTTATAACTTATTCATATTTACAACAATATTTTTATATTTAAACAAACACAAGAAAGTTTTAAATATATTTTAGAGAGTTTAATATAGCGATAATTTTATTCAATATCAATTTATAAGAAGTCATTTCAATTATCATAAATTTGAAACAATAACGATAGTTCGTAACAACAACAAAAATTCGCAATCTAATTGATGATAAAATATTTTTTTAAAACATTATTAAAGCCAGAAACAAACAAAAATAATTCAAAACTGATTAAAAAGGTTCAGATTCAATTATTATTTTTAATTTAACGGTCTCATTAATAAAATCTCACCAGATTTTTGTGAAGTTTCAGTACTAGATGGTTCTGTGCAATTTCTAGCATAGTGACCTTCGTTTCCACATTTGTAGCATGTCGACATAGTAAATTGGACAATATCGTGTCAAGTAATATATTATTTGCTACAACGTCCACACGTCACCAGCTATATCAACTCTCCGCGAAAGAATGATGCTCGAAAATTCTGAAGTGCTAATCAATCGTCAGAGTTGGCTATATTACTAAAACTGAAATTCAAAGTATAAAAAACTGACCTAAATAATAAAAAACGGAATAAAAACAATTTATCGAACAAAAACTACTAATTACTTATTTTAACAAACATTTAAAATAATTAAAACATTCAAATAGTATCTTAAAGAAGACATTGCATTTAAAAAAGCAAGAGTCAATTTTTGTTTGAATGCGCATTGAAGATACAAAAAACACGATCACGTGTACAACTTGTTGGCGTATGTTAGGCCAATCTCATAGAGTGGACGAATGGACACAGCACTTGTTTTTTTAAAAGAAAAATGAAATATTATTTTGATAGTTTAATTTTTAAATTAAAAATTTTAAAGTAGAAATTTTTAAAAAAATTTCTACTTAAAAAAAAAATTACAACAACAACAACAAAAAAAGGAAGCACCGTAAATTTGCTCACTGTTTCAACCAATGGCTCTACAAAGTTTTTAGGCATTTTACTTTATGGTTTAGTAATCTAAACCATAAAGTAAAATGCCTAAAAAGAACATTAAAAATAGGCGGTTACATTGGTATAAATTCCAAAGCTAGAATATTTTGTCCGTGTGTAAAAAGTCGGGTTTTTTTGTTGTTTTTTTAATTTTTTTTTAGGTGCCTCAAGAATTCATTACGGTCTTATTACAGAGCACCGCGGATGGGCATTTAATTGGAAGTTCACGCCTCCTTCCTAACCGATGTTACCAGAGGTGGGGTTTGAACCAGGGATCCAATGTTTCTGAGGCAAGTGCGCTACCACTGCACCTCGGCTGCTCAAATTTTTAAATATGAAAATTAATGTTTCTAAAGACAAAAATAATATACAACTCTGCTTTAAAAAAAAAAAGGCTTTAATGCTCTAGAGCAGTGATGGCACAGAGGCCACCACTGCAGAGGTTGGCGCAGAGGCTGCGCATTTGCATCTTAAATAAAGGATCCGTGATTCAAACCCCAATTTTTGCAACATCGGTTCGGAAGTAGGCGTCAATTTCCGATTAAATGCTCGTCTGCAGTGCTTTGTGATAAGACCGTAATGATTTCTTGGGACACCTAAAATAAAAGTTGTTAAAAAAAAAAAATGCTCTAGTTCAATTTATTCAAAATAGAAGATTATTGGTAAAGAATACTGAAACCTAAACAAAATAATTTTTATATATAAATTGTTCTTAACATATTTTTTATAAAAAAATTTTTTTTTTTAATTATTTTTTATGTGTGCAAAAATTAGCTTTTATTAATGGTAGAAGAAAAAATAGATACTTTTTTGTTTGAATGTTTTATTAATACTCCAAAAACATTAAACCTAAGAAGATAAAAACAAATATATTTAAGAAAATAATAAATTCTAAATTTACATTATAACTCAAAATATTAAGGTATTCTGATGCACAATCAACTGTTTTAAATGCTTGCTTGCTGTTGTAAGTCAATCAAGCAGCTCATCAGTTTTTGTTTAATAGTTTGGATGGCCATTTGCTCTTTTGTAGCATTATTAATGAATGCTGAAGTTGTGATGCATTGGTTTAGTTGCTTGCTCTAAATACATCCCAAATGAGCGGGTATGACAGGCAATAAATTAATCACCATGGAAAATAACGGAATGTGCTTTTGGGGTGACAGTTGTGTTTGGAAGATCCAGATTTGGAAGATCATCTGAACTCAGCAATCTTTAAAGAGTAGTTATGTTAAATAATATTTCTAAAGCAACTATTAACTACTACATTGAATTTACTGAGTGTTTCAATCAATACTAATAATATAATCAGATAGTTTAAGTTTTTTAATAATGTAAACTTTAAGCTATATGGTTATTGATTAAACAATGTTTTTCAATATTATAGATTAAATGAAGTTTTTTAATAATATAAATTTTAAGCTATATTGTTGTAGATTAAACAATGGTTGAGGCTGAAAAAAAATTATTCCACCAATAACGTTTTCAATTGGCATTTTTTTCCACGATTCCCTGTGAAGTTTTACGGTTGATGCAAGTTTGTTTACACCACAATTAGACAATCCAATTTGGCTTTGAACAACAAGATGATTTTGATCAGTTAAAGCGCATGCAGTCGGAAATAATTCTCTAATCTTGGAAGATTTTGAAAAAAAAATTTAGTAAAGTTTTTGTATTTTTCTTTGGTAAATTTTTTGTTACAGACTTTTTAAAGTTTTAATTAACTCTTTTTAAATATTCATAAATTTTTAACTTTAAAAATTATAAACTTAAAAAATAAATTACTTGGAACCACAGAAAGACGTTTTCCTTTTCCTTGATTCAGTCTTACAAACCCATGAGGTAAAAGAGTCCTGTTTGAAATCACCAAAGCAACTATTCTTTCAACTGCAACATTGTCTTTTGTGGCAACATTCAATAAATTCTAAGTGTTTAGTCATTCTAATGCAACAAACCAAGCAGTCACATGTAGACTTTTTTTTTAAACTCCGAGATAAAAAAAATCAAACTTGAAAATAATGATTTTTAATAAAAAAGTGAAAATCAATTTTTCTCTTGCAGACGTCATAATCTGATTTTGGGATATACACTAATGTGATCAACTATTTGTGTACTACCATACTCAAAAGTTTTTAGGAACAATTAATTTGCGTTTTGTGACACTGTGAGTAGCATAAAGGGCCCTTGAATAAAATAATTTTAGAAAATTAAATTTTTTAATTACCATTTTTTAATTACTTTTTTTAATTTTGATAAGTTATTAAAATTTCTAAATTTAAAACTCCTTTAATTAGTACCTTATATGTTTGTTACGTTTTTTTAAATAAATAAATACTCATAACAAACTCTAGTCCGTAAATTTTGCAAAATGTTGTTTTAAAAAACTTTTTTTTTTAAATAACTGCTTTTGAATTTAGAATTATCATAAGCATATCATTAGTACATTTTCTGTATTTTCATAGCCAACGACGCCGGGGGACACGAAGACCTACGAAACAAACTTATTAGTTATTTATAAAAATAGCAATAAATGTTGAGAACAAACAAAATGAACCGAAAGTAACATAAAAAAAGGCAAAGCATTGGCTAACGCCGTTCAAAAAACTTAAATGCTTAAACCATTAAAAACTTAAATTAAAAAATTAAATGTTTAAAGTCTTGCTCACCTTTTAAGGCATGGTCATCAGATTTGAATTGGACCATGCTTGTCGGCCGATGGTGGGCCAGTAAAGACGCCGATGTTGGGCCATGCATAGATCAAGCATTGTAAATTTGCTGGGTATGACGTCGTTCTTCGTCATCGTCTTGTTATGATGTAGTATTATTATTACTGTTGTTTTACTGTTATAACTATTTTAGTTGTTATGCTATTGTTTTTTGTCATATTACTGTTGTTATTAGTATAATTACTACTATTACTACTTGTATTAACTTGATGTAACAAATTTATTAAGAATATATTTTATTTAACTTGATATGACTTACTACAAATATTTCCAGCGGGCATTTGTTTTTAAAAGTTAGGTTCTAAATGTATTTTAAATGTCTTTTAAACGTCTTCTAGATATTCTTACGTAAAGAATGTTTATAAGACATTTGAAAAATGTTTAAAAGACATTTAGAACGTAATTTTAAAAAACAAATGCCCATAGGGTTGTAAAAACTTTTATAATATCAGCATAATTATTTTTCATAACAAGAACTGCATCCTCTCAGACCTTGTTGAACAAGGTCTTTCAATTTTAATACTGTTACTTGGTGTAATTAGAAAGCTAACTTTGACTACAGTTTTAAACGGGAAACTCTAGTAAATGTTCATTTATGTTGCTGTTTTCCAAATTCAAATCCAACCTATAACCTCACTTAACAATTTATATATATATATATATATATATATATATATATATATATATATATATATATATATATATATATATATATATATATATATATATATATATATATATATATATATATATATATATATATATATATATATATATATATATATATATATATATATATATATATATATATATATATATATATATATATATATGTTAATTCACCTCCCCAAGGCCAGTTGGGTATTAATTCACCTCCCCTGATCAGTTGGGGATTAAAAATAATCCTAAATCAAAGCCAACTTGCTAAAAGATTTTTCTCCTTTACAAGCAAGGTAAGAAAGATTCTAAGTGAAACACACACTTAAAGAAATAGTGAATGAATTCCCTTTTCATAAGATATATTCAGAAATTCAACAGGTTTTTCAATCTAGATTTATAGTAATTCAAGAAAGCTAAAAAGCTAGAGCTTTTTAGCTTTCTTGAATTACTATAAATCTTGATTGTCCAGTACAATACTGAACACATTACATTCAAAGCGTTTGGGCATTTTATCGTGGTTATAGCACGCAGTTTCAGGTATTTTTTTTTTTTGCATTCTCTTCTCAACAAACAAGTCTTATTTTAAACAAGTCAACCACTAACCTAGTCTCCGTTCTGTTGTTCCTCTATAAAGATGGAACAAATTTAAGAACTTTTTGGTTTCTTGGAAAACTTCAAGGATTTGAAAAGATTCCCATCAATATTATTGTTATTCGATCAGTGTCTGACTTCCATGAGCAGGATTGGTCTAGCTTGATTTCCATGAGCAGGATTGGTTTAGTTTGTGTATCAAGATCACTTTTATATATTTGTTGGTCACTGTGATAAACAACTTAAAAATCTAACTGATTTCCATAAGAATCCTTAATGTCTCCAAGATTCCCAGATATCTTGCGACTCTTTGGAATCATTGATATTGATCTCTATGTCATCGAACTATAAAGAAATATTTATTAACCGAGTTATTTAAATTTTGTTTTTGTGAAACACAAAATTTAAAAATAAACTAACTGCTTGTTTGCGCTTTTTTTTATTTTTTGTCAATCAAATGCAATCTAAATGCTTTTGTTTACTTTTCATTTTTACTTTACTTCGTTTACTTTTCTTTTTACTTTTTCGTTATTTTTATATTATCAGTGTATTGTTATATTTCTGTTATATAAAGTTTGTGTCTTTATTACTTTAAAAACAAAAGCAGGATAAAAACGGAGAGATATCAGCAGATTTTTTATTAGAAGGTCTGGTATATTCAAAACTTTAAATTTGTTTTTATTATGGCCGATCAATTTGGACCTTTCAGTCACCTAAGTCTCTAAATTAAGGTCTTGCGTTTTATAGTCTATAAATTAAAGCGCGAAATTTTCGATTTTCATTCATTTTCATTGATAAACTTGCGGCAGTTTTGAAGCATCCACGTTATTTAAATATAAACAATTTTTTTATTTAAAATTCAGCTATGATAGTTGTTCAAAGCATATTAGGTGTGCTTAATCTGCACAAATGGTTTTATAATTGAGTTTTCATTTTAGTTTAAATGAACTTTTATCTTTTCTTTATAATTATAGAAATTAAAATTTAAAAAAAGATTTAAAAAAATAAAAGTAAATTAAACTATGAAATAATTTTTGTTCAAAAATACAAATATATCATACATTTTATTATGTTTTTTTTTTTGAAAAAGAATTCTTTATTTTATAAATATTTATTATTTAATTTATTATGTTATGTATTTAGAAATATTTATTATGTAAAAGCCTAATAAAATTAAAATCCTAAACTATATATATTTCTTATGTTTTTTAAAGTTTCAAATATTAACAATTATTATAAGTTTTAAAAATTATTTATAATATAGAAGCCTAATTTCTTTATGTATGTATTTTTTTTATCTAGTCCATCATCTTATTATATCTCTCTTAACATTATATATATATATATATATATATATATATATATATATATATATATATATATATATATATATATATATATATATATATATATATATATATGTATATATATATTTATATATATATATATATATATATATATATATATATATATATATATATATATATATATATATATATATATATATATATATATATATATCTGTTGTTTGTAAGTATGTATGTGTGTGTATACATTCATACATACATACATATATATATATATATATATATATATATATATATATATATATATATATGTATATATATATGTATATATATATATATATATATATATATATATATATATATATATATATATATATATATGTATATATATATGTATATATATATATGTGTGTGTGTATATATATATATATATATATATATATATATATATATATATATATATATATATATATATGTATATATATATATATATATATATATATATATATATATATATATATATATATATATATATATATATATATACCACTAATTAGCATAGCTGGTGACTTTAATGGAAGCGATGTCAAGCCACTATGCAAGAAGTACCACTTATGGCAAATAAACCATGACCCAAGTAACAGCATCTTAATTGTCTTTTCTTGACATTATACTAGCAAATGCTCCTAGGTGTTATATTTCCGAAACTCTAAAACTAATGGGCGAATCTGATTCTCCAATTGATCAAGATTCTAAAGCTAATCTCTTATTAACTATGAATTCCAGAAATGCCAGTTATCACAATGTTGTCATGGCTTTTTTCCCCCAATATATATTGGGGGAAAAAAGCCATGACAACATTGTGATAACTGGCATTTCTGCGTTTAGATGCGTTTAGATTTAGGTCATGTATAAAAATACTTGACCTAAATCTAAACGCATCCAAATACGATTAGGAAAGATTAGAGATAAAGTTGCTGCCATACGACTACTTGACATGTATAGTATCCTAGCAAACCTTGACTCTGACCCACTTGGATCATTCTTAGTATTCCTGAACCCTATAATTAATGCACAAAATATATATCAGCCTCTACATACAATTAAAGTATGCGGTGACCAAGAATGAATGACTGCAGATATCCTTTGTTGCATAAAATAACGCCAATGTTTACACCAAGCTGGTTTTTATGACCAAGATAACACCATGGCTGGTATTATTGCTCGACTTTCAGATATAGTTTGGCAAGGAATCATTAAGCCAGATTTATCACCTTTTTTCAAAACAATCGCCTCTCCACTAGAATTGCCTATTTTCACCCTCACTAACGTCAGTGAACAACTCAAACCCATCAAATTGACACCAGCGGGTCATGACAGCATATCTGGCAAACTACTCTATGCTATGTCCTGAACTAGTTGAAGTCTTTTTTATAAGTTTTAACCATTGTATCAACAAATGAATTGTGCCGTCTGAATGGCTTTATGCAAACATCATGTCTATTCAAAAAGTCAGTAATCTTTCTCTACTAACTGACTACTGACCGATCTCTATAACATCTGCAACATGCAAAATAGTTGAACGCATCGTTACAAAACATATTATATCGTATGTTCAAGACAAATTATTATCAAATAGCCAATTTGGTTTTCTTCCTGGTAGAAACACAATTAATGCCATTATACAAGTAATTGATGACTGGCAATACGCTATTGACCGCAATACCTCATTAACTGCTATATTCTTTGATTTTTCAAAAGCATTCAACCTCGTTGACCACATTATCCTTGTGCAAAAACTTGAAATGGATTGCAAAGTGGCTTTCAAACCGTAAACAACATGTTATATTCAACAGTAAGCCTACTGAATGGAAAGATGTTTTATAAGGAGTGATACAAGGATGTGTCCTTGGCCCGGTCCTCTTTTTAATCTATGTACTAGATATAAACGACTACCTCCCATTACACACAAGAAATATGCAGATGATATCCTAGCTTACATAACTGGTAATAACTCTTCCCTTCCACAAGAGTTGGCAGATGGTACAATTAGTCTACAACGATGGTACAATTATAATAAATTGTTTCTCAACATTGCCAAATTTAAACAACATTGCCAAAGTTATTTATATTGGCAGAGGTGAAAAGCCAGTCATAACATTAAAAAGAAAAACTCTTGATGTTGTAAACTCGTACTAATACCTTGGCATCAACCTTAACTCAAGTCTCAATTTTGACAAGCAATGGTCTAGTCTACATAAAAAAATTGCCCCTAATGAGTGTCTTTTTAAGCAGCTCCGAATATTTGGTGGATGGTCTCAACCCATGCTTATATCTGCCTATCACGCTTATTGACTTAACCACTTTACTTGCAATGCAGTTATCCTAACCTCAATGACCAATAAAACTAAATCTAGGATGCAAGTCTTTCAAAACCGCCTTCTAAAAGCTGCTGGTATTGATCCACATGATGCAAACTACTATGGTATTCTTCCTATTAAAGAACATCTTGATTTCGTATGTCTCAGCACACTTAAACAAATTTTAAATAAACCTAACCATCCAATCACACTTAGTCTACATAAAAACAATCACTCACATTCCACTTTCAAATTTAATACCAGATCTGCAAAATCAACAATGTATTTAAATACATCTACAAAAATTTATCTGCCACCTTCGTAATGATCCAAATAAACCTGAAGCTAACTCTAACATTTACATTGCCTAATATTTTTCAATAGAATATTCCAAAATATAATACACACACACACACACACACACACACACACACACACACACACACACACACACACACACACACACACACACACACACACACACACACATACACACACACATGATGACCTCTATACATACATTTTTTAAAATAAAATAACAATTTATAATAAAATATAAGAGAAAAAGGTCTTATATAATAAAATCCCCCCTCTTTAGTAAAAAGGTTATTTATTATCCTCCTCATTGGTAAAAGTAATATATATATATATATATATATATAATATATATATATATATATATATATATATATATATACACACACACACACACATATAGCAGATACATTTTTTTAAATAAAATTTATATCTGTTATATGTATGTAAAATAATTATATTTTTTTGCTAATTGCGTTCTCGTCAGTGGAGATTTTTTAAATATAAAAGAATATTTGTTGGCTTTAGTACCTACATCGAGTATCTTATAGCCTATTGCCGCAAGGGAGTGCTGCTACATTAACCTTGAGTTTGGCATAGGGGAGTAATCTTTTCTTTCATTATTTCAGTAAAGAGATCTTTTCTTTCATTAATTCAATAATGAAAAAAAAAAGATTTCTGTTCTATGCTAAACCCTTTAGCAGCAATCTAGTCAATCTAGCAGCACTCCCATGCAACAGCAGACTATAAGATAGTTGATGTAGGTACTGAAGCTGACATATATATGCGTTTAGGTTTAAAAAGAATCCATGGGTGAAATAATACAGTGCAATAAGCAAACAAAATAAATTACTTTAGGTAACACAAAAAGTGCTTAAAGATAAAATTATTATATTTAAAGTATTGATAAAAGTATATGTTATTATTATTATTATTGTTGTTGTTGTTATTATTATTATTATTATTATTATTGCTATTATTATTATTATTATTATTATTATTATTATTATTATTAAAAATATAAGCATTTTTTTTTAGTGGACTATCTAATAAAATGCCACCTAAAAGAAGGTTGTTGAGAGAAGATAGCGAGTCTTCTGAAGAGTATAGATCAAAAAGGTTGCGATCAGTAAGTCTGTCACATACTATAATATAAGTATAATATTGTATAAGTATAATATAACTTTATAATAAAAGTAATTTATTTGCTATTTTAATTTTAATTTTCTACTTGACAAGTTTTTATAATTTATAAAGTTTTAACCTGATTTTGTAAAATTTTATAACTTAAAGTGTTATGAATCATTTATAAACATTATGAACTTATTACAACTTAATATCTCTCTCTCTCTCTCTCAAATTGTTGCATAATTTAGTTATTATTTTAAAATTTTTATTGTATTGATTTAGTATCATAAGATAGATAAAACCTTAATTGTTAAGAGGCATTTTCATAAAGATCTATAGTAACAAAAAAATTTTAAATTTTCTAAATCATATTATTAAATTGGAAAAATTTACAAAATCTTTAAATATCTCAGTAAAAAGAATCATTGTTAAAAATGAAATTTTGGTATATCAGGATATCAGTCAGTCTAATAGCACCTTTGGTATATAAACACCACTTTATTCTTGTTATAACCAAGGGCGGATCCATAGATTGGGTGATCGCTTCTCTCCCCCCTCTAAATAATACGGAAGTATTTTTTTTATAAATTTTATAATTAACAAAGCATGTTGTTTGATAAATTAGAGAGACTGTTTAAAAGTGATAAATTTTAATAAATTTGTGTGATGCAAAAAAAATTGGGATATCACTATGTCATAATTTCATAGTTATATAAATTAAAACAGTTCAAAACTAATGTTCCCAAAAAAATAACTAAAAAAGTTTTATGATTTAAACCTGCAATTGCCCACTCCCTCCTCTGGTCTGGATTCACCAAATCAAAAAAATATTCCCCCTTCTTTCCTGGATGGTCTGGACCCACCAAATAAAAAAACCATGAACCCCCCCCCCCTTCTTGCTAGATGGCCTGGATCTGCCCCTGGCTATAACTGTATTTATTTAAAAATATTTAAATCAATAAAAAAAATATTTTCTGTACATATTTAAGCTATATATATATATATATATATATATATATATATATATATATATATATATATATATATATATATATATATATATATATATATATATATATATATATATATATATATATATATATTACGTTACTGTTAAATATTAAATTTTAAGCGTAATTATTTATAGAATTTTGAACCTTTAGGCTTTTGTTAAAGGAAGTTAACCATTCAAGTTAAACAATACTTTTATTAAATAGCAGACAATAATTAAAAAGTATATATTTTTTTAAATTCAACTTTTAAAAAAATATTTATTTTTGATGAAACAAGTTGTTTGTTTTTTATTGCTAATAATATTCATTAACTACTAAAATACAAATAAACTGTTTTATAAAACTATTTTGATTAGCAACAAAAATCTTTATATAATTTTTTTTTTTTTTTAAATGATCTAAGTATTAGCGATTATACTCATTTTGTTTCTAAAGTTAAATAATTTGTTTTTTGCTTTTATAAATAAAAAAATAGTTACTCTAAACTTAATGATCAAATATAAATGTTTTATTTTTTATTTACAGTAAACTCCTGATAACTTAAATCCTTCATAATTTAAACTTTCAGTAACTGGAAGTGATTTCAAATTCCAGTTGAACTCTGTATATGTTGTGATTTTAATATGCGTCAATAAGTTTTGTCAATAATTAGCTTTGCTAATTATTGACAAAAGTCACACGTAGCATGTTTTTATTATAACGTTTTGTATAATGACCATTAATTGTTGACAAGAGTCACATGCTGTATTTTTAAATGCTATATATAGTGAACAATTTTTTTGTAAAAATGTTGAGAATGTTGATAAGTAATAAAACATTAAAAACAAAATGGCTTCTTAATGCGTTGAACAACAAACTAACCGGGCGTGTCTATTATCCCCGCAATATGAAGATGGAAAACAAAAGCGATTTATTTGGCAGTTGACTTCTTTTTTAGTGATTAACAATATTACTTCAGATCGATACGTAGCGTACTTGCTTGCTACTTTTCTCTCAAAGATTTAAAGATCATAGAGAAATTAACAGCACCTAAATTGCCAGAGGATGTTTTGTACGAAGAGTTGGTGACAAAACTGGAAATGTTAGAAATTAGGAAATCATAGTTAATCTCACGGTATGAATTTGGGAGAACTTATTGTGACAACGAAGAATCGATACAGGTGTTTGCGCACCGAGTGATCCAAGCAGCTTAACAATGCAAGTTTTTGCCTTCAGAGAGAGACTAAAATACACCACCCTTGGTGTTATGTGTGGATAAAGTAATAAACAAGTACGATATGATTATGGGTATGGATCTAATAAAGTCGTGTGATGAACTGAAAATTGGCACTGAAAAATTGAAATTCTGTAATTCTTTGATTAAGTTATCATCGACACCTCGTGTTGCGGCAATTGAAATTGGAACAAGCAAAGCTTATTTTGAAGACAAAAAATAGATTGTAAGTTGGGAGTGAGAGAACGTACCTAAAATCAAAAACAGAACAAGCCAGTATAACGTATCTAACCAACATTGTGAAGCATTTGACAATGAAATTAATGAATGGATCAAAGAAGGCATACTTATCAAATATAATAAGCTTTTATAATTATTGACAAAAGTCACATGTTGCATAATTTTATTATTATAATGTTTTGTATAACGTCCATTAATTGTTGACAAGAGTCACATGTTGTATTTTTAAATGCTATATATAGTGAACAATTTTTTTTTAAAAACAAAAAAAAAAGAATTGTTGATAAGTAATAAAAACATTAAAAACAAAATAGCTTCTAAATGTATTGAACAACAGTATGAATGAAAATGTAGCAAATGTTTTATTTAAGAGGAAAAAAGAAGCAGAGTGATTAATATAGCCAGGTCATTATAAAGTTTATGAAAAATTTTATTTCAATTTATTTGTTGTTCTCTCTTCACTTTAAATTTTTTTAGTGTGATTGTCAACTGTTATTAGATTTTAACAGTAATAAAATTAATTTTACTGTTTTCTAACCTTTTTTATTGTAACTATTTTATACACGTATTTTATTATTTATCGCTTATAATTAATCATCTAAATATAATAGTAATTTAGTGACTTTTAATATTGACTTTCAATATTTCAGTATACCTGTTAACTGAAAAGAAAATTCAGGCGTACTTATTAAAATGTTGCAATAAAACAATGTTGTTTTTGAACCACCCTAAAGGTGTGGTTTCATGTTTCATTAATATTTCTATTTTTAAGCATTGTTTAACATGTTGTTAGTTTTTATTTTGTTGTTATTTTAAAAAACAGGTTAGTAAATGTATTGTATTTGATTGCTTGATACTGTTCTAAATAACTGTTTTTAGGCAACTCTTAAGGATGAGCCAGAAGAAGATTTGGGTGAGAAATTATAATTGTATACACTTTAATTAAGTTATAAGTCCGTTTTTAAATTATAACTTTAAAGAATGTATAAGTCTTTTGGTTCTTATAAACCAGAACTTAGTCTTTTAAGATTTTTTGAAAACACCATGAACAACCATTCATAGATTTTTAGAAGATGTATTTGCTAGTGAAGCTTTTATTTTTGAAAGAATAAGAAATTTCAAATGATAACATCTCATAAACCACTAAAAGTTTTATGCTTTGATTTTGAGATATTGCTTTTCTTATTAATATAAACCAACCCAATTTCATTAAAATCTGAGGTGGTCTATTTTGAACTCCTAAAATTTTAGTTCATATGGCATGGAGTGACTCTTATATGCTGCATGTTTTTTTAACAAGTTAGTTAGTGCGAAGGTCTTCAAAAATATTTGAGATTTTCAAGTTGTTGGTTGTCGTTAAAATCATTTTGACCACAATTCATCTGAAACATAACACAATTTAACTGAATCATTTTACATTTCCTCTGAAATGTATAAACTAAATGTTTGCTTCTGAACCCAAAAATGAAAGGTGACAAGATACAAGTAAAAATTCTATAGCTTCAGTAACAGAACTACTTAAAGTTTGGGTAGCAAGTTTTATAATTATTTTGAATTTTTGAAATAAAATGTTTTTTTGAAAAATTGTTTGCATATTTTAATTTTTTTAGTGCTGACTTAAGTAAATACATATTCACCAACACTTCTGTATACACACTAACACTTCCGTGTATACACAAACATTTCTGTGTATACACAAACACTTCTATGTATACACTTCTGTGTATACACAAACACTTCTATGTATGCACAAACACTTCTGTGTATACACAAACACTTCTATGTATACACAAGCACTTCTGTTTATACACAAACACTTCTATGTATACACAAACACTTCTGTGTATACACAAACACTTCTATTTATACACAAACACTTCTGTGTATACACAAACACTTCTGTATACACACAAACACTTCAGTGTATACTTCTTACTCTATTACTCATTATATATTTATAACAAACTGAAAACAACATTGTCTGAAATTATATAGAAGTCAGAAGAAACGAAAAAGAAAGCAAGGGTAAAACTAGTTTTTTTCTGTTACTGTTTTTCAAATATTTTTTGTCAATATGGTTTTTTTTTAATGGTCAAGTTCAGCTCTTATCTTTATAACCCAATGTATACAAGTCCAATTATGTTACCACCTGTTTACATTTTATGTTATATAGAATTTGGTGATATTTTTACAATTAAAATAAATAAAACAATTCTTCATCTATTAGGCTGGCGCAGATGTATTTTTAATACATTGTTTCCAGTTTAGGATGTTGAAGGCTGGATCTTTTTGACTCAATGCATGGATTTTGCTTGTGCCTCTGTTTTTATGACTAGGCAACTCATTCTATTATCTCCTAATGAGGGTACAACTTTAAAACTCAGTTTTATGGTTCTGAGGCTGGCTGGTGGTAGCTCTCAGAGAGGCTGATTCCATCAACAGCTGAAAAATATCAGAGTACTAACAGTGCTGTGTTGCGCATGGGTGGTGCCCCTGTTCGTACTTTGTGTGTGCATTGTTGAGGCCACATTTCGAGCTCTTTGTTACGTCTTAGGGTTTATTAATAGTAATGAGGTAATTGCTTGCACTATTAAGTAGTGTACTGAGTACTATCTATGCTTTAAATCAAGTTCTTTAAAAAATTTGAAATGACTAAAGTACTAAAAACTATAAAACACAAAAACCATTGTCATCACCAAATTCTCTAAACCTATCATTCACTAATATTCATGGTCTTTGAAGTAATTTTTCTTCTGTTGAGTCTTATCTCTTGTAAAATCACCAGACCTACTTGCTCTTTATGAGACTAATTTTAGTTCATCTGTTTCATCTTGTGATCTTAGTGTTGATGTTTATCTTCATTTAATTTATAAAGACTCCAATAGTCACATACTCTTTTTAATTTATATTAACGATCTTCAGATATTCTCACATCTAAGGTGGCATTGTTCACTGATGACACTACCATTTATTCTTGTCATGATAAGAAGCTAACACTCTCTGATTGTTTGGAACGGGCATCTGAGCTTGAAAAGGATCTCACTTTTGCTACAGCATGGGGCTCACAGTGGCTGGTGAACTTTAATTCAGATAAAATTCAATTTTTTTTTCAGCCAATCGTTATCGCAATAATTTAGATTTTCATATATTTATGAATAGTAAAATACTCGATGAGTCATCTACCCTTCTTCTAGGATTAGTTTTTATCTTTCTTGGAAACCGTATATTAAATCCTTTAATTGTTTAAGTTTAAATTTAATTATATGTTTAATTATGAATAGATAAATAACTGAATTTATATTTATAACTATGTGTAAATGAAAATTATAAAATTTCTTTTTTTTTTCTACTTTCCTTAATTTATTATTTACTTTTATATCAAGTTTTCATGGGCAAAATGTTATCTTTTTAGATTTGAACTCGATAGGTGTTTACAAAGAAATTGTAGATTATTTATGCACAATTCTTGATGAGAATGACAGGCCTATTTGTGAGATGTTTAACAAACTTCCTTCTAAAGATGTATTTTGATTTATTTAATTTATATTAATTTACTATTAAATTTGTTTAGACTTATTATAATAATTAAAACATTCTTTACAACATAAATATTAATATGTCATTATGATAAATGAAGATGAAAATAAAAATTAATACTATTTTGAATTTTTGATAATAGTTTGATTTTTTTTTTGTGAATGCAACACGAAGGTTAAACTTTTATCCAAAACTTGCATGTAAATTGGTAAAGTTGTTTTGGTGATTTATTTTTGGCAAATATTACTTTTTAAATAATATTATTACAGTGAATGCTCTATATAAGCAATTTATTTGAACCAATTTCAATAAAAAAGTTTCTTATTGGGAAAAGTTGCTTATAGGGAAAAAAAGAGTATAAAAATATTTACCATTATTTCTTTTACTAACTAAACTTTAAGTTAAGTTAGTAAAAGAAAACAATAAATATTTCTACTTATTTCTTTTACTAACTAAACTGTGTACAGTAAATAAATTCAGTTTTGTTTTTTGCAAAGAAAAATATTTTTTTATTATTACTATCAAATAAGCGTAGTTAGTAATTTCATTAGAAAAAAAAAAAAATTAAAAAAATTCAAATTTTAATAAATCTTTGGTTCAGTACAGGACTAATTGCCAAAACAAACAAAAATAATTACATATATTTATTCATGATAGCAGTTTCTTTTATTTGTAGTAACAAAAGAACCTCATTTTATTGAAGTCATCCAACGTTTTTTCATTTTCTTTAACAGGACTAGTGTCACTTTCTACTTCATAATTTAAGGTTAAACGGATGATTTGCTTTGCTTGTTTCACTTGCCCACTCCATAATTTCAGTATCTGCTAAATTACAATAAATGAATATCGAATTAAAAATTCTTGCTAAGGGAATATCATCTTCTTCTGAAAAGTGATTGGAAAGAATGTTGTATTGAATTTCATCACTTGACAAAAAAAGATGTTTAAATGAATTTTGTATAACTGACATGAGAATTTCATATCATGTCTGCACCACTAAATAAATAACATCTTTCAAATTTATACTTTTCAGTTCCTAAACTATTCCATCTTCTGCATCTATGGCTCCAAGACATCCAAGTAGATGTTTGTGATAGCGTTGTTTTAGTGATTTTATCATATTTTGATCTAGTGGTTGCAATAATGGTATGTTATTATTATGTGTTATTAGGGGGGGGGGGGGGGTGACATAACTTTAAAAATCGGGTTATCAGTAAAATTATTATCAGGCTAATAGCAAGTTGCACTATCTATTGAGAGAAGGGCTTTTACAAGAAGATTTTTAGTTTGCAAGTGTCGAGTTACTGAAGTTATCCATATATCATTATACCAGTCATTAAAAAGTTTATGAATATATTTTAATATCAGTTGTTAAAAAGTGTATAAGTTTGTCAAGCATTTTTATATGATTTGTAATATACTGGCAAATTCATACTTTTGAAGCAACAAAGAGATTTTAATTTCCCTCTCATCATCAAATTTAATTTATGCATACCTGCAAATTTAATTTATGCATGGCATAACAGAACTTTTTATAATTTGACGTTATGCTTATAAGAACAGCTGGTTTTACTTCTGAATTAGCCTAAATATAACTCAAATATTTAGCTTTAAAAAAATAAGTTGCTTATACAGAACAGTTGAACTAAAAAAAGTTGCTTGTATAGAGGTTGCTTATAAAGAATGTTGCTTACAGAGAGAGGTTGCTTATATAGAGTGTTCTTTCTATTATGTAATGATGTAATCCAGAGGTTATTATAATTTTGAAATTAATTACTAATATTTTGATATTGGTTGTTTTATAAATTTTAAAATGTATTTTTCATACTGTTTAGTAAAGAAAAATATAAACAAGTTGTATTGTAGGGTTATTAAATTGGATGAATGATGAATATGGAATAGGGTGTGTCATACTTTTTTTTTTTTGAATTTTGACTCGCATAATTTAAAAAAGGATGAGGTATAATATTACAAGTTTAGAACCGTCAACAAAAACAAAACAAAAAAAGTTTTAGCTACCAGGGAACCAGAGACACTATTTTACCAAAAACCCTGGGGGAGGGGGAGGTATGAACTTAAAAAATTGAAATATTTTTAAAAAAAAACTTACAAAACGCAAAAAACGTCATCTCTATTTAAAAAAAATAAAACTATTTGTATAAAAACAACTAGAGTGGTTTGCCCCCCTCCCACTACCTCCCACTAAAACTGTAAAATTAGGTTGTTTTAGAATTAAAAATAAAACATTCATATAGATCCACAAAACATCTACTGGCACATTAAAATAAAGTACAATAAAGAGTAATTCTTAAATATTGTCAAGCCAATAAGGTTTTGTTTAGATAGATTTCGTGACATCAACTTCTGTGACAACTCTTGTCCTTTAATCCAACCATCTCTTCTATCTTCTGTAAAAACATTTTCGCAAGCCTGAGTAACTTTTTTTACACATCTTTCGACAGCTTGAGTGTGGCAACACCAGTTTGGTACAATCATTGGTTTAAAAAAATACTCTTTGATGTCTTTAGTTGTCAAGCAACAAGTCAAAGGTGGTTCAAAAGCTTCATTCCAATCAATAAGGTCCTTGAGACAAATTGCTTTAGTATTGATATCTGGTGTCCTTCTTGGTCTAACAGATAGATCTCCAAGTTGTACATTTTCATCACCTTCTCCTCTTATTTCAAGAATTTTGTTTACACTGAAATCTCTCTCCTCTTTATTTTCAGAACAAAGCATAGTTTGAAGAATAGATTCAGAGAAGGCATACCAAGCAGATCGCCTAATAGTTGGAATGACCATATTTTGAATATCGAGTGACTGGTGTTGAAGCAACTTAAGCTGGTAAAGAACATGTTTTGGTCCTTCTGTCCAACTATATTTAACTTTGATGTTAAACCAGACAGGAAAGTACACTCCTACAATAAACTCAACTAGTTTAAGAAGGTTTTGGGCTGCATCGTCTTGAAGACCATGATGAGATACCCAAATTCTACATATTCTATTGGCTGTTGTTAGCCATCTGGCCATGTTAACAGGGCCAATTTCCAGAAGTCCTAGTTGCTGAGGAACATGACCACTGCGTATAGCTTTAACTATTTGATAGCCATAATACTGATCTGTTGAAAGGTCTTTAACCACATCATTACTCAAGTTAATTAGAGGCTCACCAGTTTCCACTCTACTAAAAAAAGGGTTAATTTCAAGATTGGTTGCTTCATCAAGTAAGCTTCCAATGGGTCCACTCCATTTTGTACCGCTTTTAGATTCTCCGTCTAACAATTTAATTAAACGTTTGAGTGGTAATTCATTGGTATGTAGAGCGCAGACAATCCAATTTAACTTTCGCCCTAATTTCAGCTCCATAAAGTGCATTACTCCTCCATCCCAACCAGTTACCAAATTATGTTTTAAACTAATTACGGGAGGCACAAATAAAACACTGGCCATTTGCCATTTTTCTGAAAGTTTATTATAAATATCCTGGATCAAATCAGAAATACTATAGTTTCTTCTATTTAGTTTGCTTGTTTCTCTTTAAAAAATACCATATCTTAGGACATCTCTCAGTGTTGGCAACTCTTTTCCAGATCCCAAATATTGGCGTAGACAAGAATCATTTTTCCATCTTGTTCCAGCAGCCATTTTAAATTTAATTATACATTGTATCTAGTAATTTTGAAAATTATATATATATATATATATATATATATATATATATATATATATATATATATACATATATATATATATATATATATATATATATATACATATATATATATATATATATATATATATATATATATATATATATATATATATATATATATATATATATATATATATGTATAACTTGCATAACAAATATTAAAACAAAAAACTTTAGAATGATGTTTTCTGTGTAGCCATTTAGAACCATCAATTAAAATGTATAACTTAAATTACATACAAAACTACATCTCTACCCCCTATTTTTATTTTTGATTATGAGAACTTTATGCTGATTATAAATCGTATAAAAACATAGCTCTGAAAACTCAAGCAAATTACTCTAATTAGATCTTGAAGTTTACAATATTACACGAAAAACGCTAATATTCGCTATCTTTTTTAAATGCAACTAAACGCTTTTTTATAAATCTTATTTTAAATTACGCAACCCGGTTTTTATTTTCATCGATACTAAAATTTACATAGTTTAAAAAAAGTACAATTATTAATTATAATTAAAAAATAAACTTTTTTTTTTACATAAATTATTCTTTATATTTAAAAAATTAATTAAACTTTTAAAGGTAATGTTGCAGAATAGTGGCATAAAATTCTGTTTGTTAACTTTTGCTCTCTTGCCCTTAGTTACTGATTTAGGGATAGGCGAGGGCTTCAGTACATACATCGACTAATTTAGGGAGAACTCGCAAGAGAGTTGATAACACATCGAAGGGTCAGGGTTGGGGCAGGTATCAATTTATACCAATATTCTTCCTTGAAGCCCTTGCCTATCTCTAAAAATCAGTAGCTACTAAAAAACAGTTTCGTTTTTTGTTGACAATAAAAACCAGGTTATGTTATTTTCAAAGTTTACTTTTGAATGAATTTTAATCATAACAGAGTACAAAAATAATGGTGAATAATAGCGTTTTTAGTGTAATTTTTAAACTTCAACATCAAATTAGAGTACTTTGCTTCAATTTTCAGAGCTATGTTTTTATACGATTCTTAATCAGCATAAAATTTTCATAATCAAAAATAAAAATTGGGGGAAGAGATGTAAATTAACGCCACAAAACTTTAAAAAAAAAAAAAATTTTAAGTATTCATAAAAATTTCTGAAACAGTATAACTATTAAATGAATTTTACTTATCCTGCTTTCTTATCTTCCTTTCCTTATTCCTAATTTCTTAAGATAAGGTTGTTGTAAAACAGATATAAGTCTAAAATATTGAAAATGACCCTGAAAGTATAAAAATATCAAAAATTCACACTTTTCGGCAATTTTCAAGGCAGTTCCCTGGTAGCTTAAACTCATTTAAATTCAAATTTTTTGATATTTCTAAGTTTCATATGTTAAACCTCACCCTTATTTAAAAAATGCCACTGGTAAATATGAATTTTTGAGTTTTGACCAAAGTATGACACACCCTAATATGGAACTGTCAGAAATTACCATAGTTCATGAAATTTTAGAAAATATTTCGAGAACCATTTGATTGGTTTTGATTTTTTAATTTTGTAATGCAAATTTATTTCCAATTACAATAATTTTTTTTTTAAAAAATCTTCAGGCTAATCAAAATAATTTATCAGAATAATATGGACACCTTGCATAAGCTTTTGGGTGATAGTTTTCATAAAATTTTGTGATGCACATGCCCTATATTCAACAGGATTGATGTCTGTCATTTTTTTTTCTCCTTTTACACAGCCTATGTTTCATGTTTGTCTGAAAATTTTGAGTTGGACAAAATTGTGGCATGTTTTCTGGATTCATGTTTTTTGAAATCAAATTAAACTGTTTTGTTGGTATTATTCGGTTGTACTTATTGAGTAATGGTAAGATACAAAATCAGGGCAGAAAATGACTGAATCATCATGCATTTGAAACATAATATGAGTTTTATTTTTAAACATTTTTTTAAATCAACTTGGAGTTCATAGTTCTGTTTGTTAAAAATGGCTGAGAGAAAATCTTTGGAAAGAAAGTTTATGGTTTCATTTCATTCAGGATTCCTGGCCTGAGAGCTTTAAACATTTTAGTTTGAAGCAGGTTTCATCATATATTATAGTGCACTTTTGATTTTCTATAAGCATATCTTGTAGCTGTTTTAACGGTGTTTTTGGCATTTGATGAATAGTCATTGCAATCTTTCAAAGATATTTTTCTGTCTGTATGTTTTGTAGCCATATCTCTTTTTGATTTTATGAATTATTGAATTAGGAACATCAGTTTTTTTTTGCACCCTGAACTGAGTACTCTGGATTTTACATTAACCCCCTGATTACTTTTTGATCAAATTTTAAACTTGATAAACCTCCTGGTTACTTGACTTCTAATCTGCAACCTTCACTTCATGATTTAATCTTTCCTGGTTTCTTGTATTTCTTTCTACAACCTTCACTTTATGATTTAACCTTTCCTAGTTTCTTCGCTTTCGTTCTGATCCACAACTTTCATTTCATGTTTTGATGATTGAACTGACAGTTTTCTTTTGAATTTCATACCTTTTTGCTTAGAAATTAATTGAAACATTATGATCTTTAAGCCACTTGTCTAAAATAAATTTTCTCACTTACAAAATACATTTTCTTTGTTTACTATCAACTTTTTCAAAACCATTGTTAAATTATTTGAAAGGAATATAAATTTTCTTTATCAAAAATAGACTATCAGTTTCTCAAAATATTACAAAAATGTTTGTTCCGACACTCTTCACTATTTCTGCAGCTGATTTTATTAATCAATTTGATTTTTCAAAAAAACACAGGAGAAAAAAAATGCAAAAACTACAACAACAACAGAAAAAAAAATGATTTTAACTTTTATCAAACGCAACTAATTGAAAGAGTAAATTCTAGGGTTTCAGCAGATTTAGGATGGATTTAGTTGCAATTTCATTGTTAAAAGCTCTTTCATTTCATATATATTGTCTGTAAATATTTTTAATCTGGTCAAAGGTTTGTAGCTGGCGTGACGAATGCCCTCAAAAAATACTTTCATTATTTAGTAACAATAGGAAAAGGCTTTTTAATTACACTAATATCCTAAAAATTGAGGGTACATGGACATAAATATTCATCAAAAAAACTAAAATTGAAATCTAGGCTTGGTTCAAATCTACTTCAACCTTGAAACCTTTAGAACTTTGGTTCAAATTTCAATTAATCTCTGTTGGCTGAGAATGCTGAAGAAAAAATTGTCACAAAAAATTGTCAGATTTTGGGTTGAGAGAGTCACTATTTATTTTGTCTTAGAGAGTCACTAAGTATTTGTTCTGTCTTAGAGAGTCACAAAGTATTTATTTTTTCTTAGAAAGTCACTAAGTATTTATTTTGTCTTAGAGAGTTAGAAAGTATTTATTTTTGTCTTAGCGGTACACAACTATTAAAAAGAAAGATTGACCTGATAAAACCTTTGACTTTATTTTGTTTTAATACAAAATTAAGTATTAAATATTATATTGAAATATTATAAACATTGTTTAATAGAAGACTTATAAATATTGTTTAAATAAAGAAATATAAATATTGTAAATGTTTTTTAGGCTTTGCCAGTGTATTATGACATAATAAGTGAACCCATTGACTTTCAGACTATTAAAAAAAAGATCAAAGTAAGTTTTTTTTCAAATTTAAAAATTTCTAAAATTTAATAATATTTACATTAATATTTATTTTATAATAATATCTCTAAAATATTAGATTAGTCAATTGTTTTGGTATATTTATTTTGTAAGAGTTTGTAAGAAAAGTTCATTTTTATGCAAAACTAGTTTTTATCTTTTTTCAGAAAATTTATGATTAAAATATAAAACATATGATATATTGTTAAACATTTGATATAAGTAAATTCGTTTATCTTTTTTTTGTTGTTGATATCTCTGAAATAGGTGTATTCTATCTGAAATTTGTGTGTTTTATAAAAACTTGTTTAAATATTTTGTTTTGTTTAGACCCAGCAGTATCTTACTATTAATGACTTGGAGGCAGATATATTTCTCCTTATAAAAAATGCCCATGCTTTTAATGAATCAAAGTCTCAAATTTACAAGGTTAGTTCCTAAATCAAAGTTATAGATAAAGTATTTTTAAAGCAAAAAATGGATTTATACATGTTTATAAGATAGCAGGTTAAGATTAGGCATTTTAGTTTACTTTATACAGTTTTGAGTGTTGACCTAAAGTTTGTTAAAAATTTTCAAAGAGCACTGAAAAAACAATGTTTTTTTTGGTGTTTTTTTGTTGTTGTTAAATTTGCATATATATATATATATATATATATATATATATATATATATATATATATATATATATATATATATATATATATATATATATATATATATATATATATATATATATATAAACGCAGGTTATCATAGAAAAAAATAACAGTTTGAATTGTTGCACTCAAAATGTTGGCAAATTAAGGAAAAACAAACTTAGTGGGAAAATCTATGATGGCTTAACTGATTAATAATAAAAAACATTGGAGGTTTTTATAAATGAGTGAAAAAATGGGTTGAATTAATTGCCTGGAAAAAATAAATTTAAAAAAACTTGTTTTTTTACTGTGAAAAGCAGGTGTAAATAAAAGCAAAATTTGCAAAGCAGTGAAAAGACAGCTTTGTAATTCAAATGTTTATTGGCTCATCAAAAATCTAGAAAAAGGTGGAAATAGCAAACTAAAGCAGATAGGCCTAAGAAGGTTTGGAAGAACTAAAGAACTTCGAAATGTTGTTGACTGAAATCCAAATCAATTAATATCTAGCTTAGCTAGAGTAGCTTGTGTGTCAAGGAGAACACTGTAACAAATCATCCATAAAGACTTAGGTATGAAAAGCTTTGTAAAGTCAAATAGGCAACTTTTGAGTGAGACTACAAAAGCTTAATGACAAAAAAAAGCAAAGTAGCTTCTAGAATGGTTCAAAACCTACCCAAGTGTTCCAGTTGTCTACAGTGACAAAAAATCTTCACAATTTAGCCTGAGCCCAACAGATACAACAACAGAGTCCTAGGGAAGTCTAGAAGAACAATTCCATTTAAAATTTGGACTATACCAAAAAGACAGCACTCTATAGAAGTGATGGTATGGGGTGGTGTTTGTTCAGATGACTCTAAAACTTAACTTATTTATGTTCCCGAAGGTGTCAACGTGAACATTTATAACATATCATTTATAACATGTTTATAACATATCATTTATAATATATTCAAATATATACATATATTTATATATATATATATATATATATATATATATATATATATATATATATATATATATATATATATATATATATATCGTTGCATGAGAATTATAGGGTTCTATCTGCCTTGTTTTATGTTGAAAGAATTTAACAATCAAAGTTTTAAATTATAATAAATAATAAAAACAAACCACTTAAAAAATGATATATGATATATCATTTTTTTAAGTGGTTTAATATAAAATATGTTAAATAATGAAATGTAGATAACATAAATAACTTATAATTTATAGTTATAGTGAATAACAGCTGTAAAACATGTATTAAATAAATATTGAAAGTTAAGTTCTCACAACATAAAAAAAGGCAGATAGAACCCTATAATTCTAATGTGATGATATATATATATATATATATATATATATATATATATATATATATATATATATATATATATATATATATATATATATATATATATATATATATATATATATATACTTGAAGAACTTTAGGCAATACTAATAAAATCATATGTTAAATAAAAGAATGAAAACTCTCCTTTAATAAATATTACCTAATAAACAAAATTTTAAAATTATTTCAGTGTTTAAAATAAGAAAAAAAGTAGTTTATAAAAAAAACAAAAAAATCAAAAAACAAAGCAGTTTTTTTGGCAAAAAAAAACGTTTTTATTTTATAAATTGGCATGTTTAATGAGATATTATATTTACTTAATTTATTTAAAACTGTTTATTTATATTTTTACTGCAATGTATAATTATTATTATTTAAAATGAGAATGTTTGAAGCTTTTCGTTTTAATCACATTGTAAATTTTATGAAAACCTAAGTAGGAGAGAAGCTCATATTATTTATATTTTAAACAAGTTAATGTTTTTATTAAAGAAATTTTTAAAATATAAACTACATATTTTAATCAAATCAAAATGTGGTTTTTTACATTTTAATCCGATGATAACATATTCCATATTTCATCCACCTGAAATCAAACTAAGAATTCTGATTGTCTTAAAATACATTTATAATCTGTTTTAAAAATCGTTTTTAAATGTTGCTTTTTCTAAACAACATTAATAACAATTTTGTAATTACAAAACAGCAAGACAATAAGTAATAAAGAATTGTTTTATGACAA